>CM051362.1:13597010-14197010 GCA_028015245.1 Cardamine occulta
TGCCGGTAATGACTTAAGCCATCTCAGTGCGTTTTCTGCCAAAGCAAAATGAAAGAACTTGCACTTGATGTAAACAGCAGGTACCCCATTTGCCTTAGTAGTGCTGCAAATCTCCTCATAATTCTCTATTTGATCCATAGGGTTCCCAGCTGGAAGACCATGGAAAACATGCCTCTCCACCAACGCGATCATCTAACGTTTGATCTCGTAATCTTGTCTCGCAAACTCTGGTGGAAAAATAGCATATATGTTCTGGTACAAGGTTTGGGTGTGTCAGTGTCCCCAATACCACGTTGTTGTTGCTGCTAAATTCATGTTGTTGTTGTTACTGTTGCAGCAACTGATGTAGCTGATGTTGCACGTTTAGAAGTTGGGTAGCCGTCTGAGCTTGAGCATCAGGAAAATTATGGTTATCGGGATTTTCGCCCATGTTGGCTAGCCTCGATGCTGTCTTTTTAGCTTTCTTGTTAAGTCGTTCTAGTCTTTCGAGCTCCTACAGTGTGGGTTGCAGGAGGTTGTTAGATCCTCTTCTATGCATGCACCTGAAGCACACACGCAAGAAAAAAAATAGAACTAGTTAGTAAATCTTAGACTAAACTTCAGTATTAGATTTGAAAGTAACACAATTGGTCCCCGGAATCGGCACCAAAAACATGATACACAGAGTTTTAACCCTATATAAACTATTGCAAGTGTACAGTAAATGATGTAACAATCTAGGAATCGAATCCACAAGGACCAAGTGTCACACAACGATTTTTTTATAATGAAATTAAGCCAAGAAAATAATGAGGATTTCATTTTTGATGTAAACAAAAATAGCAAATAAAAATGGTTTAAATATCAATTAAATGAAGCGCTAGGTCAAGGGTTGTTCTCAGGAATTCAGAGATCATAAATCAGACAACTATTCAGGGAAGAAATAAGCACCTTCTCAAATTCAAACATGAATGTATAACCAATCAACTTCCGTGGTATTAACTACTTTATCTAGCACCCTAAGTATCTAAAATTTTGTTTGAACTTAAAATTCTAAACAAGCATTAACGAGCAGGTTTGATCAGTTCACGGAATGCCTTACCATCAGCCTCCATTGCCTAAGGACATACCGCTCATCTATGTTCTTTCAGGCATTTAAACAAACACTCTCAAAGCGTTAAACAACCTAATATCTGAAACTAGGTAGCTAATTAAGTTCCAGCAATAAGATCAACAAGCGATGAAGAATCTTAAGATAAATCCATATCTATGTCTAATTCATTGATTCATAAATTCCCTTGAAAACCTAAACCTAACTAAAACACTACTCAGCCATGGAAACTGAGAAAACACAAAGGTATGAAGAAAAATTCTTGATCATAGAAAAAGAAATCCAAAGGGGTTCAGAAATCTTTTCAAGAGATGTCAGAGATTCGTCTCCCAAAGCTTACAAGTTGCCAAAGCCAATGAGTCTCAATGGAAACAGAGAAAACACAAAGATATGAAGAAAATTTTATGATCATAGAAAAAAAAATCCAAAGGGGTTGAGAAATATTTTCAAGAAATGTAGAGTCAGAGATTCGTCTCTCAAAGCTTACAAGTTGCCAAAGCCAATGAGTCTCAATCGAACAGAAAACGTTTCTGGAAATCTAGGTTTTTGGTGTATTTATACTCCCACAAAATAAAAGAAATAAATAAAAATAGAAAATAGAAAATTTTCAGAAAGAGGAAATAAGTGTTTTTCGTAGGTAGGCTTCAGCAGACTTGTCTGCACACTTCATAATATATTCAGTAGACTTCGACAGACTTGAGCAGTCTTCAGCAGACTTCAGGAGACTTGTCTGCAGATTTCAAAATATAGGCAGCAGACTTCAACAGACTTGAGCAGACTTCAAAATACTCCCTTCTTCTTTGCTCTGGTTTAGCTCAAATCTGTCCAAAAATATATAATTCCCGCACAGTACCTCAAGACCTAAACAAAACTAAAAAGAAGACCGAAAGAACACAAAATACAGACTTTGATGTAGCAAAATAATCAAAATGAATATCAAACACGGGAGAAAAGATACTAAAAAGTCGATACGCAGATTCGCTGCTGAAAAAAGAGATGTTGGTAATTTCACGGCAGAGATTCTTCCACTGTCTAGAAAGGACAGTCATCTTCAGAGCGTCTTCGAACGACCGTGAAATTGAGAAATTATTGATAAAAATCATAAACCATCATTATCCATACACCAAAATTTCCAGACAATTGAGAAATGAGAAATTAAGAATTGAGAAATTAGAGATAAAAATGGGGAAATGCTCATTTAATTCTCCAAGTATTTGAAATTGGCAGATTTATTCTCCAACTATTGCATGCGCAGAATAAATACTCAAGTCTAGTTTGACTTTGCAAAATTAGATTTCACTAATGTCAATGTCAAAACAAAAAATAGAGATTATCAACTATCGTTAAGTCCAAGTTGGATATCTTCTTTCTCATCAGTTTTTTTCCCCATTCCCCTCCGAATTGAAAACCTTAAAAAAGTTTATAGAGCATAGGCGAATTCCGACATCAATACCATGAAATTCGCCATGAAGAATGTCAATCCTAGCCATTAAACGATATATGTATGTGATCCTTTTTCTATTGCTTTTTCTGGATTTTATTAACTATAAATGTGAAATTGATAGACTTAAAACTATTTGAGTGTAGGATGAGATAAGTTCTAATCCAAAATATGAATTTGGAATTATCGATTTATATAATCAAGACTTTTCTTCTTCGCAGTCGATTTAGGGTTTGTTGTTTGGAGGAGAATAGCTTATGGATTTTGGTTTTTTTTTTAATTTGGAGAAAAAAATGAAAAAGAATCATGGTGGAATATGATCTATCGACTAAAATTTAGAATTAACGATATCTATTTATTGTATAACGTTGACATTAGTAAAGTCTAATTTTGCAAAATCAAACTAAAAGATTTATTTTGTACATACAATAGTTAGGGAATAAATCTACCAATTTCAAATACTTGAGGAAATTAAATGATCATTTTCACGATAAAAATTAAGCTTAGAGGAAATCCTAATGATTATCACAAACTTGGCGTTTAAAAACGCTCTGAAGACGACTGTATTTTCTAGACGGTGGGAAAATCCCTACCGTGAAACTACCAACATCTCTTTCAAAGAGTCTGAGTTTGTGACACTTTTGATTCCACCAATGAAGAAACCAAAAGGGTTCCTTTTATTATGTGATCGATTGAGTTTCCAAATTTTCCTATCTAGATGACAATGAAGGAAAGAGAAAAGAGGCGAATTGGTGATAATAGCCAGATTTGGTTATGAATTTTTTTGTTAATAAAAAATCAGTGGAGTTGAGACATGTGTTTGGCATTAGAGATGAAAGCGAAAAAGCTTTAATATTTAGACGCGAAGTCAAGTTTCGGTATTTTTTTAGGTCTCGAGTTAACATATCGGACTGGACAGTATGGAGCTGGCGTGAAAACACTCGAGCAAATTGTTTTCTGGTTTTTTAGTTTCCCATTTGTGCAAACTAGCAAATTGTTTTCTAAATGTTAAATGGATAGTTGTTTAATTCAGTCAAGTCATAACAAACAAACAAAAAAAATAGTAAAGGTAAAAATAAAAAAAGTCATAGATGGTCCCCACACGTGTGACTCGGCAGGATACTTCCTAAAAGTACCACTTGGGTCCTCTATATAACTTCACCTCCACCAACGATGCATTTTCGTCCTCAGATCTCATCTCACTCACAGGAGAAGAGAGGGAGAGAGAGAGAGAAAGGCTCTGTTTCTACATTATTTACGATTATACTCCATCCCTTTCCAACATGGCGGCCTCTGTAGATAATCGCCAATACGCTCGGCTCGAGGCAGGTCTGAACGGTGTCGTTCGTTCTTACAAACCTCCCGTTCCAGGCCGGTCCGATTCCCCCAAGGCAAACCAGAACAAAACCAACCAAACCGTGTTTTTGAAACCAGCGAGGATACAAGATGACGAAGACGTGTCAAGCGAAGACGAGAACGAGACACACAACAGCAACGCTGTGTTTTACAAGGAGATGATACGCAAATCCAACAGTGAACTTGAGCCGTCGATTTTGGACGCGAGGGACGAATACACAGCTGACAGCTGGATCGAACGAAACCATTCCATGGTCCGTCTCACAGGGAAACATCCTTTCAACTCCGAGGCGCCTCTTAACCGTCTTATGCACCACGGGTTTATCACCCCTGTACCGTTGCACTACGTCCGTAACCATGGCCACGTCCCTAAAGCCCAATGGGCTGAATGGACCGTGGAGGTGACTGGATACGTCAAAAGGCCCATGAAATTCACCATGGACCAGCTCGTTTCTGAGTTTGCCTTCCGCGAGTTCGCCGCGACGCTCGTATGTGCGGGGAACCGCAGGAAGGAGCAAAACATGGTGAAGAAGTCGAAAGGCTTCAACTGGGGCTCGGCCGGAGTTTCCACTTCTGTATGGCGTGGTGTTCCTCTCTGCGACGTCTTGCGTCGCTGTGGGATCTTTAGCCGAAAAGGCGGTGCGCTTAATGTCTGCTTCGAAGGGTCGGAGGATCTCCCTGGTGGTGCCGGAAGTGGCGGTTCCAAATACGGAACGAGCGTCAAGAAAGAATATGCCATGGATCCATCAAGAGACATCATTTTGGCCTATATGCAAAACGGAGAGTTTCTTACACCTGACCACGGGTTCCCGGTTCGGATCATAATCCCCGGTTTCATCGGTGGTCGGATGGTTAAATGGTTGAAACGTATCATCGTCACAACTCAAGAATCCGACAATTTCTACCATTTCAAGGACAACAGAGTTCTACCTTCTCACGTAGACGCTGAACTCGCCGACGAAGAAGGTACAATTCCTATTTCTGTTTCTATAATATTAAGAACATGATCTTTGCAAAATATACATAAAATACATTAGTTAGCTAATCGGATTAAGATGAACTAATCGACATGTTAAATATCTTCCCAACCCAAAGGAAAAAAAAAAAAGTCATATTAAAAAATAAAAATAAAAAGTTGGTGGATGATATCAGCTTCTATGACTTGTATAATTAAAATATAAGTATATTCAATGGGTTTTTTGTAGGTTGGTGGTATAAGCCGGAGTATATAATTAACGAGCTTAATATAAACTCCGTGATTACGACGCCATGTCACGAGGAGATTCTTCCCATCAACGCGTTCACCACTCAAAGACCTTACACTTTAAAGGGCTACGCATATTCCGGTACTTTTCCTTTTCAACATTTTTAATTAATAAATTATGTTAATTAATGGGAAGATTTGAAGAATAATCAAAAGTTTATGTATATAACAAAACAGGAGGTGGAAAGAAAGTGACACGTGTGGAGGTAACAGTGGACGGTGGAGAGACTTGGGAGGTGTGTACACTTGACCATCAAGAGAAACCAAACAAGTATGGAAAGTATTGGTGTTGGTGTTTTTGGTCGCTTGAGGTTGAGGTTTTGGACTTACTTGGTGCTAAAGAAATCGCTGTCCGTGCTTGGGATGAGACTCTTAACACTCAGCCTGAGAAAATGATATGGAACCTTATGGTACGTGTCTCCCAAAAGTTTCTAATTTTTCTTTGTTATGAAATTGACTAACCGACATCGTTTCGTATGTAAAACAGGGGATGATGAATAATTGCTGGTTTAGAGTGAAAACTAATGTGTGTAAGCCACACAAAGGTGAGATTGGGATTGTGTTTGAGCATCCAACACTTCCGGGTAATGAAGCTGGTGGATGGATGGCTAAGGAACGTCATCTCGAGAAATCTGCGGAGGCGCCTCCTTCTCTCAAGAAATCTGTCTCAACACCGTTTTTGAACACGGCTGCGAAAATGTACTCAATGTCCGAGGTCAAGAAGCACAATTCTGCTGACTCTTGTTGGATTATCGTCCATGGTCACATCTATGATTGTACTCGCTTCCTTAAGGATCATCCCGGTGGTTCGGATTCGATCTTGATCAATGCTGGAACTGATTGTACCGAAGAGTTTGATGCTATTCACTCTAATAAAGCCAAGAAGATGCTTGAAGATTACCGCATCGGAGAGCTTATCACCACTGGTTATTCCTCTGACTCTTCATCGCCCAACAACTCGGTTCACGGTTCCTCAGCCGTGTTCTCGCTCTTGGCTCCCATTGGAGAGGCGACTCCGGTTAGGAACGTTGCTTTGGTTAACCCACGGGCTAAAGCCCCGGTTCAACTCGTCGAAAAGACTTCTATTTCTCATGATGTTCGTAAATTCCGGTTTGCTTTACCGGTTGAGGATATGGTTCTTGGTTTACCGGTTGGTAAGCATGTCTTCCTCTGTGCAACCATCAATGACAAGCTTTGCCTCAGGGCTTACACGCCAAGTAGCACCGTTGATGTGGTTGGCTACTTCGAACTCGTGGTCAAGATTTACTTTGGTGGAGTCCACCCTAAATTCCCCAACGGTGGTCTTATGTCGCAATACCTAGATTCATTGCCTATAGGGTCAACTTTGGAGATAAAAGGACCGTTGGGTCATGTTGAGTATCTCGGTAAGGGTAATTTTACGGTTCACGGTAAACCGAAGTTTGCTGACAAATTGGCAATGTTGGCAGGAGGAACCGGTATAACTCCGGTTTACCAAATCGTCCAAGCTATTTTGAAGGATCCTGAGGATGAGACTCAAATGTATGTGATTTATGCTAACCGAACCGAGGAAGACATTCTTCTGAGGGAGGAATTGGATGGTTGGGCAGAAAAGTATCCGGACCGGTTAAAGGTTTGGTACGTAGTGGAATCGGCTAAGGAAGGTTGGGCTTATAGTACCGGGTTTATAAGCGAGGCGATTATGCGTGAGCATCTTCCCAATGGATTAGATGGCTCAGCTCTTGCCATGGCATGTGGACCACCGCCAATGATTCAGTTTGCGGTTCAGCCGAATTTGGAGAAGATGCAATATAACATCAAGGAGGATTTCTTGATATTCTAATCTTAAACCGAAGATATTTTCAAGAGTCAAAACGTTATTATGTGGTCAAAAAGCCTAGTGGTACAATAGATTTTTAAATAAGTAATGATAGATTTGCTTGGTGTATATAATGTTGGTTCTTTTTAAGTTTTCAATTTGGAAATATAATGTGTCAGTTTCGATATTTTTTTCACAATAATAGACAAAAAAAAAAAGTATTTCAAAGTTTATGTGTTTGTGGTTATTGTTCCTTGTGCGTTCACTCAACATTGAGAATCAATTTGAATATTTTCATTTTTCTCATATGTTTTTGTCGTTGGGAAATAAAATTTTCTACAGCTATTCGAAAGGAATAAAAGCCAAAGCAGTATTTTCCTCCTTGTGCAAGTTGAAATCAAACTCGTCCATTAGTTAACAATTGTATTCTCACCACATATATGATTTGAAAAAAGATTAGTGGGACTTGAATTTACCTTTTTTAATTTGTTTTATTAACCAAGAAGCTTCTAGGTACATAATCTTTTCGGTTTGTGGATCATAGCAAGTTAATTAATTCGCTTCTCGTTAATAGTATTCGAATTTGTGATTTTAAAAGGCCTCTCTCTTTTAGGTGATCAACTAATTAATATACAAGTTTAACTATATAATTTTCAATATTCAAAATTTGAATAAATATATTTTTTGGTCAATCATCGTTTTTATAGGTATTTTCCAGCATCCAAACTCTTCAACTACAGCACCGAAAGAACACGATTAGATCCTTAATTCAGCGTCAAAAGTTATATTCTAATGCATATATATATATATCATTTTCAAAATGAAAATTATATATGTTACCATATTTTTTAATCTAAAACATTTTTAAGGTTTTTTTGTTTTACTTATAACATTAACTTACTTATATGTTAGGATATACTCTTACCTAAAATAAATCATATATATATCGTAAGATGCATTACTTTAAGATACTCAAATACTGTTGATAGCATTAGCATTCATAGCAAGTTCTTTTTTATGCCCTTTTATGAATTACCATTAGAAAAAATTTAAGATAATTTCTTACACATAATATCGACTGGTATAGAAGAAAAATACGCATAATAATTTGTTAAAAAAAAAAGTATACTCTGGAAATATATAGAACTTTGCATGTACATTTTAAATTTTTTTACGTTTACTGAAGAATGAAAGCTAGGAATACTACCCAAAAACATAAAATCTAGGGATAATTGATAATGCTTCTCATCATTTAAGATACTATAGGACCTAAAATATAATGATTTTAAAATTGAAAATTAAAACATAGTCGATATCTAATTCCGGAGAATCTAATATAGAATTATTATTATTATTATTATTATTATTATTATTATTATTATTATTATTATTATTATTATTATTATTATTATTATTATTATTATTATTATTATTATTATTATTATTATTATTATCAAATGGTCATATATCTCGATATGATGGAATGAGAGATTTATGACTAGCCCTACCTAATGGCGATTTTCCCATTTCATAGAACATACAAAACGTCTACGTCTTGTAGGAACTCACTCTTCAAACCCTTTCCAGTCGTCTTGCCAAGTACAAAGGCGGCCAGATTTGAACCCAAGACAATACTCGCCTTATCAATTGCCACCTTGAAAGCATTGTAGCATCCGGTTATAAGGCGGACAAACGATGTATCTAATAACGCTCCCCGGTGTCGTATTATTTTGGCTCCACGTCGCCTCCAGATGGCTGCCGTCATGACCTGCATATGCTGCATAACAAAAATGATTATCAATGGTGTATATTGTATATGAGTCAATCATTTATGCATGAACCTGCATATGAGAAGGAGAATCTTGATTAGATTCGGGAGAAACATAGAGAAACGGAAAAAATTTCATTTCAGAGAAGATGAAAGCAGAAAGGAGAAGAGACCAAAGAAAGCGAAGAGTTTTATATTTAAAAGAATTTGTTGAGAATTGATTGGAGTAATTTTATGATTCAACAGACATAAAGAGATGGAAGTGTTAATTATTGTGATGACTATTTATCCTGAGATGAAAGTGGGAGACTAAAAGCTTAGAAACCGTATAAGTCTCATAAGTCAGAAGTCGGAACTCAGATCGGTTAAACGGAAGATACAAAAAGAAAAAAATTGATTAGCCAAGATGATGTCGTTTTGGTTAGGTAAGAATAAGCGTTTTTTAGAAAGAACAAGTGTCAGCCTCTCCTATGTTGACGTGTCAAACCCAGAAAAAATCCTATTTTCCTTTCATATATATTATTATTATTATTATTATTATTATTATTATTATTATTATTATTATTATAGAGTATTATTTTCCTTCAACTTAGTGATCCACATAAACTAGGTAGAGGCTGTTTTATTCTTAGCTTTATTTAGAAATTCTGGTTAATTTGTTTTGTAAACTTGAATAAACAAAACCCCCATTCAAAGGAAATAACAAATATAACTGAGATTAAGTCATTTTACATACAATTTGTATTTAAATTATAAACCCCGCATCTTTTGGAACTAATAAAACTCCCCTAAACTCAGGTGGAAATATTATTTTAAATTGATGAGACAATATGAGCTCCTTTAATTGACTCCCTCAGGTTTATCATTAGTAAAAAGTATAAATAATTTGGTATCAAATGTTCAATATGACAGAAAATATGTTTAATCCCCAGCAAGTTGTAATTAGCTTTTGTATATAAAAAAAATATCCAGCACACTAAGAATATTTCAATTCAATAACTTTATATTAAAAGAAAAAAAATCACATATTTTTTTTTTAAAACTCATTATCCTTCTTGTTAATGTTTATGCTGCCCTGCAAGTCTGATGCTTCGTTGTCGCATTAAATTGTCGGATGTTAAATATAATTCACCTGAGTTTTTTCGGTTCTGATATAATTTATTTTAATTTTGTTGAATGTATTTATGCAACTATATCACCTCAAGAATAAGTTATAAATGAAGCACACCTTTCGTATTCAGGTAAAATAAATCGATTAAAAAGTTAGGTATCGTAACAAGAGTGGGGAACTTCTCCTATTGGTCGATCTACTGTGATGAAAAATGTAAAGTAACCAAACATAGATGTATCATTTGTTGTATATAGGATATTTAACTATAGGGGAAGCCTTGGTCGAGCTGAGATTCGACAGAAAAAATACTCTTTCATAAGCAATTGAACTAACAACATTTATATTATATTATAGTATTCTTGTATTTATTACAATTGTATTTTTCTTTTGCTAGAATCTAAAACTATAGCAAAACTTTGGCGTGGTGTTTTAATTCAGTAAACAAAAATAAGTTTTCTTATAGTTAAAGATATTCATAACTCTCAGTTTTCTTTGTAGTTTGTACCCATTAACCCAAAAAAAAAAAACTCAATTTTTGTTTTCTTTTAATCCTCAAATTTCTTCCTATATAAAACTAGTTAACCCTAAAATATCTTATTATATAAACTTGGGTTACACTCATGAGAAACCAACACGTGTCAAAATTATACTTCACGAGATCATGACATGTGTCAGTTGATGAATTATATTATGACACGTGTAAAATAATTATTTTCTTAATTAACAAGAAAAAAAACCCAACAAAAATAAAATGATAATAATCAAATAGATAAGTCTTTATTTATACATATATTCTACATATTATTTATTTAATTAAAACAAAAACCAACAAAAAAGAGGAAAGGTAAAATAAATAATCAAATCGATAATATTTATTTTCAATTTTTTACATATATAATTTTGACATATGTTAAAACAAGTTTAGATGTTTTAAATTAATCTCAAATAAAAGTTTAAATTTTATTCATTTAAATCTATAATGAATTAGGTTAAAGTTTTAATAATGTATATTTTAAGAGCAGTATGTATATTTAATTAACTATTAACCTAAATTATTTCGTTAATCAAAAAAGAAACCCAACAAAAAAGAGAAAAAATAAATAATAAATTAGATGATTTATACTTTCCATTTTTTCTAACACATGTTCAATCTTATCATTTCCATAAAATTTAAAAATTTCCAAAGTTTGATATTTAGATTTCCATATTATTTAGAATCCAATAAAATTTTACACATGTATCTAATTTTTTTCAACCTAAAAATTTGATTGAGAATAACCCAAACTAATTGGTTAAGTGTTAAATAAACCATAGAGTAGATTAATTGAATAAACCCATAAATACTTCCAATTAATGGCTTGAATCAACACATAAATCTATTTAATTTCACGGATGAAATAGTTAATTATATAAATGACTTTTTTTCTCTAACTAAAAACATTTCTACTTCTTTTCTAAAAAAGATTTTAAGATACATCACCTATATTTTTGTTTTAAATGTTTTTACCTAAATTTAATTTATTTACAATGTTAGTTTTCCAAGTTTCATGTTTTTCTACTAAATTACTAATAGTGTTTTTAGTTTGTTTTTAATTATTTTATTATATTTATTTTATATGGATATTTGTTTGATATGATGCATATTGTTTTGGTATAAAAGTTTTGTCTTCTATTAATTTATATGGAGTAAACATAACGTTAGAGTAAGATTTTAATATGATTGAACATTTAGTTAAGTTGTATAGTAAAATCAGATGTGTAGGACGAAAATCTGATTTAACAAAAAGAATAATCAGTATTCACAAACAAATTTGCAGGATGATAATCAGAATCCAAATAATAATCTAATAAAAATTGATATATTTTACCCGCGTATACGCGAATCATAAACTAGTTAAAATATAAACGAAGGTTGAACTAGGACTAGGAGAAATTATAGATCAATAGCTTAGAGCATGCTTGTAAGCAACAAAAAAGAAAGGTTATTAGCGCGATTTATGTGAAATATACGTAATTAAAATGCAGAAAATCTAGACCATCCATATTTTATTAAAATATCTAAACTCTTTAAGATGAATAATTTAGTTATATATGAGTGTATAGTGTACCTATATATATGTTATGCTTATATAACTTATATTTTTTCTTTAACAGAACAAACCTGTATTTTTTATAATTGGTATAATTAACTTGTATATCTGACGTTATTATTTTGCTCCATGCATTCCTAGTCGTTTCCAAATTCATCTAACTTTTCGCGAATCCATGAACTTTTTTTTCGGCAAAAACTGAAAGAAAATTTCACGTACCAATTCTAGATCTGGAATAAAATTTTTGGAAAGTAAATATTGTATATATTTTATAGTTATCATATACTTTATAGTTGTCAAAGTTGAGCAAGAACGATCAAATTTATCAAACCGTAAAAACAAAGTTTGGTCGTGGCGGCCACATGCCAAAGCCATGCAATTATCACGTGACCACGTGTTCGTTAAGCTTGTGGGACCTACATGCTCCCGAACTTAGTAGCTTGTCTGGCTCCGCGTCGCAAGGTCACACGGCCTCACCCGTTACGGCGAGCCAAACCCGACCGGCTTTACCGGATCGTACCCACCTGGATCTTGGACCCGCCGCGTCACTCTGCTGCTTGGCGCTTGGAAAGGCCATGCCTTTTTTTTTTTTTTTTGGTTTTTTATATATAAATGGAGACCCCAAATATTGTATGAACCTCACCACATTTTTATTTTTGTCTTCGTCCAATAATACAGATCAAAACGAAAACAACTTGTTACTTATTTTATTTGTCTTTTATTCCACAGTTTTCTTTATTCCTCACATTTATTAAAATAATCGGCCAATTTGTATATTTTTTTCCTTTTTTTTTTGATTTGTAATATACACTTACTCATGTGAAATATCTTTTGTTTCCAACTGATAATAACATGATTGACCTTAGACTTAAATATAGAATTTACACAAAGTAGACTATACCGTACACCGAAATGACCGTTTTGATAATTAATATTTGAAGCTAATCAAACTAAAGAAAACAAAATCATTAAAGTTGCATTTCGCGCTTGAACTAATTTCATTTCAATTTTTTTTTTTAAAATTCAAGCTGATAACGTTTTATAAGTTTCTGTCATATATACATAATCTTATTTATCGCGTTTTTGTTTCAAAATTATTTATCCAGTTTTTATGAATTCAAGTACGTACAAATGTGGACAACGAATAATTTGGCATTAAGTGATGACAACATGGGAAGTATGATCGTAGCATCGAACGAGGGCCAGGCCAAAAGAACTAAATAAACAACATATAGAGAAACCAGTGAGAAACTCATGAAGTTTTAGATCTAACTATTGCAAATGAATTCTAATAAATATCTTTTTATCAACATAAAATACTGAGTCATAAGACACTTGTGTTGGGCAGCTGTACATGTAATGGTGGCGCATGAAACTTGTGGAGTTTGTTAGAAGCTCAATTTAATTTTCCTTTCATTTTCTATATATTCAAACCTTCTCAACAAATCTTTTTTTTTCTTTTTTTTTTCGTCAACTTTCAATCTAAGAATTTATTTTATTATTGACAAGGACAAGAAAATAAAATATGACGTAACATTGAATACGGACAACGAAACTAAAATATATGTGATGGGTTTACAAAAACAGAGAAATCTGTTGCATCTTCCGCATCTTGAGGGCCCTTTTCTACATTCAAAAATAGATGCACTAATTAAGTTTCGCAGTAAACATGTATTTCCAGTGAACTTTTTATAATGTGAACTTTTAATACCGCAAACTAAATATTGCAATAGTAGTAATATGTTTGTTGGTGGGATTCTTCAATAACTAAAAGAAAAATGAATTTTAGTGTGGAAATAATTGCAACACGGTTCCAAAGACATTGGATCGGGCCAAATATATATATATATAGTTTATATTTCGAGCTGTAATAACTATTAATTATTGTAAGAATAGAACATAATATAATAAACTAGTCACAACTAATCGTATATATATATATTCATTTACAAACAAACAAAATTTTATACAGATTCGAATAGTCAGTATATTTGAATTATATATTTGCGTTGACAAATAAAAAAGAAGAATTATATAGTTGTATCTTTAGCCAGCATTTATTAGACTTTATGAAACTAGTTTCGATTTTAAGATTTTTAAAAAGTCAAATACATATATAGCAAACAAGTGTATAAAAATAAATAATCGAGTAAAAATTACTTTAAAGTTTGATTTTCTAAGAAAATTAGTGGGTGACCCACGACTTTTGAGGGAAAAATTTGTTTTGCTGGTTAACGGAAATTTGTAGCCAGTTTTTAAAATAATTTTTATTAAATTTTTTAGAATAATTTCTTTACTGAAATCAAAACATAAAATTTATTATATACATAACAATTTTATATGTGGTCAGATAATTTTAAATTAAATAATAAATTATCTTAATACATTTTTTATCAAAACAGGATTCATAGATGTTTAGGTATTCTTTTACATGAGTCTAACCGTTGAAAAATCTTTTTTTTTTGCAAGAATTGACAAGTCCAAATATTATTAGTGCAGTGTTATATCAAAACTCTCTGGTCAAATCAGTTAAAACAAACCACATAACTTTATTGGGGAAAAAATCATGAAACAAGAAAGAAAAACGGATATGGTTATTTGGAATTTGTATAAAATGGATCCAGGGAGTATTAAGTTGGTGATAGTAAAAACTAAAAGCTGACTAAAATCTATACTTACTTAAAATATATTTATATAATTTTAAATCTTAACCGGAACCAAAGTCATACTAAACTATTCATAATAACATACATTATTATTATTTATAAAAATAGATTTCTTATAAAAAAATAGGGAATTTGTTAAAATAGGATGTTTTTGATCAAATTTGACCATCTATATTTTTTTGCCAACTTTGGTAACTCCATTATACCCTTAATTTTTAAAATTAACAAATTTCAAAACCTATATCTCAAATAGATTTTTACCTTTTTTAATACAAATAATATATACATATATATATATATATATATATTTAAAACCTCAACTATATATCCCAAAATAAATGAATAAAAGAAAAAAAAAATTAAAATTTAAAATAAAGCATGTACAAGTGCTAGAATGTGTATTCTAAATTTTGTAAAATGTGAATTCTAAAATATTTAGAATATGTGTTCTGAAATCTCTATTCTAAATTTCTTAGAACATGAACAAATGGTAGAATACATAATCTGATTTTTTTTTAAAATGTAAAAGTGCTAGAATACGTATTCTAACTCTCGAAATACATATTCTAAACTTTTTAGAACATATTTTATCAAACTAAAAAACTACTTAAAACTGCCTAAAATTAAAAAATTTATTCTTTAAATATTCTTTTATATTGTTTATGAATTGACAGTTTTATTTTTAAAAATTGTATTTTTCTATTGATACGAGCAGTTTTAGAAAAAATGACAATTTACAAAAAAAAATATAAATGGACAAAGTAAAAAATAGATAACTTTTTAGCCGAATTTCCCAAAACAAATTGAACAAACCCGAGGTGAAATCTGAAATCATGATTAACTACTAGTCTACTATTAAGATTTTTCAACCGTAAACTAATATTTTCTAATTTATTTGATACTTGATATTTAATTTCTCACATAGTATGGGATAACACTAGTTATACTTTTAAAACCGGGTATTTTAAAGTTTAATTTTGTATTTCAAGTGGATCCCAATAGAATTTATTTTTCGTATATGTTGGTGCGACTTGTCACTTTTGTTAAGCCCATAGGCTCCTAATTAACATATATATATTTTTTTTGATATAGACAAATGTATTATTTAATGGATTGTTTTCTTCTTAGATCCACTGACGCATTATAATGATCATTTTGATTAAGTATTGTTCTTGATTTTAGTTGAATTTCGTTGAGTATTTTGTGTTTTGTTCGTTCTCCATAAAAATTTAAAAACCAAGATGCTTTGATATGTATGAGTCCTATTTTATTTCAACAACTTGAAATTAAGAGAAGCGATACTTATATTTGTTTTTAATAATCAATAATTATGTTTAAATAAAACTTTAATAAAAAATTCAAAAATTATAATATTTCATATAACTTAATATAGTAAAGAATAATTTTATACCAATAAATATCTTAAAAAGCTCAAACCTTTCTTTGATATATAGAACATGTATAGTGTAAATTGTATAAAATATTGGATTATTTTTAGCATGTGTAAATGCGGTCTAACATATATACCATTAAAAAAACTAAAATTTGTATATAAAATCGAATTCCTGAATTTTCATGGAATTTACATGGAGTTTTAGACTCATCAAATATAAATTTAATGAAATTTACACATAGTATTTAGATAGTTTTAGACAGTATTCATTATTATTTTACCTTATTAGTTAAAGAGATAAATTTATTTAGTATATAAATAATGATATAATAAAAATTATATGTTTTTTAATTTATGTGAAAAGTGTTAAAATGATACTATAATGTTGTAATTTTTTGTTTTCTGAAAATGAAGAATAAACAAACAGAAAAAAGATACCGCTACGGGGTGCTCTTTAAATACAGCTCCATTACTCTTCGGAAGATATTTTTAAAGAAATGGTTAGCTTCACAAAAGGTCATTATTAGTAAAAACTTTTATGTGATACAAAGTTAAAGCTATAAGATATTTTATAGCATAGATAAAGTCTTGGAAATGACGCAACAAAGTTCACTTCAGATGGTGGATAGAGAAAGCAGAAAAAGAACTGATTATTATTTACTAGTATTCCTTTTTGGGTCCAAAGATATGAATCAACTACTTTTTCTTCTGTCAACATAATTATTAATCTTTTTACTACTTGTTCATCTAATATTACTGTAAAGCTTCTTTATCTAATTTATATCATCACTTAACTATAAGCACCAAAACTTGTTACAATTTGTTACCATATCTAGAATATACCTTAGCTAGTGTCGTAAATATTATATGTATCTTCTAGATTCATAAACCCTAGGGTTACTCTTTTGTATATATAGCTGTGCTCAGCCTTCATTGATAATACATATATCGAATACCTTCTTACATGGTATCAGAGCAGAGATCCTTACAAAATATTTGCTATTTTTCTTTTTCTTTTTCTTCTTGCTTCCGCTAAATCTCTGCAATGTCTACACAAGCTGCTGCGATTGATTCTTCATCAGCTTCTCTTGGCTCTGCTGTGATTGTTAACCCTAATAATCCACGTCATCCAATTCTCTCCATCAACATGAGTACTGTGACAAGACTCACAGCCTCAAACTACATTACTTGGAGTCTCCAAGTCTCTCTGTTTTTAGATGGGCATAACCTGCTCCAGCATATCACTGATGATGCTGAAATCCCGGCGCCCACAGTTCAAGTCAACAATCTCACCACACTGAATCCAGCGTTCACAGCGTGGCACATACAAGATAAACTCATATTCTCTGCGCTCTTAGGATCTATCTCCACAACAATACAACCATTCATATGATTCTCGGACAAGCAGTTGGCCGTGGATGGGTCATTCGACAGTTAGATGTAAACAATGCATTTTTGCAGGGTCCTTTATTTGAAGAAGTTTATGTGGCACAGCCTCCGGGTTTTACTGATGCAGACAAACCTGATTGTGTGTGCAAATTATACAAAGCTATTTATGGCCTCAAACAAGCTCCGAGAGCATGGTATATGGTTCTTCGAGATTTTCTTCTTGAGTCAGGGTTCATTAACTTAGTTGCTAATACTTCTCTATTCACGCTACATAAAGCAGGCATCATTCTGTTTGTTTTAGTGTATGTTGATGATATTGTGGTTACCGGAAACTCTCCCGCTCATGTTCAGATATTTATTAATCTGATAGCTGCACGATTTTCTCTGAAAGATATGGGTGCTTTGAGTTATTTTCTTGGGATAGAAGTCACACGTACAACAGCTGGTCTTACACTTACCCAGACAAAGTATATTAATGATCTTCTCCATCGCACAAATATGGTCATGACAAAGCCTGTTTCGACTCCTATGGTAGATCATCCTATGCTCTCAACAACTTCGGGTTATTTGGTTGATGATCCTACAGAATATCGGTCTGTTGTTGGTAGCTTACAATATTTGTTATTTATCCGTCCGGACATTACGTTTTTGGTAAATAAGCTGTCTCTATACATGCATCAACCACGTTAAGATCATTGGCTAGCTGCAAAGAGAGTTCTTCAATATCTCAGTGGAACTAAGAAAATGGGTTTGTTCTTTTGAGCTTCAAATCCTATGACTGTGTATGCATTTTCAGATGCAGAGTGGGGTGGTGACAAAGATAATTATTCGTCTACTGGAGGGTATCTGAAATCCTGGCTTGCAGAATCTCAACTGTTTTCCCTCCATTTGTTTTGTATCAAATAATATAATCAGAATTATATTTTTTTTATTTAATAGCTGTGCCCAAAAAAGTGAGCTGCCTATGTACCCAAATAGGGATCAAGCCAAATCGTAGTTCATATTACATAAAAAGTACTTAAACGTAAGACTTCTTTAGATTGAGAATGTTCCAAGGTTGTCAAACTGGTTCTCCTTCATGGTTCGCCAACCTGTAAACGCCATTGTGAACTACCTCTGTTACTTGATAGGGACCTTCCCAATTGACTCCGATTTTTCCAGCTCCTTATTCTTTCGTATTTTCAAAAACTCTTCGTAGAACAAGATCACCTACCTTTAAAGGCTGATTCTTGAACTTTGAATTGTAATATCGTGCAGTTGCTTGTTGATAATTTTGGAGTCGAATTAATGCTTAATCTCTTCGCTCGTCAATTGTATCCAAAGCATATTTCATCATTTAAGTGTTGAGTGACTCATTAAAAGGGAGTTCGGTTCGTTAACACTACAAGAAATCTACCGCAAAACCGACGGCATTTCCGACGGAATTAATATCCGTCGGAAAATACTGACGGAATTCCGACGGATTTCCGATGGAATTTACAATTTTAATATCCGTCGGAATTCCGTCGGTATTTTCCGACGGATAGTAATCCATCGGTTCCTGTCAGAAATCCGTCAGTTTGCCGTCGGAAAATTTAAACGTTAATATAGCCGTTGTTATAGCCGTTGTTATAGCCGTTATTATATCCATTAAATTCCGACAGATTTCCGACGGAAATCTGATGGCAAGCGTTATTATATATATGTTACCATACTTCTCCATTTAATCACAACAACAAAATTCTACCCAACAATTCTTAAAAAAACGTGTAGAGAGAGATGTCATCTTCTAGAGATTTAAGATCGTGGATGGATGAAGAAATGTTTGATCCGGAGTCGAAGTTATTAAACGATGGTTATGCACGAGGTATATGCGAGTTCATGGCCGTTGCTGGAAATCAACCGCGAGTGAAAACAAGTGGTAAGATGAAATGTCCATGTTCAATTTGTCGTAATTCTCGTAATGTTAAGATAGAATTAGTATGGCATCACTTGTATAGCAATGGATTTATGCCGGGTTACAAGATTTGGTATCTACATGGAGAAAGAAATTTTGAATATGGTAGTAGTAGCAGTGAACCCTATGTTGCGGATAGCTTAGGAGAACATAGAACGGAAGTAGATTTTGGTGTAGGTACCGTTGAGATGGTGAGTGATGCGTTTAGAGAGAATTTGTCATCGACCGTAATAGATGAGGATAGGGTTGAAGAACCAAATGTAGAAGCTAGAAGATTTTTTGATATGTTAGACGCAGCGAAGCAGCCATTATATGATGGGTGTAGAGATGGTCATTCACCTTTATCATCTGCTAGTAGAATGATGACCATTAAGACGGACTTCAATTTGGCAGAGGAATGTGTTGATGCGATTGCAGATATGGTGAAAGATCTTTTGCCTGAAGATAATCTTACACCGGCATCATACTACGAGGTACAGAAACTTGTAGGTGGTCTTGGTTTACCGTATCAAGTAATAGATGTGTGCATCGACAACTGTATGATATATTGGAGAGAAGATGAGGACAAGAGAAGTTGTCGATTTTGTTGTAAACCACGGTTTCAGGATACTAGTGGGAGAGTTCCAATTCCATTTAAACGTATGTGGTACTTACCGTTGACTTCGAGGTTGAAGAGGTTATATCAATCTGAGCGCACGACAGAGCAAATGAGATGGCATGGAGAACATCGTCAAGATGGGGAGATTATGAGTGATGCGTTTAGAGAGAATTTTTCATCGACCGTAATAGATGAGGATAGGGTTGAAGAACCAAATGTAGAAGCTAGAAGATTTTTTGATATGTTAGACGCAGCGAAGCAGCCATTATATGATGGGTGTAGAGATGGTCATTCACCTTTATCATCTGCTAGTAGAATGATGACCATTAAGACGGACTTCAATTTGGCAGAGGAATGTGTTGATGCGATTGCAGATATGGTGAAAGATCTTTTGCCTGAAGATAATCTTGCACCGGCATCATACTACGAGGTATAGAAACTTGTAGGTGGTCTTGGTTTGCCGTATCAAGTAATAGATTACACATCCGTCGGACGCTAAAGCATGAAAACATTTTCAATCCATGTATCCAGATTTTGCTTTTGAGAGAAGAAATGTGTACCTCGGGTTATGCACAGATGGTTTCAACCCATTTGGGAAGCATGGAAGGTAGTATTCGTTGTGGCCCATAATCGTAACACCGTACAATTTGCCCCCTGGTATGTGCATGCGTCGAGAGTTTTTATTTCTCTCCGTTCTTGTTCCCGGCCCTGAGCATCCGAAGAGATCACTAGATGTATTCCTCCAGCCATTGATCTATGAGTTACAAATGCTATGGAGTCACGGTGCTAAAGTGTTTGATGTTTCGCGTCATCAGAATTTTAGGATGCGGGCGGTTCTTATGTGGACCATTAGCGATTTCCCAGCATATGTAATGTTATCTGGATGGACAACTCATGGAAGACTATCGTGCCCATATTGCTTAGACAACACAGATGCATTCCAATTGAGGAACGAAAGAAAGTCGTGTTGGTTTGATTGCCATAGAAGGTTTCTACCGATGGACCATCCGTATCGTCGGTCTAAAACATTATTTACGAAAAATAAACAAGTGTTTGAATCTCCAATTGATGAGGAAGACGGCAGTAATTTATTGGATCAATTGAGAGATTTTGGTGCTCCGATGACTTCTGAATGTGGAGGTAATGGACATGAAACTGTTTACGGAGCTGGGGAAGTTCATAATTGGCACAAGAAGAGTATCTTTTGGGAATTGCCTTACTGGAAGGACCATTTATTGAGACACAACCTCGATGTGATGTATGTTGAAAAGAACTTCTTTGATAACATAATGAATACGGTTTTAAATGTACCGGGGAAGACAAAAGAAAATCTGAAGTCTAGGTTGGACTTGGCAGAGATTTGCGATCGTGATTTTCTTGAAATTCTTCCCAATGGTAAATATCTTTTTGCTCCGTACTGGTTGGATGCACAAAAGAAAAAAGAATTTTTTGATTGGATTCAAGACGATGTCAAATTCACTGATGGATATGCATCTAATCTGCGTAATTGGAATAAAGAGTCATGATTGTCATGTTGTGATGCAGCGACTTCTTCCATTCGCTTTTGCGGAGCTCCTTCATAAAGATGTGTACGAAGCAATTGAAGGTATAAATTATTTTCATGTGTATTTTAAAAATTACTGATATTTTTATTTTATATATATTTAAATTTGTGTATTTTTATTTGCAGGAGTTGGTGCTTTCTTTCGGGATTTATGCACGAGAACACTTACACTTGAGGGGATTCGCAATTTAGAGGACAATATACCCTTGATCCTTTGCAATCTTGAGAAGATATTTCCGCCGTCCTTTTTTTGATGTTATGGAACATCTTCCGATCCATCTCCCCCATGAAGCCGCACTAGGTGGTCCTGTTCAATTCCGTTGGATGTATCCTTTTGAGCGGTACATGTTCCATCTTAAGAAGAAGGTTAAAAATTTAAGTCGAGTTGAGGGGTCAATTGTCGTACAGAGCATCAATGAAGAAACCTCACATTTTGCGGAATATTACTTTCCATCGGAAGTTCGTACGAAGAGTAAACGTCCATGATGATAGAGGCGAGAAAGCCATGTATCCATTGGTGGTCCCTGAGTTGTTTTCGCAAGTTGGTCGATTCAGTGGAAAAGGGAAGAAACACAAATTTTCACAACAGGAGTGGACTCACTTGCATAAGTATATCGTAACAAATTGTGAGGAGATGGCGGAGTATGAAAGGTAAAAAACTTAATCTATTTAAATACTAAATTATTTTATACATAAGTATTAGCTTTCAAAGGTTATATAATATTGTTTGATTTCAGGCTTTATATGGCAATAATACGTAGCCATTTTCCAGAAAAGACTGAAGAAGAACTTGAACTGCATAAGGAGAACGATTATATTACTTGGCTGCAATTTTACTTAAGTAGGCTATAATATTAATACTATAAATGCTTTCATTTATTACGTAAGTGTTTTATATTAATTTTGTGGAAATTATTTTCTTAGGTTAATGAAGGAATTAGAGGTGGATCGGTTTTTCTGACATGGTTAGTAGAGTTAGTTACTGGCCCAATTTACATTGCGACCTCATATCCTAGGTATTGCAGCAGGGGATTTGCGTTTAGGATTCACGATGAAGGAAGGTCAAGACCAACTGCAGATTATGGGATTTCGGCTCAATCTGGTGATGTTGTCTACTACGGGATTCTCATAGAAATATTGCTAGTTCGCTACCCAGGGATGTTGGACTTGAGGTGCATTGTTTTTATGTGTGAATGGTATGATCCAGAAGTTGGGTGTGGGGTTAAGGTGAACCAATTTGGCGTCACGTCAGTAAATTCTAGAAGAAGACTACGTACATATGACCCATTCATCCTAGCATCACAGGCAGACCAGGTTCGGATATTTTAATAAATATTTTATATTATTAAAGTTTTTGGATTCTATTTTTGTTTTATTTGACTTCATAACTTACATTTGTTTTTTTTAGGTATGCTATATTCGGTGCACCTAGGGTTACACGCGTCAGATCCTTGGATTACGGTGACTCCAATTAATCCAAGAGGAAAAATTTTTGGAGTTTCTGAGCACGATGCTTTACAACCAACTAGAAGTGTTCCAATGGATCATGTTGAGCATTCTTTTGATACATTCCTTGTGGTTGATTTAACGGAAATTGGTGATGATAGAGTTCATTCAGAATCTGAGGAAGAACTTGGAGAATTTGATGAGGCCGAAGACGATATTCCTTCTGAAGGATCATTATCTGATTCAGATTAGTACATAATCAACATTTGTTTATATATATATTTTGTATTTATATTTTGTATTTGTATTTCGTATTTTAAATATTACATTTTATAAAACTGAAAACCACAAAACCAAAAATAAATAAAAACATTAAAAATCATAAACAAACCGAAATAATAAAAACAACCAAAAACAAACTAAAAACAATAAAAAATACTATAAAAAAACATCTAAACCAAAGTACACATAATCCGTCAGAAATCCGTCGGAAATTTCCGACGGATTTCTGACGGATAACAAAGGAAAAGACATTTTTATTCGGCAGCCAATGTCAGTCAATCCTTAAATCGAGACACGTGTAACCACAAACCCGTCGGAAATCTGTCGGAAATTTCTGATGGATTTTTGATGGATTTTCAACAGGTTTGTGGTTTCGTGGGCGTTTACGATCCGTTTCTCTTGAAATATGTAGGTAGAACGGTTTGTTACTCATTTCAATGATAAAATACTAACATATACCTTTTAACATATCATATATATCAAAATCAAAAAAATCCCGACTATCATGTCTACATGTTAGACAATGATACATATCTTATAACGATGATTTATAACCATAACAACTAAAGTTCCTTGGATTTCATATATTTCATTTGTAACACTGTATTTGTTTATATTTTATCATTAAAATGAGTAACCAATCACACTATAAACATATTTCAATAGAAACGAATCATAAGCGAACCCGAAACCACAAATCCGTCGGAAATCTGTCGAAAATTTCCGACGGGTTTGTGGTTACACGTGTACCACTTCAACGTTTGACTGGCCAATAAAGAGGCAAGAATCTGTCGGAAATCCGTCGGAAATTTCTGACGGAATTCCGACGGATCGCAAATATTACACGGCAAATTAAATTTTCATTTCCCGGGTAACTAAAATTTCGCGTGTCCGTCGGAAATCCGTCGAAAATTTCCGACGGACACGCGAAATTTTAGGCTGGAATCTTCCCGAGACCGCGTTTCATTTAATATTAAAATATTCCGACGGATTTTCCGTCGGAAATCCATCGGAATTCTTTCATAAATACTGTCTTCTTCTTCCTCGCGGAACTGAAACGCGACGAACAAAAAAAAAACCAAAAACCTCCGATTTCGATCTCGATTTTGGCTCGATTAAACCGCCGATTTCAACATCAATCATCAAGATGTCTAACAATCCATCAATTCCATCCAATTTGTAAGTTTCTAAAACTCTAAAATTTAAAGATTTCTAAGGTTTTAAGATTGATATTAGATTTAGGTTGTTGGATGTTAGATTTAGGTTTTTGAATGTTAGATTTATGTTATTGGATGTTAGATTTATGTTTTCTAGTGTTAATTCTAAGATTTCTATGGTTAGATTTAATTTTTAAAGTTTGGAGAATTTGTTATGTTATTGAATTTGAAGATTTTGGAGATTTGTTATGTTATTTTAGGGAATTTTTAACTTTGGAGAATTTGTAATTTTTTATTACTTCACATTTTTTATTTAGATTAGAAAAAATTATAAATTTGTTTTACTAAAAGATTTTTAAAGTTTTTTTATTAATTTATAATCATTTTTAAAAATTTATAATCGTTTTTTAGAAATTTATAATCATTTTAGAAATTTATAATCATTTTAAAAAATTTATAATCCTTTTTAGAAATTTATAATCATTTTAGAAATTTATAATCATTTATACAAATTTATAATCATTTCTATTAATTTATAATCATTTTTCTAGAAATTTATATTTATTTTAATTAATTTAAAAAAATTAATTTCGTTTTAAAAATTTATAAGGGATTACGGATTATATTACGAGGGTTCTGGGAACCAAGTACGTAGAGGTTCCAGTAGGGGTAGGGGTAGGAGAGTTGCGAGTCTTCCGGACGATTCAACATCTTACTCAGCTACTTCACGCTATTACGGAGATCCTAGCGACGATCTTAGAGCGAAGCTCGCAGAAAGAGACGCTGAAATGGAGGAGCTGAAGGCGGATATGCAACGCCTTAAAGAGGCCGGAGAAGCGCAACAGGCGAAATATGAAGCTGATCAACAAGCGATGATCCAACGGATGAACGAATTCTTTTCCCAATATCCACCACGCCCACCGGACGTTTAGTTTCATTTTCAGATTATAAACAATTTTATGTTTTTTTTTTTGAATTATTAAAAAATTACAATAATATTCAATTTTAATTTTCAATACTATTAAATTTTATTTTTCATTTCTTTTTTAAAAATTTATTTTTCTTAAAATTAATTGATTTTACAAAATATTATATTTAAAAAAAAACTTCGCATTCCGTCGGAAATCCGTCGGTTTTTAGATCCGTCGGAAGTCCGTCGGTTTTTAGATCCGTCGGAAATCCGTCGGTTTCTACCCGTCGGTACTACGTCGGGAATATTTCGGTCTCTTTAGGTTCAAAAACATCGGAATGCCGTCGGAAATCAGTCGGTTTTCAGATCCGTCGGAAATCTGTCGGTTTTTGTCCGTCGGACAAACGTCGGTAATCTATCGGTCACCTTCGGTTTAAAACATCGGAATTCCATCGGGAATCTGTCGGAATATTTTCGACGGATTCCCGATGGACACCTGACGTAATATATTCTGACGGATGTCCACAAACTAGATTCCGTCAGAAATTCAGATGGATTTCCGACACGGTTTTTAATTCCGACGACATAGTTCAGACGGCAAAAACCGACGGTTTTCCGACGGATTTTTCCATCTGATTCCGGCTGTTTTCTTGTAGTGTAATATCCTGGAACATTTAGTTCGGCAGGAACTACGGCCTCCATTCCATATACAAGGGAAAAATGCCCATTCTTGATTTTAAAGGTAGGAATTTAAAGGCCGATTCTTGATATTTGAATTGTAATATCGTGCAGTTTCTTGTTGATAATTTTAGAGTCAAATTAATGCTTGATCTCTTCGCTTGTCAATTGTATCCAAAGCATCTAATATGATCAGGTTTTAACCTTCACAACTTATGCAAGTGCACAGGGCAAATACAATAGTATAGAAAAGTATCGATCCCACAGAGACTAGGCTAACACTACAGAACTATTTAGCACAAACCAAGCGAAGGTAAATCAAGGGTTTGTTGTCACAATTGCAATGAAAGTAAATAAAGCAGTAAAGTAAACTGATGTAAATCAATGAGAGAAAAGTGTTGGGTTTAGGAAATTGCGGGGATTCAAGAACTCAGAGCACTATTAAAAAGTAATCCACCTTCCGAATGCGAATACTATCTTAAACATAAATCAATCAGGACCCTATGCTAGCAATTTTATCAAGTCCAATATGTTCGCCTAGTAAATCAACCTCAACTTCCGTTGGCTAACAATTACCAAGCCTATTAACTATTGATTCCGAATTATCTAACCAAGGGTCAGTCGCATTTGATAATCTATAGATCAATTGCTAGATTCTTCAACCTAACAATAGCATTAAGAACATAAAAATAGAGATATAATTCATAAACCCTAATCTATAACAATATCCTAATTAATCATTGAAATCCCTTTGAATAAATCCCTACACCCAACAGAGAGATTACTCAGACATAGAAATAGAACATATCATAAAGCAATTGAATAAATGCATAAACAGATTTATGATTGAATTGATGGAATAGGGTTTCAAAACACACTTAAAGAGATCAAGACATTATCAGAGAGCTACGAAAATATCAGAGAAAAACTGTAGAAAAACAAGTTGGAACTGCTTTGGGGCGAGCAGCCCTATTTCTAATTAAAGGAGATGAAAACCTTAATGAAAATAGGAAAAGATAATATTCTGTCCCAAGGATCGGTCGATCCCAGGGCCCTTCGGCCCAATTCTTGAGTCTGCTTCGTTTGCTTGCCAGATTGACCTGGCTTCAGTAAAACGGACATAACTCTTGAACCATGAATGATAATGACATGGGACCTGTGCCAAATGAAAACTAACTCAAAGGGATATATTCTAACAAAATCTCATTGCAATCTCATATCTGGAAGACCTCCAACGAATGTCAAACTTCTGAAGCTTCTGCATTTCTCTACATCTTCAAATCCATATTTTCATCATAAAATATCATGTTTTCCTCCAATGACTTGTAAATCTGTAAAAACATAAAAAGAACAAAAAAAAAACACAAAATCTAATCCTAAAATCTATAGACTGTAAAATACTTATGAAATCAAAGGTATAAAACCCTCAAAATCATGACTTATCAGCATCCTTCATAATTTGAGTATTGAGTGACTCGTTAAAAGGGAGTTCGGTTCGTCGAAGTCATGAAGCGTTTAGTTCGGCAAGAACTACGGCCTCCATTCCAGATACAAGGGAAAAAGGGGTTTCTCTTTTTGCTCTGCGAGGCGTCGTGCGGTACACCCACAAAACTTGCTGAAGCTCTTCGTACCATCCTCCTTTATACAAACCGAGCATCTTTTTTAAGTTACTTTAAACAGACTTGTTTGCTGCTTCGGCCTGACTGTTCCCTTGCGGATATCTCGGGGTTGAATAACTCATCTTAATCCCCCATGAAGAAACAAAATCTTTGAAATCTTTTGATATAAATTGAGAACCATTATCGATAACGATCTCGTAAGGTACTCCATATCGGCAAATAACATTTTTCCACAGGAAATTCTTCACCACCGAATCTTTTATAGACGGATATGCCTCTGCTTCGATACACTTTAAAAAGTAGTCTGTTAGAACCCGAAGATGCTGCAGTCCTCAGGTTGACTTGTGCATAGGTCTGAAAATATCCATTGACATCAACATAAATGGATATGGAGCCGTCAATAATGAAGCTTGATTGATTAACGGAGTATGCTGCTGGCACTTAACACATCGTTGAGCATATGGTGCACAATCAGCGATCATAGTGGGCTAGAAATATCTGAGACGCTTGATTTTGAAAGCCATCGATCTTCCGGAAGAATGATCTCACAAAGACCTTGGTGGACTTTGCTCATTACGATTTCAATTCCTTCTCCATGAATGCATAGTAGATAAGGATCACTTATCCACTTAGATAGCAATTATTTGATTATGCAGTATTTTGCGCTGATGATTTAAGCTTCTGAGCCTTCAACTTATTGCCAGGAACTTTTCCAGTTTGAATGTATTTTTTGATAGGAACCCTCCTGTCAGCCCCCAATAATTAGCAGAAAAGTCGTTAGTTCCTTTTGTATCCGGGTTTCAAAAATCAGGAATCATAATTGCATTGAACTCTGGACTTTCATTTGGTCCGAGCTCTTCCACCTCTAATTCTTCGGTGACCTCTAATTCTGGTACGATGTTTTCCACGATCGGTATGACTTGAATACTCTCCTCCTGAGGATGTTCCAGCTCCGCTACTAGTTAGTCAAACAATGGTTCTATTGTAACTGGCTCTTCTGGTATGTTGCCTACCGGGGCTATTTCAGAACTTGTTTCATGACTTTGAGCATTTTGTTTTCGTTTCTTTTTCGAACGCCTTTTATTTTTGGCCGAACCTCTAGCTAAAGCTTTTTTCTGTCTTTCCGATTGTACTTGGGATCTGGTAATTACCATTGTTTTTTCCAGAAATGATATACTTCCAGTTGTAATACATTCTACCAGAATTACCCTTTTTAGGTCGGGATCTGATGTGCATATGATAAAGTTTTCCTCAGGTAACACAACTTCTAAACTGCAAGTGCACAGTAAATCAATAGTAGTACTTAAGGCTATTATCGAGTATTTCAAGTGTCAAAAAGGTTTTATAGGTTTTAAGGGAAAATAGACTAAAAGAGAAGCAAAATCAAGCCTCTTGATGACTCCAGCCATAGGTCCCGTGACCGGGGCCAGCCTTCTTCACCACCTCGGTCACAAGGCCTGTGACCGAGGCTGACTCCCCTAACTCCTCTAAAACTGACTTCTTAGACCTTAGGGCCTATATATACTTAACTCTAAGAATTAGGGTTTCGTGTGCCTCACCACCAAATCGTGTGACTCAATAGTGCTTCTTCATCGCGACAATAGAGCCTCCACCGCCTCTGGAAATTCATCTCAAGAACCCTAGAGATGACCTAAAGGAGCCTCATTAGCCCTCTTGTTCGCAAAAGCCTTTGAAGTTCCACCATCTCTTTTCTCTTTAAATCTCTTAATACTTTGTAATCTCTAAACCTTTATCTCTTATCTATGCAATCTATGAATTAATTTCACCTTCCTTTGATGATTTTTTTTAAGCATGCTTGAGTAATTACTTGTTGGGTTTAAAGGGTTATGAAAGGGGGGATTTGATCACGTAATTTGAGTGGTGAATTATTGTTTATGCATCATCGTCTATACTGTTCTTTCGCTCTGATCTCTTTCTTAATGCATGTAGTTAGCATCATGAACTAGCTACTGATTCTAGGCATTTAGGTTTCACTATCCACTTGCTTAATATGTTTGAACCTAGATCAGATGAATATTGCGTCATAACAAGCGCATACCACTTAGTTATGGAGTTTTATGGATTATGATTGAACTTGATTTTAATTCTTTGATATATATGTTGTTACCTGCGTGAGTTGAGTACCAAGATATATTGATTTCAGGTGATTTTCTCTATGGTAATAGGTTAATCGAACTTTCGTGTTTCATATGTCCAAGACTTAGGAATAGACATGCATTTACATTGATTTATTTTGAATGAACTGATCATTGAACCCATGCGATCCTTTGAACACCCAATATCTTTCTTTTATTGATTTACATTTACTTCATTGCTTTAAACTGTTGCGTGATACAACAACAAAACCCCCTTTTTATATTTGAGTTCTAGCTTTACTTGTTCCTCTTGATTTGTAATACAACTTCTCGCTCAGTGGGATCGATATACCTTAAGTACTATAATTGATTTTCTGTGCACTTGCAGCTTAATCATTGTGTTGTTTGAGGAAAACTTTGATAAACAAAATACACGACACATCACACTCCTATTCCCTTAGATCAGTGATTGGTGATCAATTCAAGCAATATGCATTAAGTAAAATATATCCCAGGAGAACTCAAACAATAGATATAAATCGGATCTAACAACCAAGATGAATTGAACCATGTATTCCCATCAATATCACCCCATAAAACCCAACAAAAAGAACTACTCGCTCATGATGCAAAGAAACGCAAGGGGATTCAAAGGAAACTTCTCTAGATGTCACAGAAGATAACTTGTATCCCCAAAAGCAAATAATAGTAAGAAAGAGATGAGAAACAATGAAGAACAAGGATGAATCTTTAAAGGATGATTTCTAGGGTTTGGAGGCGATGAAGGATCTCTGGAGAATGGTGGTAGAGCTTCTGCAGAGGCATCCCAAAAGTTGTAAGTGGCGAAGGTGTAGGGTTTTCTCCTTAAGATGTGGTATTTATAGGCTCGGTATCAGATTAGGTTAAAAACATCAAAACTACGTCGTATTGATAAGTGCAGGGACAAGCTACTGATAACATCGTATTTTAACCTATTTTTACTATTGTTTTCATATGATTTTATGAAGAGTATGGTGTGATTTCAAGGCTAAATAGGCTATTATCGAATATTTCTAGTGTCAAAGAGTTTTTGTAGGTTTTAAGGGAAAATAGACCAAAAAGAGCAAAACCCGTTTTAAGGCAGTTTTAGAGCACCAGAAGTTTGACTTTTGTTGAAGACCTTCCCAAGGAGAAATTTAAGAGATCTTTATATCCCTAGAAAGCTAGAAGAGTCAAGATTCACGTGGGATAAGAATAGAAGCAATCTATTCATCCATTTGAAAGATATGACCTGAAGAGTGAAGCCCTGTCAACCTCGGTCACAAAGAGTGTGACCGAGGTCGTGTCTCTTGGTGAGTCCGGCCACAAGGCCCGTGACAGGGGCCAGACCTTCTACCAACCTAGGTCAGAACCCCCCGTGACCGAGGTCATGAATTATCAACCCAACTTGCCCAAACTGCCGAGTTTCACCTTATAAACCCTAAAACCGACTTTCTACACCCAAGACCTATAAATACTCAATTACCCTAATATTTTCGTGGTGACTTCGTGTGCTTTCTCCAAAACCCTAAGGAGAGACGTCCAAGAGATGCCAGCTCCACATCACCGCCTCCAGGCAATCGAAAGATCTTCCACCACCGATCTCCACCGCCGAAGTCATCGCTTTAGCCGCTAGCCTTTTCTCTTCTATTGTCTTTGTTTCCTACTTGTATAAGGGAGAATTTTCATCTACTTTGTATCACAGAGAAGATCTATAAACTCTTTTTAATATTCTTAATTGCTTATGCAATCTATTATCCATATGGTTTGCTTTGCTTGAGTATGTGTGAGTAGTTTACTCGTTAGGCATAAGGGTTTTCGAAGGGATCATGTGGTCGATTGTTTAGGTTTTTAGATCTGGAATTATGCATCATTGTTTTTTGTTCTGGGTTTATTCTTAATGAATATTGCTTGAGTAGCTAACTTGTGATTGATGTTTGGCGTTTTATACATCAAAAGTATTGTAAATTTGTTTGCACTAGCCTGGATGAGTATTGTGTTAGAACCTGCATAAGTTGAGTTATAGGACTTTACGAACTATAATCGAACTCGTTTTTAATGCTTGAATACATGCATCACTGCCTGCGTAAGTTGAGTAACGGAGTATGTATACTTTAGATAACTGATATTGTGATTTGCATATCTTTTATTTATTTGTGTTTCGTAGTTTATGAACTTCATACCATTGATATTTCCTGTTTGATTTCCAATGCATGCATTCGACCCTTGAAACCTTAAAACTCCCTGCAGCCCAACATTTTGTTTATTGATATTTACATTGTTCTATTTGCATTTATTTACTGTTTGTTACCGTGACAACAACACAAACCAAAAACCCCTTTTTATTATTTTCTTAGCCATATTCTATCCAATACGCGATCACGACCACCCGATCCGCGACCATGAATCCTAAGTCAATGCGCTCCAAATCGGATCCACCCAATCAAATGATCTATGATTGAAAATCCACCATTTAATGGAGTATTTCAGGTGTAATGATTGAAAAGATTTCTAGAAAGAAGACTTGGAATCAAAAGATTTGCGACTTTCAACATCGCAGCCGTTCCGATCACATGAGCTAGGATCGAGTATTCAACCACAAATTGGGTATTTCAGGAGTAATGATCGAATAAATTTTGGGAAGATACAATCTAGATTGGAAGATTCACAACTACTCCGAAACCATTCCGCGACTGCAGATTTCGTAAGAAGTTGAAACAAATCAAATTGGTCCGATCAAATGGTCTATGATCGAATATCCACCATGGAGTTGGATACTTTGAAAGTTTTGATCGAAGCAATTTTTGGAAAAGGAAGCTTTGATCGCAAGATTTGCAACCTTGAAGATCGCCACCGTTCTGCAACCTGTATCCCAATCCGTTCCATCGCCATTCCACCAACCATTCCATTGACCATTATGCGACCATTCAGCGACCATTCCACAGAATGTTCTGCGACTATTCCATGACACTATCGGAACCGCGACTTCATCAAGAATCTTTAGTCACCATGGAACAAATCTTAACCATGGTCGATACGACATCACCACAACCATCTCACCAACGACCACCACCTTTCTATCCTTAGGTTTGTTTTTATTTTTCTTTATTTACCAAGATTATTGATGATTTTTTGGTTTTTTTCTCAGCAAGGATGCACTTAGAGATTTATCATCAAGAATTCAATGAACTAAACCGAGTTCATTTGACTTGAGAACTTTTTCCACTTTTTACATTGATAATTTTGCTGATTTTATGCCTTTTTTTATCGAGTCAAAAAATTTTCTTTTGTTTTATTGAGTAAAAATAGTTAGGGAATTATGAACTTGTTTTGATAGATTATCTGAATTGGATTAACACTCTTATGACTCAAAGCTTGGTAGCAGAACTGAAGTTCGGAAAGACTATGGGTTGACTCAACATTCCTGAAAGTCTCTTGATATTGGAAAATAGGTTAAACCAACGTTATCTCTAAATCTTATCGAAACCTAACCTGACTTTTAATTTCTTATTCAGGGGGTTTGGTATTCATTGGACAAGACCAATTTGAAGCCGTATAAGACATTGCACTTATTCACCAGTATGCTTCTCCTCTCCTTCCCCTTCGTAACTCAAAAATTCGAACCAACAAAGAAAACCCGGCAAGTGGATGTGACCGAGGGATTTTGTGCGTAAACCCGTGCATCTTTCGGAGCCTTGCGGAAACTTATTGCCAAGGGAAACAAAATTGTCAAAGTGAACCGAGGGATTTTGTGCATAAACCCGTGCATCTTTTGTGAACTCATGGAGACTCGTACCACCAGAACCAATAACAAAAACCGACATCGTCAAAGTGAACCGAGGGATTTTGTGTTTAGACCCATTCATCTTTTGTGACCTCATGAAGACTTGTCAAACGAGCAAGCTACCACCAGAAAAATACAATGAACCCTAAAAAAGTAGGGAAAAGACGGCTGTCTTGGAAGTGAGAAAAGGGAGAGGAAAGTATACGAACAAAGTCTTGGTGAAAAGAAAGTTGACATCCTTGGATCGATTTCCCTTTGGTAAGACCACGCCCTGTAACTAATCTATGTAAAGAGATGACAATGGAGAGACCGAAAGTCCTTTGAATCGTGGACTTAGAGTAAGGGTTTTTATGCTTCCTATGGGCAAGTACTAAAGTAAGTTCTAACGCCACATCGAGGAGGAGTGCGAAGACAAGACTCCAAATAGATAACTGAGTTCCCGTGATTTTTAAAACCTCTTTTCTATGACTTTACTTTCTTGTTTGCTTGAGGACAAGCAAAGTCTAAGTCTGGGGGAGTTGATAATATCATATTTTTACCTTTTTTAACTATTATTTTCATATGGTTTTATGAAGAGTATGGTGTGATTTCAAGGCTAAATAGGCTATTATCAAATATTTCTAGTGTCAAAGAGTTTTTGTAGGTTTTAAGGGAAAATAGACCAAAAGGAGCAAAACCCGTTTTAAGGCAGTTTCAGAGCACCAGAAGTTTGACTTTCGTTGAAGACCTTCCCGAGGATAAAATTAAGAGATCTTTATATCACTGGAAAGCTAGAAGAGTAAGGATTCATATGGGACAAGAATAAAAGAAATATATTCAGCTTTTGGAAGATATGACCTGAAGAGTGAAGCCCTATCAACCTCGGTCACAAGGAGTGTGACCGAGGTCATGTCTCTTGGTGAGTCCGGCCACAAGGCCCGTGACAAGGACCAGAGCTTCTACCAACCTCGGTCAGAACCCCCTGTGACCGAGATCATGGCTAATCAACCCAACTTGCCTAAAACGCCGAGTTTCGCCTTATAAACCCTAAAACCGACTTTCTACACCCCAAGACCTATAAATACTCAATTACCCTAATATTTTGTGGTGACTTTGTGTGCTTTCACCAAAACCCTAAGGAGAGACGTCCAAGAGATCCCAGCTTGACATCGCACCTCCAGGCCGTTGAAAGATCTTCCACCACCGATCTCTACCGCCAAAATCATCGCCTTAGCCGCTAGCCTCTTCTCTTCTATTGTCTTTGTTTCCTACTTGTATATAAGGGAGAAGTTTCGTCTACTTTGTATCAAAGAGAAGATCTCTAAACCCTTTTTCATACTCTTAACTGTTTATGCAATCTATTATCCATATGGTTTTTCTTTGCTTGAGTATGTGTGAATAGTTTACTTGTTGGGCATAAGGGTTTTCGAAGGGATCATATGCTTGATTGTTTAGGTTGTTAGATCTAGAATTATGCATCATTGTTCTTCATTCTGGGTTTGTTCTTAATGCATATTTCTTGAGTAGCTAACTTGTGATTGATGTTTGGTGTTTTACACATCAAAAATGTTGTAAATTCGTTTGCACTAGCCTGGATGAGTATTGTATTAACCTGCGTAAGTTGAGTTATTGGACTATCCCAACTATAATCGAACTCGTTTTTAATGCTTGAATACATGCATCATTGCCTGCGTAAGTTGAGTAACGGAGTATATATACTTTAGATAATGATATTGTGATTTGCATATCTTTTATTAATTTGTGTTTCGATGTTCATGAACTTTATACCATTGATATTTCCTGTTTGATTTCATATGCATGCATTCGACCCTTGAAACCCTAAGAACTCTCTGCAGCCCAACATTCTGTTTATTGATATTTACATTGTTTTATTTGCATTTATTTACTGTTTGTTACCGTGACAACAACACAAACCAAAAACCCCTTTTTATTATTGTCTTCGCTATATTCTCTCCAATAAATTCATAATGTGATTTATAAGTCTCTGCAGGATTCAATCCTTAAATACTACTACAGATTCACTGTGCACTTGCATATATCGTGTGGTCTTTTGAGGTAAAAGATTGAACTGAAAATCCACACACATATGCTACGACCTCAGTCACGGGCATTGTGACCGAGGTTGTGATGAGGAGAGGTCCTGGTCACGGGCCCTATGGCCGGAGTCATCAAGAGGCTCGGCCTCGGTCACACTCCTTGTGACCGAGGTTTGACTTGTCTTCACTCTTCTGGTTGTATCTTTCTCACGGCTGAATGGATTGCTTCAATTCTTGTCCAAGGTGAATCTTGACTCTTCTAGCTTTCTATAGACATCAATATATTTGGATTTTCTGCACAGAAAGATCTTCAAATGATTTCAAACTACTGATGCTCTGAAACTGTCCAAAAACTGGTTATGCTTGTCTTTATGTCCTTTTTGCTCCAAAACACCCAAATGTCTCCATGAAGTGGAAATGGTGGAAAATGGCCTTGAAGTCTCCATAATAACTTGTTTCTTCATTAAATCCCTAGCAAAAACATATAGAAAGTGGGTGAAAATACGATGTTATCATGATCCGAAGTAGATGCCAGAGCGGATAACACATCTGCCGAACTGTTCTCGCTTTGGGGAATACTTACCAACTCAAACTTCTTGAACTTTCAAGCCAGACTTGTGACAATTTTGAATATGCTTCCATTCTTGCATCTTTTGCTTCATAGTCTCTAGTAATTTGATTAACCACTAACTGGGAGTTGCAATATGCGACCACTTCTTGTGCTCCAATCTTTTTAGCGAGGCGAAGTCCAGCGATAAGTGCTTCATACTCGGCTTCATTGTTAGACGCAGGAAAAAATAGTCAAAATGACTGCTCAATAGTTTCCGACGTAGGTGTTTCAAGTCTAATTCGACTCCACATCCTTGTCTTGATTAACACCCAGATACAAAAGGTTTCCAGGTTTTGTTTTCGTCATCTGACATTGCTTCGCTAACTAGAAGCTCGGTAAATAAATAAGGCAATACTTGAGCTTTTGCACTAATCTAATTTTTGTATTCGATGTCATACTTACTAAGCTCGATCGCCCACTTCGCTAAACGTCATGATTGAAAAGGTCCATGCAGGTTGCTCTCCCAGATCTTAACGTACAATTACTCTGCTAGCTGCATGCTCAGAAACAGAAATGTATAGATATAACCTTTCATCTATCTATGGTTTAGAGAGGATTTGAGAAGTGGTGAGATAAACCTTGAGTTGCTTCAAAGCTTCTTCACACTCATCACTCCATACAAACTAATTATTTCCTTTAAGTAACTGGTAGAAAGGAATGCATTTATCCATTGAACAGGATATAAACCTATTCAGAGCTGCAATTCTCCCTCTCAACCGTTGCACTTCTTAGTATTTCTGAGGTGAAGTAAATTGTGAGAAATGAATTTATCTGATAGAGATTTGCCTCGATGCCTCTCTGTGTTACTATATAGTCAAGAAATTCACCGGATGGTACTCCAAAGGTACACTTTGCATGATTAAGCTTCATCCCAAATTTATTTAATATTTTGAAGCATTGATCAAGATGTTGAATATGTTCAATTTCTTTGAGCGATTTAACCAACGTATCATCAATATAAACTTCCATGGTTTTACGAGTTGCTTATCAAACATCTTGTTAACGAGGCGTTGATAGGTTGCTCAGAAATTCTTCAATCCAAATGGCATCACAATATAGAAATATATTCCTTTGTTTATGATAAGTTAAGTCTTCTCTTGATCGTCTGGATTCATCTTGATTTGACTATTGCTAGAAAACGCATCCATGAAGCTTAAACGTTTGTGCCCAGCAGTTGATTCAACCAAGCGGTCAATGTGGGGTAATGGAAAACTATCATTCGGGCAAGCTTTATTGATATCAGTGAAATTAACGCAAAACCTCTATTTTCTATTTTTCTTCTTGACCACTACAGGGTTAGCAAGCCAATCCGGGTATTTCACTCCACGAATCGAATTAGCTTTCAATAGTCTTTCCACCTCGTCATTTACTGCCTTAGCCTGGTCATGACCGAGCTTTCTTCTCTTTTGTTTTATTGGTTTTAAACTTTGGTTGGCATGTAGTTCATGGGAAAAGATTGCAGGATCAATTCCTGGCATGTCTTGGATGGACCAAGCGAAAGAACTTTTGTTTCTTGATAAGAATTCTACTAGTTCTTTGAGAAGATTTATTTTTAGCCCCAAAGCAATTTTCATCACACGCTCCTGGTGGTCTTGATCAATGGAGACCTCGATGGTTACCTCCGTGGACTGTTGCCCATTAGGGAATACCAAACTCTTTGATGCCTTAGGGCTCGTTAATTGCTTTTGAATATTCAATCTATGACTCATGAGGTAGCAATATTCAATTCTTATCCGTTTTAATTTCTCCTACTCCGTTAGGAGTCAGGAACTTCACACATTGGTGACAGGTTGAAGGTATTGCCTTCATCTGATATATCCAAGGTGTTCCCAGGATAATGTTGTAGGCAGCAGGTCGATTGAAGACTATGAATTCAATGATCCTTGAGACCTCGGCAGCGAGCACGGGTAACCTAATAGTTTCAAGCGACATTGATGTTTCGCTCGTGAAAGCAATGAGTAGAGTTGATGGCCCACCTATATCTGCCTTGGTAATCCCCATTCTTTAAAAAGTACTTAGAAAATGAGATCCACAGAGCTTTCGGTATCAATCAAGACATTAGAGACTTCAAAGTTTGCCACGCCCAAAGTTATCACCAAAGTATCATCATGTGGCTTTGCGAGACATTGGGTGTCCAATTCCTCAAAGGTTATCGTGCATGCTGACTTTATCACCTTGCGGTTCTCTGCTAACTTTTATCACCACGGCTCGCTTTTGCTTCTTGATTGTGCAAACTGTGTCTTGACATAACTTCGACCCTCCAATGATTACATCAATTCTCCCCTTGGAGGACTTTGATAGAGTGTGCTTGGAAGTTTTTGGTTTCTTCGCCGATGGCTCTGTACTTCGCTCTTCTCGATCTTTATGGTACTATTATTGTATGGGAAAGTTCCGAAGTGTTTAGTATCTTTACTTATCTTCGAGTCAAACTTCTTCGTTGCCGGTACAACTCCAGGCTCCGCGAGGCGGTATTTCTTTTCGAAAGTAACCTTCTCTTCTTTGGCCTCTATCCAGTTGTTCGCTTGAAACAAAGCATCCTAGATAGTTGTTGGTTTATTAATGGTAAGCTCCAGTCTGAACCTTGACTCGTGCCATAAACCAATTTGTTTGAGAGATTCCTGGGATCTTAGACATGATGTCCTTAAACTTGGTAATATGGTTCCTCAATGGTTCATGGGGACCTTGAGACAAATTCAAGAGATCACTGTCTGCTTTATATATTTCCATGAGTACAAAGTACTGCATGATGAAAGCTGACAACAATTTATCAAAACTATCAATCGTCGCAGATTCCAACTGAGTAAACCACAAAAGGGCTTTGCCAGACAGATTTTCTGAAAATAGCTTGCAAAAATCTGCATCCTCTTTATGCTCTTTGAGCTCGATTCGTTCTGCTGCGATTCGGAAAGCGGCCAGATGGCTCCTCGGGTCGCTAGATCCATCATAGGTCAGCAAATTGACTCTTTGCATGTCTTTAATCTGGAAGTTGGTGATTCACGGAATAAACGGTGACCGCCGTGTTTCTTCAATTACCTTGTCCACTTCGGGAGCCAAACTTGTTGGCTGGTGGAAATTTGACTTCATTTCGCTTAAGTCGCAATGAACTTGGTCAAAATCCGAACATATCACTTGACTCCATTTGATATTTATGATACCCGTTTTGGCTGCAGGATTATTTCTACCTCCTACAGAATTGTGGGTGATTTTGGCAACTCCATCTGAATTACTCTTGGCTTGAGTAGTTGCCGAAGGATTATTCGGTGTTTGAAGATTGGCATTTCTCTCAGGATTCGGTGGAGTTTGAGGATTGAAACTCTTCGTGGACCCAAAAAGCACACAACTGCTACGACTCCCAGAAGAAGTTCCTACGGTCACGAAATCCAAACGAGAAGAAATAGTCAAATAACTATTATTTAGGTTTACCTGGCTTTCCTTCACCGAAGCCAAATCCTTTTTCATGGTGTCAAGCTTCTTGGATAGGTTAGTTGTGCTCTCAGCCACGGTGGCGAGAGAATCCTTGATGGAAACGATATCATCGGACATGATGGATTTCTTGATGAGGAGAACTGCTCTGAAATGATGAATTTGTAGATTCAAAGTCTGATTCTCCCACAGGCGGCGCCAAAATGTGGATACAGGATCCACACCCTAAATAAAATACTTAATTTATAAAGTAAAAATAGAAATTGCTTAGAAAATAGAATGTGTAGATTTGTATACTATTCTTCAAGTGAGAAAAAGATAGACCCCCTTAAAAGGTTATGGAGGTCTATATTTATACATAATTAAAGGAATAAATGATACGAATAAATCCTAATTAACTCTATGATTTTCCTTTAATTCGTCAGTTTTGATTTGGTCTTTAATGTTGTAACGTCTTGAATTTTGAATGATTTTCTTCTTTAGCTCACGGGTTTGTCTTGCTTCGCTTGCTCCTTCTCTTCGCGGACCTTTATTATTCATCGGACCCCCAATTTGGTCTCTCTATCGGTTCACCTGCTCTGATTGCTCCGAACCAAACTAGTCCTTTCTTTAATTTGATGAGATGGCTGACACGTGTCTTATTTGGAGAGAGTGGATCCTTCGATTCGGGATCCGGTATCAACAACCGATTAAGGGTAAAAGACAAAATGCTGCCGAGCAGGGTTCATAGGTTCTTGGATCAGTTAACGAAATGTATGGAGGAGTGGTTGCTAAGAGGAAGGCTGCAGATGAGGCTAGTTCGCCATCAAAAGTCCCTAAGCGTAAACCCAAAGAGGTGGTTCTGAATGAGGGACCGTCCAACATCTAATGAGCATCAACCACTAGAATTTTCAGGGATTGGGATGGTCTAATGACTTGGCGATTCCTCGGTTTAAGGAAATGCATAAAATCTATTTCCCTAAGTTGTTGTTCTTAATGGAAACAAAAAAACTTCAGAAATATAGTGGTAGATCTTCAGGAGTGGTTAGGGTATTAAAGGGTGTATTTGGTGGAACCTATTGGCTTGAGTGGTGGTTTAGCTTTGTTTTGGAAGAAAGGATTTAATGTAGAGATTTCTTGATCACCCAAAGTGACACGGCGTGGAGGCTGCTCTGGCGCAGCTGGAATGTTGTTTTTCACAGCCATCCTTGCTTTCACCTCAAAACAAACTCAAAAGAAAAATTTTAAACAACAAGAAATTAAAACGTCTTAGACTAAATGCAAAACTAAAATCCGTAGGCAAGATAATTGGACCCTGAAAACAGCGTCAAAAACTTAATATTTCAGGTTTTCATCCTAACTAGTTTTTACAAGTGCACATAGCACGCAGTAGTAAAGAATAAGAACAAATCCACACAGACCAAAGTCACACTACAAATTTGTATGAAACGAGTAAAGCTAAGACTAAATATAGAGTTGTATGGTACCGATTGCTATAAGTAAAAAATGCAGAAAATAAAACAATGTAAACTATATGGAGAAAAGCGTTGGGCGCAGGGAGTGGCGCAGGGAATGTTGCATGTATGAATGATCGCTATGTTCACTTAGACGACTTAACTTCAACTCTCATTTGCTAAGAATACTAAGCTCATCTAATGTTGATTCCAGCAACCTAATAGATTAAACCTAGCGATCATATGCTAGATTCGTCAACTTAACATATGCATTGAGTACAATAGATGAACAATACTAAATGTAAATACCTAATCTAATAATTTAACTTAATCAATCATTAAATCTGTTTGATCGAACCCTAAACCTAAATGGTGAATTACTAAGACATAGACAAAATCATTAATTGTTTTTTAAGATTGCATAAATATTGAAATAACTGTAACGGGGTTCGGAAAGCATTTTTGAAGACTAAGAGATTTTTTCTCCCAAACCTAAGAAAATTGAAAGCAAAAAGCTGAAAAGAATAAAAGATAAGTTGGAACTGCATAAATTGTTCAGCCATTATTTATATGCGAACATAAATCCTAAAGTCGGTTGGATTGGAAAATATCATCTTGGGGATCTATCGATCCAGAGCCTGATCGATCGATCCCTGCTTTAAAACGCTCTACTTCATTAAATCGTCAATCTGGTCGATCCAAACTTCTCTTCCTTTGATTCTTGAAGTCTTGAAAAGTCCAAAGCAAATCCAATTGACCCTTTTAACTCCAACGACTTGTAAAACCTGTAAATGTCATATAAACTTAAAACAAAAGACACAAAACCTGTCCTATTCTCAATTAAGGATACTAAAAACATATGCAATCAAAGTATACAAATCATTAAAATTATGACACATCGCTAAGCAAACAATTATAATCTAAAACTGCAACTGATTCTCGTCGGATAGCTCACCGAATTACGGTTGGAATCCATCTCTTCATTTTCGACGTCAGAACTAAGATATATATCATGTTAAAACAATAATTAATTGTTAGAACTAGAGATTATCTCCCCCAAATATTTGCTCTATAAAAAAATACTTAACCGTTAAAATTGTAATATAGGTATTTCACTACAAAAAAAATCATTTTACATCATTTAAATTGAATTATTTAAGTAAGTGATATTATTTTAAATCACTTATTTATAAATGAAGCAAATATATATGATTTAGTATCAATTATATTAAATGATGTTATTATTAACTAGTTTTACATAAATTAAATTAAATTGATTTAATTTCCATTAATTTGTATCACTTACCAAAAAGTGATGTAAAATATAAAATTACATCTTTTAGATAATTGATGTATCTATTGATTTTTGGTAGCATCATTTTTAAAATGATACAAAAATGAAAACATGACAAAACTTCAAATGTCCCACATCGGATGATGAGAGAAAGAGCTCTTGACAATTGAAGTTATAAATTCTGCATGTTCTATTGCCAATTATTAACTCAAAATTATTAAGGCCCATTTGATTTATTGGACCTAAGTTTTATAATAAACTGGTATAAAACTGACATAAATATTTAAAATTAAATAAAATATGCTAAAAATTAGGTTAATATTTTAGAATCATTTATAAAACCTACACAAATATAGCATCAATTATGTCAAAGGGATTATAATATTTTAAATCAGTTATTATAAAAGATGCAATTTTTAATCAGTTATTATAAATGATACAACTATTAACATCATTTTTTCTATGATTGACACAAATTAACATCACTTATAACAACCTATACAAATATTATATACAATTGTAACAGTTGTTAACAAAATGATGTAAATTATTTGCATCATACAAAAATAAATTATTTATTTATGTGATACAAAAGTCTTTTACATCATTTATAACTAATACAAATATTAAAAATAAACGATTTAAAACAACCTTTTTTGTAGTGTTTGGTCATAAATTGTTATCTAAAAAGTGAGAATTAATTAATGAAACCACAACCAGATTTTTTTTCATTGTTTATGGCAATAAACCTCACTACCACATTTTGTTTTCTATTTATTTTCTGAACTACGGGTTTGAAAAATGAAAGAAGTCCGATTGGTTTAACTAAGAAGTGTCAAATGGTCATGGATCATAGGTATGATCCAACCCAACCCAATTCATGAATTCTAATAGATTACAAATTTTAATCATAATGGCGTGATGGGCCAAATATATTGATAGATAAATTGGTTGATTGTTAATCATTTAACCCATATGTTTCTTAAAACGGATACAAATCAACTTAACCAAATTTATCTGATTTTTTTGCCAAAATGTGAATCTGCAATATTTCCGCCAAAATGTACACATGTAATTTTTCTGCAAAATTCAAATCCACAATTTTCCTGACAACAAGTTTATATGCAATTTTTCTACCCAAAACATGATTCACATTTTTTTTTTGCCAAAATGAGAATTCCACAATATTCCACAAAACAAAACATATATATAACTTATTTTCTTTGTGTTTCTACTAATTTATTATATATTATACTTATTATTCCTATTGTTTTTTTTTTTATTTTTTTTTTCTACTAAACAGTTACACTCTATAGCCTTGTATTTTTCTCATTTCTAAGAAAGAAATTTTTATGACGGATGCGAGAAGAACAACGTTGAAATAGATGATAGACGCGATAAGTAAAGACACCGAGATTTAACGTGGTTCACCAAATTGGCTACGTCCACGGACAAATAGAGATTTATTATTGGAGGTGATTACAGAGAAGAATTATTGCTATTAGGGTTACAAGAACACAAGATATTTATAGAGAAGATTCTGACGGCCGAGCAACATGAGAGCTAGACCACCAGTGGTGGACCACCAGTTTCTTCTGAGTAACCAGCGGCCGAGCAACATGAGAGCTAGACCACCAGTGGTGGACCGCCAGTTTCTTCGGTGTAACTCCTTTTGCAGATTCAAGGCATATCAACAAATCTCCACCTTGACTTGAATCCTCCAAAACAGATGTACCAGATGCACTCTTCCAGTGCCAGATGTACTAGAATCTCTCTTTGCCTTATATGTCTTTTCGGACCATATGCCCTCACGGGCCAGTCTAACAGTTCGAGATGTTCCACAAGTCCAAACAATGGTTGAACTTGCTGTGAGTAACCGGCTTAGTGAACATATGAGAGGGATTATCAGTAGCTCCCATTTTCTTCACTTGAACTCTCTTCTCATCTCGCAAAAAATGATACCTCACATCAATATGTTTGGATCTCTCATGATGAACATGATCCTTGGCTAAACAGATAGCAGAAAATCTGTCGCAGTACACAATAGCCTGATCATGATGTAGACCAAGATCATTAACCAAACCTCTTAATCAGATTCCTTCCTTAGCAGCTTCTATCAGAGCCATGTACTCTGCTTCAGTAGTAGACAAGGTCACCGTCGACTGCAAAGTCGCTTTCCAGCTAACAACATAACCATCCAAAGTAAACACATAACCAATCATAGATCTTCTACTGTCCACATCACTAGCATAATCAGAATCAGAAAATCATGTGAACAGGCACAGATTCTCGCCTCCATAAACAAGACCAATATCAGATGTAGCTCTCAGATAACATAAAATTTTCTTTACAGCTGTCTAGTGTTCTCTTCCTGGTTTACCATAAATCTGCTAACAACACTTACTGCATGTGCCAAATCTGGTCTTGTGCAAACCATAGCATACATCAAACTTCCTACAACGCTAGCATAAAGAACCCGAGACATATACCCTTCTTCTTCTTCAGACTGAGCAGCATACATTGTGAGATGAACATTTGGATTACTCGGAATATCAATTGGCTTAGCAGAAGACATTCCAAACCTTGCCAACACCTTATTAATGTAGGCCTTCTGTGACAAGAACAAGTTCTTTTTCTTCCTACCTCTGAAAATTTCCATTCCTAGGATCTTCTTTGCTGCACCCAGATCTTTCATCTCAAACTCAGAACTTAGCAGATCCTTCAGTTTCTGGATATCACACATCTTCTCTGCAGCTATCAGCATGTAATCCACATAAAGCACCAAATAAATAAATGTCTCGTCCTTCAACTTGCTCACGTAGACACAACAATCATAAGGGCTTCTAATGTAGCCCAACTTGATCATATAGCTGTTGGGTGACTATTTGAGTCCAAAAAGTGAAATTTTTAGCTTGCAAACCTGATCTTCTTTCCCAGGAATTTGGAAACCATCTGGCTGAGTCATGTATATCTCCTCCTCTAGTTCTCCATGAAGAAACAAAGTCTTCACATCAAGTTGCTCAAGCTCTAAATCATGACGTGCCACCATTGCTAGCAACACTCTGATCAAAGAATGTCTGACAACTGGTGAGAAAATCTCATTGTAGTCTTCCTCTTCCCTTTGATTGAAACCTCTAGCAACAACCCGAGCCTTATACTTGACTCTTCCTGCCGGTGAAACCCCATCCTTGATCTTAAAGACCCACTTACAAGTAACCACTTTTCTCCCAGATGGTGGTGTAACCAAATCCCATGTGTGATTCTTCTCATGAGACTCCATTTTGTTTCCCATTGCAGCATGACATTTCTCAGAATCAGGACTAGAAATGGCTTCTCTGTAAGTGGACGGCTCATAAGTATCCAGTTCCTCTGTAACCTGCAGTGCATAATTTGCCATATCCTCAAAACCATATATCTCTGGCGGCCTAACATCAACTTTGGTCAATCATTAGCAATGCTACGTTTCTTAGCCTCGGGTGGTTGGGTCTCTGAAGATTCTGACTGAAAATCTTTTACACTTTGCTCCTTATTTTCTCTGTGTTCCAGCAAATCAGCCACTTCCTGTTCATCCTGCAGCTCCACCTGTTTCTCAGTGCTGCCATTTTTTGCTTCAGAACTAGATCCTGTCAAATTTCTAACCATGTAATTTTTATCAAAGACAATGTTCCTACTTAGAACCACTCAGTTCTCTGATGGAGACCAGATTCTGAATCCCTTGACCCCATCACCGTAGCCCATAAATATTCCTTTCTTTGCTCTCGACTCTAGTTTACCTTTACTCACATGATTGTAAACAGTGCAACCAAAAACTCTTAAAATTGAGTAATCAGCAAAATTACCTGACCACACCTCAGAAGGTATTCTGCACTCAATAACTGTGTGTGGACCGAGATTAATCAAGTAGCATGCTGTGTTCACCGCTTCAGCCCAAAATTGTTTCTCTAAACAAGCATTAGAGAGCATGCACCTCGCTCTCTCCAACAATGTTTGATTCATTCGTTCACCTACACCATTTTATTGTGGTGTCTCCCTAACTGTAAAATTCCTAGCAATTCCTGCATCCTTACAAAAATGATTGATCTCTGATGAGCAAAATTCCATACTGTTATCAGTACGAAGTCTCTTTATTTTCTTTCCAATTTGATTTCCACCAACGTTTTCCACTCCTTGAAGCTATTGAAAGCCTCACTTTTGTGCTTCATAAATGTCATCCAAGTCTTCCTAGAATAATCATCAACTATATACACAAAATACCTGTGACCTCTCAACGACTCCACTCTTGAGGGACCCCAACTATAATAACTATTTAGTACTATTCATCGCCGGAAGTACTGTTCATTGCTAGAGTTACTGTTTATCGCTAGAGTTACTGTTTACTAAATACTATTCACCGAGTATTTTACTGTCAAGGAAGATTGTTTGAGTACTGTTCGGATAATGTTCTAAAACACTATTCTGCAACAGTATTTAAACTATGAATAATGTTAGAACAGTATAAAAACGCGTGGAAGACAAGAATGGGGTCGAACCAAGAGCATGAGGGCAAAATGGCAAAGAAATGGGGCCAAAAATTGTGCATGTTACTGTGTGTAAAGAGTGGAGACAAGGCGAATGCATGTTTGAGAAATGGCGTAACCGTGTGGAGTTAGGGCCAAGGCAAGCCGCATGAATACCAAGTGTCGGAGAAGCTTCTTACACACAACAAACGCATGTGAAGACTGAAGAAGGTGCATTGCATGACCGAAATGTGTCAAAGGTGATGGGACAAAGAAGCTTGCATGACTGCCACATACAACACGGAAACTTGGGGAGGAAGGCGAAGCTTGCATGATCGCCACACCACCCACGTACAAGAGAAGGCATTACCGCATGGACGAGAAGTGTCACAGCATAGCAGAAGAGAAGGGACCAGAGTTCCCGCATGGACGCCAGACCTTACACGATGTCGTAGAAGAGAAGACAACCGAGTAAACTTGGAGACCAAGACGTTAGTGCATGCAAGACAAGTGTAGCATTGCATGGAGGATCCAAAACTCCTATATAACCAAGGGCTTTGCTTCATTGTTTCACCACATTTTTCTCATTCACCTCCTCATCTCTCTAAAAACGCCTAAGGAGCTCTCATCCCTCTCTAGAAACTTCGTGAGCTCCGAAGAAGAAGCCGCCGTGGAGATCATTTCCGAAACCAAGCCAAGATGAAGAAGATCAAGCTGATGATGGAGCTGTGGTGATTTTTCCGAAGCAGACCAAAAGAAGAAGGAGCCATATTGAAGCTGAATTAAAGAAGAAGATGATGAAGCCGTGGTGATCCCAAACCGATCTCAAGAAGAAGAAGGAAGAAGCCATACCGAAGCTGATCAAAGAAGAAGAAGAGAAGCCGCATTCATGATGAAACCGTGAAGGTCTAAAGAAGAAGAAGTTGAGAAGATCAATCCGTAAAGATCTTTTCAAAGGAGAAGAAGGAGCCGTGAAGATCAAAACCAAAGAAGAAGAAGAAGGAGAAAAGATTCAAGCCGTGATCTTTAAGGATCAAACCTTAAAAATCAAGGTGATCCATTCGAGGTTAATCCATCAAACACCAAAGATGAACCGTGAAGAAGAGAGCCGAGTTCGTGAAGTTTGAAGATTTTCAAACCGAGTTAGTCCAAAGAAGATTCAAGTCCTAAGAAAATCTGTAAACCTCTAAGTCCGAGTTGTTTCTATGTCAATTTCAAGAAGAAGAAGTGCATGTTCGAGTTAGTCCTAGTCTACAAGTCGTCTTTTACCCTTAAACCAAGCCATCAGCTCGATCCATAGCAAGTGAGGCGTGATCGTGATAGTGGAGAAACCAGCAGCACCTGTTCTCAAAAATTCTCCAACCGTCTCCGGGCATCCTGTCGATCATTCTTCAAGAGTAGAGTAAGTGATGGGTACTTTTATTTATTGCGTAACTGCTTGGTATTTTTGTGTGTTGCATAATTGCATGGGTATTATTTATGTTTTCTTGAATGATTTATTGCTTGTTTATTATTTATTAATTGTCGTGTCTTCCGGGGATAGCTTGAAAGATTCTTGTGTGTAGTGTTAGGGTAGTTGTAGGGGTAGTTTAGTTTTAGGTGACCGGTGGATAATTAATTCTAGGTGAGTTAATTATTCATGTCAGTTTTAGAAGGGTAGTTTTAGGGGGTTTAGTTTTGGGTTTTTAGGTGACCGGTGGATAATTAATTCAAGGTGAGTTAATTATTAATGTCAGTTTTAGAGAGTCTAGAGTTTAGGTTTGGGTAGATTAGGATTAGGGGGCTGGTTGTGGATCCTCTTGTGATCTTCGGATTTCTTGAGAGGTGGATGAAGCATGCCGAAGATACAGAGGCATAACCAAGTGGGGGTTATCACATATAGATGCCGGGTTTGCAAACCCCTTGGAACCGGAGTGTGTCCTTGTGGAAGTACATTCGCCGAGGTACTGAGGAGCAACCAGTGAGTTGTCACGTATTTATGCTGACACCGACTGTAGTGCCCAGGTCGACCTGTGAGTCTCTGGTTGAAAGGTGGTCGAGGAGGTGGTGTTAGACGTGCACCATTTTATTTGTGATCTCAGATGATGTAGTGGAGTGTGGATTTTAGGTTTAGGTTAGATAAAGTCTTAGGTTTAGGTTAGAGTTTAGAGTATAGTTTAGAGGTTGAGTAGTGGTTTAGAGGTGTTGAGGTTGTGTAGATTGATTGAGTAGTGTCACTTGGGATTGAGCCTAAGTGATACTTGTGTGTGTTTGATTGTCGTGCTCTCTAGAATAGCTCGGGAGATTCTTGCTTGTAGATTGTGTGTTTACTTTTAGCTTCCACTTGTGTGCTTTGATTGTTTGTTTGATTATTGAATGACTAACGTTTGTTTTGCAGGTTTAGTTTATTGCTTGATTATTTGTTAACTTGTGTGTCCAGCCTTACGAGTTTCATTAGGATTCTCATAACCGTTTGTTAGTTTTGCAGGATTAGTTAGTTAGGGGTTAGAGCACTAGGAACCGGAATTGTTTTCGCTGCATTTGCAAAGAGTTGTTGTTTTATTTGAAAGTAGTAATTTGAAAATAGGATCCGAACTATATTCGTATTTTCTATTGGTTTGAAGTATTATACTAAGAAATAAAGCGAAGGGATTTATTTTTCTTTAAAAAGCGTTCAAGCAGGGCTTGGGTTAATTGGTCTTGCCGGATCGACACAACGGGCGACTACAGGTGGATGGTTGCAAAGCCAAAACTCATGGTCGAACGGTAAGGAATGATCGAGGAAAAGTATGTAACCGATCCTTGGTCGTTCCCATAGCCGTCTTCTCAGAACGCTCTGTGGCTTGTCTGGCTGTAGAGCGGTCCAGGGGCGCTATAGTTGAAGTGGTATCAGAGCGTGGTTATTAACCATGCAGTCTCTGCTTGATTTTTTTAATTAGTTTTATCAAGTCAAAAATAGAGTCGCAAATGCAGTATTTTAGGTTCTCGGTTCCCAACCATAGGTTTTTCTTTTTATTTTAGTAGTAAGGATAAGAAGTATCTAATATTAACAATTTTTGGTGTTTTAGAATGCCTTTAGGTAGCGCGAACCGATGGAGCAACTCGAATGGAATGTCTGATGATGGTAGTGGAGATGGTGGAATGGATGAGTCGATGGAAGTAAATTTGGGATCAACTGGATCTGAGAGGAGGAACATTGGGTATTCACACTCCGAATACTCAAGTGAGAGGAAATCATACGAATCAATGAGGAGTTACTATGGTTTGATGAGCAACAGCGAGACAGGAGGAAGCGCAGAGTACATGTGGGGAGACAGTAATGGCAACGGTTATCACCGCGAGGACACGGTGGTAGATCAGATGGTAGAAGCATATTAACACCTTGATGGACATCCATAGTGTCTCATGAAGGGAGACCTTCACAACTCATCCTAGGAGGATCCTTCCTTGCAACAACCGGAGCTATCATTGATTGGCCCGACAGAAGGATATCTTTCCCCAAGATTGACCGAGAAGTTTTCTACGAAGCCGTACCTTTTGTTCTGGAATCTCAACGTCCAAGGAAAAGGAACAATGATCCACCAAGGAAGCCACATGAGCTAGAGAAATCAAAGAAATTTTGTCTAAGGAAAGAGGATTCACCTCACTTCGTATAAGGAGCATACCAAGTCGAGCCAAAGATTTTAAACAATCTTGTAAGTTTTTCTTTTAATTTTTAGTTTTAATTTCCTTTTGCTTTTGATATTTTCATGTTTTGTTTCAGGTTTTTCATAAAAACAGAAAAGAAAATAGAATACAAGAAACGGAGAAGAAGCTGAGTTGGAGACGACCTAGGTCACTAGGGCCAGTGATCGAGGTCCCAAGAAGAACCGGCCCCAGTCACGAGGCCAGTGACCGAGGTTTTCTCTTGGGAAAGATTCGGAAAATTTGCATCAAGTGGCAAAAAGAACCACAAGACCGGTGATAACCCATTTGACTGATGTATGCAAAAGGCAACAGATTGATCATACCATAGTGATCGATGCTAAAAGTCTCCACCAAGCAAGTTTTGTCTCCAGCACGAAGTACCATAACATTGGGCTAAACCCCGGTCACAGGATCCATGACCTAGGTGCACAGAAGGCCAGACCCCGGTCATGAAGCCAATGACCGAGGTTATGAAGGATTCTTGAAAAATTTCGATGTACAACATCTTTGATCCTATCGAGTGTTCCAGAGCAAAGTACACAACTCAATGGAGCCATGCACACTTCCCCAACACAACTCAAGTTCGACCATACTATGCCGCGACCGAATCATTAATATTTTGTTGAAGAAAATCGGATCCACTCGATCAAATGATCTATGATTGAAAATCTACCATCTAATGAAGTATTTCAGGAGTAATAATCAAGAAGATTTTGAGAAAAAAAGACTTAGGATCACAAGATTTGTAACTTTCAAAACCACAGCCGCAGCAGCCGTTCCGTGACCGAGAATTCGATAAAGAAGTGGAATTTTTCAAATTTGTCTAATCACAAGAGCTAGGATTGAATATTCAACCACAAATTGGGTATTTCAGGAGCAATGATCGAAGAGATTTTGAAAGAAGAAGTCTGATTTAGGAGATCTTCAGCTTTTGAGCATCGTCACCGTTCCGCGACCACATATTTCACAAGGAGTTTACACAAATCAAATCCATCCAAAAAATCATAAAGAAAGAGTTGAGTTTAAGAAAATGTCACCTTGAATCAGATTATTGGTGATTAACCGGTGTTTCTTTCTTTTTGTTGCTTGACATCGAATGAACTTGGTTTTAGTTCATTGAATTTTTGATGGTAAATCTCTAATTGCATCCTTCTTGAGACAAAAACCTAAAAACCGTCAATAATCTTGGTAAATGAAGAAAACTCAAAACAAACCTAAGGATAGAATGCTGGTGGTGGTGATGTCTCATTGATGTTGTAGCGGCCATGGTTGAGATCTGTTCCATGGTGACTTAAGATTCTTGATGAAGTCGCGGTTCCAGTAGTGTCACGGAATAGTCACAAAATGGTCCGTGGAATAGTTAGTGGAATGGCGATGAAACGGTGGTGGAATGACGGTGGAACGGATGTGGAAATGGTGGTGGATTGGATGGTGAGATGCTGGTGTATGATCGGTGGAACGGGACACAGGACATGGATCGATTAATCGCTGGTCGTAGAACGGCTGGTAGTTCATGGAATAGCGGGTCGTCATCGCTGGACGGTGCAGTACTGTTTATGGAACGGTAGTGATTTACATGAGACTTAGGAGTAGACATGCATTTACATGAACTTATCTTGAATTAATTGATCATTGAACCCCGAAGATCCCTTGAATGCCCAACGCCTGCTTTCTATTGATTTACATCTCGTTTTACCTTGCTATTTTGTTTACTTTGAATCGTGACACAACAAAACCCCCTTTTATATTTTGGTTCTAGCCTTACTTGTTCCTCTAGACTTGCAAAACAACTTCTCTCACTGTGGGATTCGATACTTTAAGTGCTACAATTGATTTGTTGTGCACTTGCAGCTTATTAGTTGTGTTTGAGGAAAATTTGACTTTGACAAACACCAGCACAACACAACAACACCATCACCGGTCAACCGACAAGTGCCTTCCTTTCTATCAACTATTAAAAGGGAACAAACAATTCACTTGGAGTGATGAATGCGAAGAAGCTTTTAAGGAACTCAAAGTATATCTCATTACTCCTCCAGTTCTTTCTAAGCCAGACACTGGTGAAAGGCTGTACCTTTTTAGTCCGGTTTCTTAACATGCGGTGAGTGGTATTATTATACGAGAAGATCGGGGAGAGCAGCGGCCTATCTACTATATAAGTAAAAGATTGACAGGCCCGTAAACTCGTTACACGATGATGGAAAAACTTGCACTCGCAGTGGTGGTTTCTGCTCATAAACTAAGGCCATATTTTCAATCTCATCCCATAGAGGTTCTGACATCAACCCTTTTGCGCACCACTTTGCACGGACTTTGCCAGTCAGGACGATTAGCAAAGTGGGCAGTCGAACTCAGTGAATATGATATCGAGTACAAGAGTCGAATAAGCGCAAAGGCTCAGGTTTTAGCTAACTTTCTTACCGAGCTTCCAACCAACGAAGCAACTTCAGAAGATGAAGATAGAGCCTAGAAATTATTTGTCGATGGGTCTTCCGCAAGACAAGGATGCGGAGTTGGAATAAGTTTAGAAACACCTACTTCAAAAATAATAAAGCAGTAATTCCGATTGTTGTTTCCTGCTTCAAATAATGAAGCCGAGTATGAAGCACTCATTGTCGGGCTTCGCCTCGTGAAAGGAATTAGAGCATAGGAGGTGGTCGTTTATTGTGATTCTCAATTAGTTATGAGTCAATTCAAGGGGGAATACGAGGCAAAGGATGCTCGAATGGAAGTATATCTCAAAGTTCTCAGTAGTTTAGCCCGAAAGTTTAAAAGATTTGAACTAGTCTGCATTCCTCGAAGTGAAAACAGCTCGGCAGATACATTAGCCGCTTTGGCTTCCACATCAGATCCAGGTTTAAAAAGGGTAATTTCGGTATAAAGCATTTTGGCTCGTAGCATATCATTTCCGGATGAGACAATGGTAGTTACCAGATCTCAAATTCAATCTGGAAGAGATAAGATAGCTCTTTTCAGAAGAGCGCCTGGATATAAGAGGCATTCCAGAAAGAAGCGGAAGCAAGATCAAAACCATGAAACAAGCATTGACGGCATTGATGCATGTACAACAGTTAATGAACATGAGCAACCGGTCGTGGCAGAACCCTTTTCCGGAGAACTAGAGTCACAGTTTAAAACTACTCAGGAGAAAAATTTTCACGAGATACCAATCTCAAAAGATAGTGAACCGGACTCAGAAGCCAACAGAGATTTAGAAGAAGAAGAGTTCATGCCCAATGAAGCATCCGAATTGGATGCCTCCATGGTTACCAATTTCTTAAATCCTAATGTCGAGTTAAGTGAGGACTTTTCTGCTAATGGTTACGGGGCTGACTGGAGAGTTCCTATCAAAAGGTATATTCAAAATGGAGAACTACCTAGTGATAATTAGAAGGCTCGAAAACTCAGAATCATTAGCGCAAAATATTGCATGATTGAGAACTCATTGTTTAAACCAGGTGTAAGAGACCCTTACTTACTGTGCATCATTATTAGTGAAGTCCATCAAGGTCTCTGTGGAAACCATTCGTCTAGAAGATCTATGGCATTCAAGATCAAACGTCTTGGTTATTTATGGCCTACAATGATCGCTGATTGTGCAGATTATGCGCAGAGATGTGTGAAGTGTCAGCAACATGCTCCATTGATTCATCAGCCTTCCGAGCTACTTTCATCAATAACAGGTCCATATCTATTCCTGCGCTGGTCTATGGATATTATTGGACCTATGCACAGGTCGACCTGAGGGGTACAACATCTCCTCTTTTTAACAGACTACTTCTCCAAATGGATTGAAGCAGAAGCATATCCATCAATAAAGGATTTTGTCGTGAAAACCTTTTTATGGAAAAATTTAATTTGCTGGTATAGAGTTCCTTATGATATTGTAACTGATAATGGTTCTCAGTTTATGTCAAAGGATTTTGAAGATTTCATCTCAGCATGGGGAATTAAAATGAGTTATTTAACTCTAAGATATCTGTAAGCAAACGGCCAAGCCGAGGCAGCAAACAAAACCATCGTAAGCAATCTGAAGAAGAGGCTCGATTCATATAAAGGGGGATGGTACGAAGAACTTCAACCTGTTTTATGGGCATACCGAACAACGCCTCGCAGAGGAAGCGGAGAAACCTTCTTATCTGGTTTATATGGAATGGAAGTCGTAGTTCCTGCTGATATATCATGGTTTTTACCGGTTTTATGCCATGATATATGTCTTTTATCGAGTCTTTTATATTGCTTCGAGTCTTTTTAGAGTCTTTTACAGGTTTATACACATTTGGGATCTTTTGGATGATTTGGAGCATTTATGGAGCTTTGTAGCATATGGAGATGCAGAATCATGCAGAGATGACAGAAGTTTGTCATTCGTTGAAGAACTTTTTACCGATGGATCGAGCTCATATGTTGACACAAGATAGATCAATGAGTTATCTTTCATCTGAAAGTAGTTTGAGGTCATTCCAACGGTGCGATCAAAAGTTATGCCAGTTTTCGTGGAAGCAGTCCAGTCTGTCACGCGAATAGAGTAAGCCGAGTTCATAACCATGAGTGTCGATCGACACTAGCAATGGTGACGATCGACACTGACCAACTCTGACGCGGAATTTAACATTTAATGAATTGCAAAGTGGCCCAGAACTTCCAGAAAGTTAACAGAAGACCCCAGATCGTGTTTAGCCTTATAAATTAGGTTTTTAGGTTTTATTAAATCATCTTCTTCTTTGTGTTTACTTTGGAGAGAGCTTGGAGCTAGGGGCTGATCTTATACTTTGTTTCTCCTTTGAGAGAAGATTTCGAACCCCTCTATCTCTTTCTACTTTTATGATATCTATTTCAATCATGTCTTTGATTTCAATTGATCATGTCTGAGTAGTTTCATAGTTAGGTTTAGGGTTTTCAAGGGTTTTTGATGAATTGTTGAATTGATTATATTATTGGGATTAATTGTTAGAGTTCTTCGCCTTAGGTTGTTCTCAAAGCTAATTCTAGGAGGCACGACAGTGCAATTGGAATTTAGATCTTAGGTTGATTGATTAGGCACGACAGTGCAATTGATAATCTGATCTATCTATGGTGAGCAAAATTACTTATTCGCAAAGGAATTTGGTTTAGGGATTTTGTGAACATATCAAACCTGAACGTTAAAGCTGGTCTAGATTCTTAGGGTTTGCAAAGGAATTTGGGATTCTGGAATTTAGATTTAGATAGTTTTCGCAATGACAATTGGTTAATTATAGCTTAGTGATTTGAGTTCTAGAACGGTTCTTAATTAAAATCCCAATAATTGATTGATTCGCAGTTCTGATGATTCCTGAGATTTCCTTATGCCTAGCGTTTTCCCTCATTGATTTTACTTCGTTTATTTATTTTGCATTGCTATTTCATTACAATATTTCTTATTTAGCTTAATACTTTTACTGACCATCTATTGTGTAACCAAGTCCTTGTGGATTCGATCCCTAAGTACTACAGTGATCTCTTAATTTGAGAGAATAGCTCAGGGTAAATTTGAGCATATCACCTGCCGAACTCAATGTTCCAAGAATTCAACGAACCAAACTCCGTTTTAATGGTCCACTTAACGATCAGATGATGCAGGATGCTTTGGACACAGTTGACAAGTGAAGATATCATGCATTAATTCATCTCCAAAATTACCAATAGGCAACTGCAAGGTACAACAACTCAAAAATCAAGAATCGACCTTTAAAAGTAGGCGATCTTGTTCTTCGAAGAGTATTTGAGAATACAAAAGAGGAAGCAGCTGGTAAACTTGGAATTAACTAGGAAGGTCCTTACCAAGTAATAAAGATAGTTCGTAATGGTGTTTATCGATTGGCAAACCATGAAGGAGAACCAGTTCGACGTCCTTTGAATATTCCCAATCTTAAGAAATTTTACGTTTGAAGTATTTTCTATGTAAAATGAACTACAACTTGGCTTGATCCCAATTATGGGTACGTAGGCAGCCTTCTTTCATGGGCACAACTATCCAATAAAATCATTATAATTTTTATTATATTAGTTTATTTGTTTTAAGAGCTACATCATGGTTCGAACAAAAAAACAAAATAAATACTTAAGATCCTGCAAGCTGACGCTCTAATCCTTGTCACAAAATATCTCAGCACCTTGACCTGCGAGGTCCATAATGTCTCGGATACACGGAGGGATATAATGACCAAATGATGTGATCCTAGGGGAGGATCACGTCCCTGAATGATCTCCAAATGCTAGGTGAAGTCCTTGAAGCGTTGAACCCTCGGATGTACCGGTTTTGATGATGATCGGCGGGTGAGGAGTGGAATAGATCGGTCAAGACGGGTGAATAAGACACAAAAATGGATTGATTGAAACTTCTAAGAGGTGCGGAATCACTCTTAGACTATCAAGGGTGCTCGTAATGCAAGGAGGTTTCCGAGTACACTAATCGAGCTTTGATCAAACAGTTTCAAAAGAGATTGAGAATAAGAAAGGTTTGATAATCTGGAAAGATAAAGAATACAAGTACTTATAGAGTTTAGGATACTTAGAACTAGAAACATAGAAAATAGATATTACTTAATGAGTCAAAGCTGATCATTAAGTGTACAAAAGACTAAGACAAGTAAACTCTTCAGCTTCATATTGGCGAGAATCTTGAGAATGGAGTGGGCTTGATTTCATCAAAAGGCAATGTTGAAGAGTGTGTGGGCTGGCCTCATTAAAAACCTCTCTTGGAAAACCCATTGGGACAAAACCAAGAGGAGGGAAAAAGAGTACAAGTCCACACACCTCTCTTGATGAATGCTTAAGTGGCGTGAATCACAATCAAGGTGGCTGGAATAGCACAATCAAGTCAGCCCTGGATATGGTGTAAGAGAGTGTAGAATGCTTGATGGAATCTTGCTTGCTTGGATCGAGTCATCGGACCAAGGGGCACATGTAGGTCTTTGTCGTTTGCTTCCTCGAGTTCATGTTGCTTTGTAGCTTCCTCTTTAGCTTTCTTAAGCTCTGGTTCAAGCTGCTCTTCCATCTCCTTAGCTTCCTTAAGCTCTGGTTCAAGCTGCTCTTCCATCTCCTTAGCTTTTTCAAACATGCTGCTGGTCAGGATCTCATCATCCTCTCCCACTTGAGAAGGATTTGACCTCAAATCCGTTTCATCTGCGCAAAAAGGAACTAGATCAGTTATGTTGAAGCTTGAGCTTACGTTGTACTTACCTTGGAGGTCCAGCTGGTAGGCATTATTGTTAAGTTTCTTGATGACTTTGAAAGGACCATCGATTCGGGGCATGAGCTTGGACTTTCTTTCGTTGGGAAATCTTTCCTTTCTCAAATGTATCCAAACCAAATCGCCTTCTTCAAAAATCTTTTCCTTTCGACCTTTGTTAGCGTACTTGGCATAGAGTTTGGTCTTGCTCTCCAAGTTGATCCGAGCTTTCTCATGAATCTGCTTGACAAGTTCGGCTTTCTTTTTCCCATCTAAGCTAGCTCTTTCACTCACGGGTAAAGGCATTAGATCCAAAGGTGATATAGGATTAAAACCATAGACAATTTCAAATGGAGAATACTTAGATGCAGAATGTCTAGCATGGTTATAAGCAAACTCTACATGAGGTAAACATTCTTCCCAAGTCTTTAGATTCTTTTTAATCAATGCACGCAACAAAGTAGATAAAGTCCTATTAACTACTTCGGTTTGACCATCGGATTGTGGGTGACAAGTTGTAGAAAAGCAAAGCTTAGTTCCTAACTTAGACCAAAGCGTTTTCCAGAAATAGCTAAGGAACTTAGTGTCTCTATCCGATACAATGGTCCTAGGCATACCATGCAATCTAACAATTTCCCTAAAGAACAATCCGGCTATATTCATGGCATCATCAGTTTTATGACAAGGGATAAAATGTGCCATTTTGGAGAACCTATCTACCATAACAAACACAGAATCTTTTCCGGTCTTAGTCCTAGGTAATCCAACAATAAAATCCATAGAAATGTCATGCCATGGATGCAAAGGAATGGGTAAAGGAGTATACAAACCGTGCGGCTGGATTTTAGACTTAGCTTGTTTGCAAGTAGTACATCTTTCACAAGCTTTCTCTACATCTCTCCGCATGTGTGGCCAAAAGAAATGTTCTTGCATCACACTCAAGGTCTTAGCTACGCCAAAATGTCCCATGAGACCACCTGCGTGAGCTTCCTTCACAAAAAAATCTCTTAAAGAAGAGTTAGGTACACACAATCTATTTTCATAAAAAAGAAAACCGTCACATTGAAAATATTTGCCGCTACCGAACTTCTCACAAGAAGCATAAATGTCTTTAAAATCAGGGTCAACAGCGTATAGAGTCTTGATATGCTCGAATCCAAGTAGCTTAAGTTCTAGAGAATTCAAGAGAACATACCTTCGAGAAAGAGCATCGGCTACTACATTCTCCTTACCTTTCTTGTATTTGATCACATAAGGGAAAGTTTTGATGAATTCAACCCACCTTGCGTGTCTTTTATTCAGCTTTTGTTGTCCTTTGAGATGCTTTAGAGACTCATGGTCCGTGTGGATAACAAATTCCTTGGGCCAAAGATAATGTTGCCATGTTTGCAAGGCTCGAACAAGCTCATAGAGCTCTTTATCGTAAGTGGGGTAATTGAGTGTGGATCCTCCAAGTTTTTCACTAAAATAGGCTATGGGCTTCATTTCCTGCATAAGTACAGCGCCAATACCAATTCCTGAGGCATCACATTCAATTTCAAAAGTTTTATCAAAGTTAGGAAGAGATAGCACCGGAGAGTGTGTGAGCTTGTATTTCAAAGCTTGGAAAGCATCTTCTTGAGCTTGCTCCCACTTAAATCCAACATTCTTTTTGATAACTTCAGTGAGTGGAGCTGCTAGAGTGCTAAAGTCTTTGACAAATCTCCGATAAAAACCGGCAAGGCCATGAAAGCTTCTCACTTCGCCGACATTTCTAGGACTCGGCCATTCTTTGATTGCTTGGATCTTTTCCTCATCAACCTTAATGCCATCTGTACTCACAACAAAACCTAAGAAGACAAGGTTATCCATTCCAAAGGTACATTTCTTAAGATTAGCATACAAGGTTTCTTTCCTAAGTACTTCCAAAACTTTCCTAAGATGCTCCACATGATCATCCAAGCTACGGCTATAGATTAGGATGTCATCGAAATATACCACCACAAAATGACCTATGAATGCTCTAAGAACATGATTCATTAGTCTCATGAAAGTACTAGGTGCGTTGGTTAATCCAAAAGGCATGACTAACCATTCATATAGACCATGTTTAGTTTTAAATGCGGTTTTCCATTCATCCCCTTCTTTCATCCTAATTTGATGGTATCCGCTTTTAAGATCTACCTTAGAAAAGATGCTAGAACCATGCAATTCATCAAGCATATCATCTAATCTAGGTATAGGATGTCGATACTTTACAGTGATATTGTTGATCGCACGGCAATCGACAAACATTCTCCAGCTTCCATCTTTCTTTGGGACAAGCAAAACAGGCACGGCACATGGGCTCATACTCTCTCGGATATGTCCTTTCTCAATGAGCTCGGTGACTTGTTGTTGAAGTTCCTTAGTTTCTAGAGGGTTGGTTCTGTAGGCTGGTTTATTGGGAAGAGACGCTCCGGGTATGAAATCGATTTGGTGTTCAATGCCACGGATTGGCGGCAAACCTTGGGAAGGTTCTTCCGGGAAAACATCTTGGAACTCCTGTAAAAGAAACTGAATTTTGCTAGGGATTTCCTGCACCGTTTGGTTAGTTTTAAGGCATTCTTTAAACACAAATAGTAGGGATGGAGAATAACTTCCTTGTTGAGGCTTGATCATAAGATTGGTCGGTTGTTTGAGTTTGGATTCGGAAGTGATCTTGTTTTTCTTCAAAGCGATCTGGTCTAGATGAACCTCTTGTGGTGTTAATGGTACGAGAATATTTCTCTTGCCCTTGAACTCAAAGGTATACCTGTTGGTGAACCCATCATGCATGACTTTACGATCAGATTGCCACGGTCTTCCAAGAAGTATGTGCCCCGCATCCATTGGCAAGATATCACATAGGACTTCATCTTCATATTTCCCAATAGACAAGGGAACTAAGACCTGATTCTTAACTTCCAACTCTCCCTCATCATTAAGCCATTGTAATTTGTAAGGTTTAGCTCTCTTAATGACTGCTAGTCCAAGTTTTCCCACCATGGACTCACTCGCAACATTCGTGCAACTCCCCCCATCGATCACTAAGCTGCAAACCTTTTCTTTTACTAGACATCGAGTATGGAATAGATTCTCCCGTTGCTCATTTTTCTCAAAAGTAGTATGCAGATTCAAAGTCCTCCTTGTGACTAAGAGTTGTCCTACCGTTGGCATTGCAACATGCTCTTCTATAGACTCAGCTTCAGAATGTTCTTCTTCCGTTTCTAGCTCTCCATTGGCTCGGATGACTATGGTTCTCTTATTGGAGCAGGCGTTCGAATAGTGACCAAAACCCTTACACTTGAAGCATTGTATCTCCCTGGTCTTGGTACTGGAACCCTTATCAATGCCCTTAAGACGTGGCTCTTCAGACCTAGGTTTAGAAAGTGGCTGGTGGTCCTTGGTAGGTTTGTTATCTCGGGTTTGGTTGAATCTTGTGGAAACATAACCGGGCTTATGGTTTCTTCTCTTAAGCTGTTTCTCAAACATGTTAGCTTTATGAAGAAGCTCTTCCATTTCCACATAATGATGTACTTCAAGCCGATCCATAATTTCCCTATTAAGGCCGCCCATAAATCTGGCCATAGTAGCTTCACCATCTTCTCGGATATCAGCTCTAAGCAACAAAGTTTCCATCTCCTTGTAGTATTCTTCCACGGACTTACTTCCTTGGGATAGATTCCTCAGCCTTAGATGCAACTCTCTATGATAATGACAAGGTATAAACCTCTTCCTCATAATAATCTTCATTTGATTCCAAGTTTCAATAGGAAGATCTCCAACTCTTCTCCTAGAAGTTACTAACTGATCCCACCAACTTAAAGCATAATCCTTGAATGCGGTTGGGGCTATCCGAACCATGTGGTCTTGAGTGAATTCTCTGCAGTCAAAAACGATCTCAATCTTTTTCTCCCATTCTAGATATTCTTCTGGATCATTAGTTCCATGAAAAGATGGAATCTCGATTTTTAGACCGGCTAAAGGATCTCGGGGATGAGTTTGGTGATCCTAAGAGCATGCACATAGGTGATACCCTTGTGGGTATCACCTATGTGCATGGTCTAAGGGGTTGTTCCTCTCTTGGCCGTCTTCTTCTTGAATGGTGTGTTCTAGAGGAGTGACTATAGTACTGCTCGGCCTCAGACGGTTGTGATTGCCTCCTAAATCGGTCATTGATGGATCTGTCAAACTCAGCTCTCATCTCTGCCCTCATGGTTGCTATACTCTCGTTCATCATTGCTTTAAAGGAGTCAAGAAGTTGCTTGTTGGAGTTTGCGGATTCTTCTTCACCATTGCTGGTTTCTGCCATGGTACCTGTTCAGATTCAAACAAAATAACAAGTAAAATGCCCAAAAGAATAACACAACAACAATACTAGATAAGCTTGCTTGGAGTCCAAGAGACAGTTTGGTTTGATCGATTTGAATAAAATGTCCAAACATGTTCAAAAATTCTAGAAACAATTTTCTAAAATACCTGACTCGTTTTAAAGACAAATCCAACCGATCTCACCATTTTAGCAATTAAAACGGATTTATGAAAATTCGCAGAAATTCTTTTCTCAAAAATCACTTGAAGATGATCGGTCAGATTAAAATATCAAATCGTGTCCAAAAATTCCAAAATCAATTTTCACAGAAACTAGACTCATAATATGTTCTTTGAAAACTGATTTCATGATTTTATCTATTACCAAAGATTTATGAAAATTCCGACAATCAACAGATAAATCGATTCAAAGGTGATGAAGAATATGAAAGGGTATAATCGATTTGAAAAGACACAACCTGAGATGGAGTCTGCTCTGATACCACTTGATGTGATCCTAGGGGAGGATCACGTCCCTGAATGATCTCCAAATGCTAGGTGAAGTCCTTGAAGCGTTGAACCCTCGGATGTACCGGTTTTGATGATGATCGGCGGGTGAGGAGTGGAATAGATCAGTCAAGATGGGTGAATAAGACACGAAAATGGATTGATTGAAACTTCTAAGAGGTGCGGAATCACTCTTAGACTATCAAGGGTGCTCGTAATGCAAGGAGGTTTCCGAGTACACTAATCGAGCTTTGATCAAACAGTTTCAAAAGAGATTGAGAATAAGAAAGGTTTGATAATCTGGAAAGATAGAGAATACAAGTACTTATAGAGTTTAGGATACTTAGAACTAGAAACATAGAAAATAGATATTACTTAATGAGTCAAAGCTGATCATTAAGTGTACAAAAGACTAAGACAAGTAAACTCTTCAGCTTCATATTGGCGAGAATCTTGAGAATGGAGTGGGCTTGATTTCATCAAAAGGCAATGTTGAAGAGTGTGTGGGCTGGCCTCATTAAAAACCTCTCTTGGAAAACCCATTGGGACAAAACCAAGAGGAGGGAAAAAGAGTACAAGTCCACACACCTCTCTTGATGAATGCTTAAGTGGCGTGAATCACAATCAAGGTGACTGGATTAGCACACTCAAGTCGGCCCTGGATATGGTGTAAGAGAGTGTAGAATGCTTGATGGAATCTTGCTTGCTTGGATCGAGTCATCGGACCAAGGGGCACATGTAGGTCTTTGTCGTTTGCTTCCTCGAGTTCATGTTGCTTTGTAGCTTCCTCTTTAGCTTCCTTAAGCTCTGGTTCAAGCTGCTCTTCCATCTCCTTAGCTTCCTTAAGCTCTGGTTCAAGCTGCTCTTCCATCTCCTTAGCTTCTTCAAACATGCTGCTGGTCAGGATCTCATCACCAAAGTCTTCAAATACCAAATTAATCCAGTCCGAAAGGTGCGCCTCAAGCATACATACTTCCGTAGAGATGCGAAGAAATTGTTTTTCCATCTCACAGAACCTGGCCTTTAGCAAATCTCTTTCTTTGATCAGTTCTTTGTATTTAACGATTAACTGAGAGATTACAGTAAAGGATTTAATAAGTATAAAGGGTTCGTTTAAAGGAAAGAGAAGCCAAAAATATACATTTTCAACAAACTTGATCGCAACATTCTTATTATAAGGAGAAAGCTTTTCAATCAAACCACAGGGGATCGTCACATTGGTCCCCCATCATATCGGATGAAGTTTGGAACCTTCAGAAGCATTTAAAGCAGTATTGATACTCTTATGACTACAAATAGGCTTTGCTAGAATTGCCATGTCAATAACACTGCGTAGTCAATACTAGTCAAAATCAGATGCGTCATCCATCAATGTCATTGATTGATCCACCAAATACCGAGATTAACGAAATCTGAGTCAAATGGGAAGTCAATATTCGCTCATTAATTGAAAAAACCTAACTCTTCATTAACAATTCGGAGTCGAATTTGTTTATCTGGCCCAAAGGTTCGCATATTATGTACAAGCATTCATTGGTGCACCCAAATTCTATGACCGAACTGACGAGTTCGGATCAAAAATGGAATCAGTTCTCTCGAACATTTCATAAGCTGAGCTCCATACTCGCATTTTACCGAGGATAACTGGATATTATCTTCCTTTTAAAATGGCAAGGATCTGATCAATCCATTCCCTTGAAAACAACTCGTTCCAGAGTTAATGAACAAAAGTCAGACTTTGCAAACCTGACATGTTTGTTCTAGAAAGACGTTTAACTTTAAAAGTAAACAAAGTCTTAAAGAAAAAAGCCTCAATAGGCAATAAAGAAACATAATACAAGTTTAATTGTACAAGCCATATCTGGCAATACAAAAGGATATATCCCCGAACAATTTGGATACAACCACAATCAAATCTCAACAGGATCTTCCGACAAGATAGGAATCTCTCTAGACACATTTTGAGCACCACCAGTTTGAGTCATTTCGTCCACCATGACTTCGACATCCTGCAAGTCATAAAGAGGCAAGACTTGTTCAAATACAAATGCTTGTGCCAGGATTATGACAAGTCGACTACCTAATCAGTCGCTTGTGGAGCATCAAACGTTCCAGTCGTGGTAGCTTCAGAATTCTGAATATCTTCCTCGGGCAAAATAAAACCATTATCTGAAAGAGGGGGAGTGTCCGCAAAATTAAGAAACATATTCGGCATGGCTGCTAAGTCTGACTCAGCCATTGCAAGTGAAGATGTAACATTAGCCATCTCACCCTCTAACGACAATGTGCCTTTTGAGAGCTTTCCAAGCATATCTTTGTTGCTCTTCAACTCATTAACATCCTCTTCAGTTCGAAGATCTCCAGTTCAAGAGCAGCAATATTTCCCTCAGCTTCAGAAGTTCTTGTCACATAAGGAGATGCTTTAAGAAAAGATTCATACAGGACTATCAGGTCATTATAATCATGTGCTGCTTGAGATAGGTGAACACAGTGCTTTACAAATTTATCCTGAACTAGGGAGCTAAATTGATCAAAGGAGGCAAACTGTAGATCCAAACGAGTGCCAAAAAGCCAGAACGGTTTGGCGACTCTCTCCTTTCCTGAAAATACACAAAGCATAAGATAAAAGAAGAGATGAGCATATAGATCCTTAAATTCTTATTTCTAAAATGAAATATTTTACGTGCTGCATCAAGTGGTAATAGAGTTGAACTGCTAGGACAGAACCCAGACGATGACTCAGGCTGTGAGAAGGATTCAAACGGGACAAAAGCCTCATGAGTATCTACTCCTGTTGATGCAGAAGGAATAGACAAAATATTCCTAACGCGTGACTTAGTCTCTCCAGTTTTCGGGGAAAAAGCAGTCTCAGACCTTTTTCTCTTGCCCGAGGATGACATCGAAGCGAGGGTCTGATGCTTATCAACAATGTCAGGCTCTTCAGAGGCAGAAGGATGAGATAAGCGAGAACTCTTTCCCAAACCAGGTTGTTCTTTAGATGATGGGGCAGAAACGTCACTACCTAGTGCGCCATCAGCAAGAGCAAGAGTAATTTTCTCTTTATGGCTCTTACCAACAGCATTAAGCTGTCCTTTGATCATTTCTTTGGCAGCCTTGCGAGCATCCTTAGCATTCTTCCGTTCACAAAAGCTGAGATCTGATTTTTCAGAAACATCCGGAGGGTATTCGATACGCTGGAGCCCTCCACTTCTAAAGCGCTCGTCAGCCTGATGAAATCGGTTAAGCATAAAAAAATTCCAAGATAACTTTTTCTCAATGATCGATTGATAAAAAACAAGAAGTCCCTCACAAGGGGCAGGGCAAGTTTGAGTTTCTACAATGATAAAAGTAACTCAGCCAAATAGTTTAAAAAAAAAAACATGCGTACAAACGCAATCGGGGATAAAGTTGGTTACCTAGTGATCCAAACCAATCTCGGCGAAGTCCAGTGAAGTCACCAATAGAGGCATTGTCAGCTTTTATAAAAAACCATGAATTTTCCAAGACTGGTCTTTTCCCGAAAAGCCAAAAGCTGAGTGTCTATTTTCGATAGGGTAGATTGCGTAATAGCCAGAGCCACCTTTCACGCTCCTAACGCTAAAAATTTTGAGAAGCTCATTCACACTAACTGAGTATCCACATTCAGAGGTAACATTAATTAAGCAAAGTATATTCCTAAGCATATTAGGGACCATTTGCCGAAAAGCAAGTCCTAAGTGGTCAAGATACTTCAAAAGTACCTCAGGAATGGGGAATAATAGGCTGCAACCTGTTAAATAAGCTTCATAAGCGCAGAAGTAGCCCGAAGGAGTTGTTTCAGGAGATTTATTCGGTTCCAGAAGATGAAATTCTACCAAAGAGGGAACCTGGCATAGGGTTTTGATATCTTGAAGGCTCTTCATAGTTAATCCCGATTTATAATACGGTCCAAACTGATTGTTAGGCTGAGTATGTATGATGAGCGGAGCCTTCGTAGGGTCCGACCCCAATTTTGATGCAGCGCCAGTGCTCGGAATTTCAGAATCAATTACGTCGATTGAAGATTAATGTCGGAGTAAGACATAATTCAGAATTAGGATGAGAAGTTGAGTTTAGAAAAAGAAGTTTATGAGTCGGGAAAATGAAAGGAACCAGGAAATCAAAAAGCAACAAAAGAAGGGATGGTTTAACCTAGAAACTTGAAGAGAAACCATCACAAAGTTACGAGGAAGTCGAGGAGTTTCCCCGCATCGATAAAAATCGGTATTTAATAAAGACGCAGCAAGGGTTAGCAAACACAGTATGTGGCTAAGCATCTTCGGACACATTTGTGGGAATTTCATTCCAAGAGAAAAAATCATAAGAGAAGTGCGTTGGAGATTAGAAAAAACAGACCATAACCATAAAAGTAAATCTCATAAACGCACATATAGTCATCACGGATCGATTCCGGAGATTCATTAGGGTTCGGAAGTGTAGCGCCCGTGTTCCGAAAAATTAATTAATTTAATGAATTTGGAAATTCTTTCGAGTTTATGAACCTTAGACAAGTCTTGAAAAATTAATTATGGGGTTGAAATAATTAATTTAGATTTGTTACGGGGGTGTCATAAGTCGTTTCGAAAGTTGTGAGGTTTTTCTCAAAGTAGTGGACAAAATCAAGTTTGCTGCTTCTTCTTCTTCTCCACCTTGAGCTCACCATTTTGGGGGTTGAGAGAGAGAATTGGTTGAGCTTGAGTGAGAGCTTGGAGAAGAGAGAAGAAGAGAGAAAAGGGTTTGAGAGCTTGTGAGATCTTGTGAGTGTGAAGCTTGTGGAGCTTGGAAAAAGAGGGTTTGGGTTGGAGCTAGTTGGCGTGAGCTTTGGAGGAAGAGGAGAGATCTTTCTCGAGCTTGTAGAGGTCCATCTAAGCATAGATCTATCCATTTCTAAGGTGAGTTGTGACCAAAGGTTAACATTAAGCCTTATGTGGGGGCTTGTGGGTTTTGTTAAGCATTGTGCTGTTGCTAGGATGCTTAGAGGCTTTGTGGTCATGTGTAGAGCTTTAGCTAGTGTTTGCTAAGCTTGTGGTGGTTAGGAAACCATGGATTTGTGCTTGTTGTGCCTTGTTAAGCTTTGATTGTGAGTTCTTATGCTTGATTTGGTGATTGTGATTTTTGTGGGTTCTTGATGAATTTCATGGGTCACTTGTGAAGCTTTAGCTAGTGTTTGCTAAGCTTGTGGTGGTTAGAGAACCATGTATTTGTGCTTGTTATGCCTTGTTAAGCTTTGATTGTGAGTTCTTATGCTTGATTTGGTGATTGTGATTTTCGTGAGTTCTTGGTGAATTCCATGGGTCACTTGGGAAGCTTTAGTGAGTTTTACTAAGATTTTGGTGGTTAGGGAACCATGGATTTGTTGTTGTTTGTGCCTTGAAAGCTTGATTGTGTTCATGTGCTTTGCTTGATAATTGTGTGTTGTGGTTTCTTGGTGATTCCATGGCTTGTTGGGAGTGTTCCCTTGTTCCTTTGTGTGGGGTATTGCCTTGTTGAAGTCCCATTGTTGTAGGCTTATTGGTCGTTGGTCATTTGTATGTTAAGGCAATAAGGTGTTTAGGCGGCAGAGTTGTGTCGTTAGTGAAGCAGTCTTGTGAGCGGTGAACAATACCCGCGTGTGAATAGTTGTTAGACTAATTCATGTTTTGTTTTGTGACTGATTAGCTTTTCATGAGGTTTGGAATTGCTAGGTGGTTAGTCATCGGTGTAATTGGTTAGTTTTTCATGGAGTTTGAATTGGTAATCAATTGTTTGAAGTAATATATGGTGTTATTATTTCGTGTTGTTGCGATTGTTTGAATTGTGTGTGGCTTTCATATAACCTGTTGTTGGGAGGATCAATCTCACTCAGCGTTTGGTTTACCAAATGTTGATGCATCACTTTTGTCGATGCAAGTAAAGATAAGGCGTGATCGTGGAATCAAGGTAGTGAGGAGAAGATGATTAGGACTCGGTAGTTTTGTGGTTTAGTAGCTTTTACGGTAAATGCTAGAACTTGTAGAACTGTTGGGTCTTCGTGGCCGTTGTATAATTACTGGTTGAATGTTAATTGTATGGGCATTTAATATTCCGTAATTGCATGTGTAAAAAAAAAAAAAAAGTGCGGTCGTTTCAGGAAGGGTGAACTCGATTTCTAGTGAAATTCCGCAGAACCTTCTAATACCTTCAATAGATTCATACGTTGAGCGTGATGGAGGATGAGGACCGAATTGATCTTTGCGACCATAACAGTTTCATGGCGGGGTTTTTTGACGTTTCCCGGTGGAAGTAGCAGAATTCGTCAGAAATTTCGTCGTAATCCACAATTTGAGGAATACAGTAATTCAAAAGAAAGAAAAGAATTTCTTAGAACAATCGAGTAAAAAAGATACGAAGAAAGAGGAATCGGCAAAAGAACTATCTGCTTCAAAAATAAAAACATCTCGGTAATAATGGGAAGTGGAAGGGTTTACCACGTATCGATAAAAATCAGTATTTAATAAAGACGCGTGTCAAGGTGTCAAGATAGTTGAACCCCGAAATTTAAGGGAACATAAGGCAAAAAGCAAGGAAAACACTTAAGTCCTCAGAGCCAAACAACAGCTCGCAGGATTTGGGGGGTAAATGTTGATACTGGATCCGCACCGAGGATCCACTCTCTCCAATCATGACACGTGTCAACTTTTTCAGTAGGTCAAAGTAAAGGTTGGGTCAGTTCGGAGCAAGAAGAGACGAACGAACCGTACAAGAGCTCGATGGAGTGAATTGGGGTCTGACCAGTAGTGAAGCCTCATGGAAGGAAAGAGCGAGCAAAGCTAGGAGTATCCACGAAGCGAGGTGAATCTGCGAGCTGAAGGAGGAAATCGTTTAAATACAAGACGTTACGACATTAAAGGCCAAATCAAAACCGACGAATGAAAGGAGGATCATAGGATTTATTAGTATTTATTCTTAGCATTTACTCTTTAATTTGTGTATAAATATAGACCCCCATGGTCATGTATGGAGGTCAATCTTTTTCCACTCGAGATCAATATATACAATTTTACACTTTTTCCTTTAGCAAGTCTATTTTCTATTTTCAGTTCATTCTTATTAACAAATTATATTTTTACTTTAATAATAGTTTAATATATTATTGGGTGTGGAATCCAGTATCCACAAGAAGTTTCATTATTTTCTTAGCATCGCGATCACTCACAACACAGATGGTTTGCTACTTAGTCAACACAATTATGTTGTAGACATCCTTCATCGGGCATCCATGTCTAACTGCAAACCCTCCTCCACTCCAGTCGACACAAAGGCTAAGTTATCCGATAATGATGTTCCTCCAGTTGCAGACCTATCTCTCTATCGTAGCTTGGCAGGCGCTTTGCAATATCTTACGTTTATGAGGCCTGACATTTCTATGCTGTACAGCAGGTGTGTTTATTTATACATGATCCGCGAGAGTCTCATTTCACGGCACTAAATCGAATTCTCCGTTACATCAAGGGCACTATAACTCATGGCTTACAGCTCAAGAAATCATCCATAACGGACTTGGTGGCCTACTCCGATGCAGATTGGGCCGGATGTCCGTCCACTCGTTGCTCCACGTCCGGAAATTTTGTTTTTCTTGGTGATAGTCGCATCTCATGGTCTTCGAAGCATCAGCATACCGTCTCACGATCTAGTGCCGAAGCTGAGTACCGCGGCGTGGCTAATTCTGTTGCCGAAGCATCATGGTTACACAACTTGTTGCTGGAGTTAGGGTGTCCATTGTCAAAGGCAACTCTCATTTACTGTGATAATATTTCAGCTGTATATCTCTCCACCAATGCGGTCTAACATCAACGTACTAAGCATGTGGAGATTGATATTCACTTCGTCCGTGAACGTGTCACTCTTGGACAGGTTCGAGTTTTTCATGTTCCGTCCTCGTTACAATATGCCAATATCTTCACCAAAGGTTTATCCACTCCATTGTTTAACGACTTCCGCTCCAGTCTGACCGTCCTTCCTCCTCCCGTTCCGACTGTGGGGGCCTGATAGTTAAGGAATCTAGGATATTCATTAGAATATCATACGATTGATTCATGGAATATTTGTATAGCTAGACATAATCATACAGATTCGATATGATTGTTTTGTGTGTATATATACTTGTGATATCATCAATAATAATCATCAAGTTCAATACCTTTACACTAAGTGGTGATTTTTGTTCATATATCCTCCACATAATGATATAGTTTATAAGAATAGGACAGATTGATGTTTGTGCATAGGAGATAGATTAGTCATTTGTTGAATCTAGCATTACCCGAACAGCCAAAATTTAACGGATTCGTTGTTTTCCACTAAAACACCTAAAACGAGAGGGAAAAAAGGGAATTTCGTTGGTTTTCTAAGAATAGTGAATTATACATTTCCCAATGTTTCCTTGTTTTTGAGATAAAAACTCTTATAAAAGAAACGCATCTAGAACAAACTATAGAGTCATAGGCATACGCCACATGAAGATCGGATATTAAAAATTTGTAAAAACTTGAAAAGCCTAAAGAAAATATCTATCAAGATTCAAGTATACAAAAGACGTTAAAATACATAAAACAGACTGAATTAAGGTTGCCATGTCCAGTTATATTGTATATGGAAATTTTTGAATTTTAACTTTATATTATCATCTTCAATGCGTTTATGAGATAGACTTTCTACAGAAACTAAATAAAACGATAAGATACTCGAAATACGTAAAACATAGGAAATCAAAACGACGATCATAACACATCAGTACTAAATAACAAACACACAATATCCAAATAAGTAGAGCTACTAGAAAACTAAAATCCGAGCGAGAGAGAATGAGGAAAGCTATGTTTCCATTTCACCCCAGGTCATCGAGTGTAATCTCAGATCCGGGGGAGATAATGAAAACACAAATCCTCTTCTATGAAAACCCTAAAACCTTAAGCGCGACGCGGTAGACAGCCACGTAAGCCGACTCTGTCACCAAGTGTCGTAAGTTTGTAAGCCGTGAAGCCGTCACTTGGCGGCGAGAGAACCACCGGAAGATAATTTTCTGTGTGACAAATGAACCTCGAGTGCTTGAAATGTTGACTGAACTCTTTTATTCCCTGTTATAAAAAATCAAACACAAAATTGCAACTATAAATAAGCAACTATACAATTTCTAAGCCAGGAATAAAAAGAGTCTCTAACAAACAAAAGAAAACAAGACTCAAATACAGAATTGCACAAACTTAACTATTAATCATTATAAAAAGGCTTTAACTCCAAATAAGTAAATTTGCAACAATTAAAAACCAGAAAAATATGAAACAAATTACTACTAAACCACGAATAAAAGAGACTTGAAACAAAAAAACTGCACAACTTAACTCTAAATCATAATAAACAAAAAAGGCTTTAACTATAAATATGCAACAATTGAAAACCAAGATATAGATCAACGATTGGAAAACAAAATATATGCAACAAAAATTACTAACTATAAGTAATAGAGACTCAAACACAGGTGCAAAACTATCCCTAAATCATGAAAACGTAAAAAAAAAAGTGCTTTAACTCGAAATATGCAACAACTGGAAACAAAAAGATAGGAAACGATTGAAAACCAAAAACTATATATGCAACAACAATTACTAAACCAAGATTAAAAGAGACTCAAACACAAAACTTAAGAACTTAACTCTAAATCAAATAAAAAAGGGCTTTAACTCTAAATACACAACAATTAAAGACCAAAAATTTATGCAACAACAAGTACGAAACCATGAATAAAAAGTAACTCAAACACAAAATTTCAGAAATTAACTCTTAATCAAATAAAAAAACCCTTTAACTCTTAAATATACAACAATTACTAAAGCAAGAATAAAATGAGACTCAAACCTGAAACTTAGCAACAGTGATTTCGCAAACCTTCTTCTTGTTCCCAATATTGTTCCAAAAGAAGTTGTCAAAATCTCGCCGGAATATCTCTGCTGCGATGGAGCTAGTGAAGTTAACAAAGGCGTAACCTAAATTGGCACGTTTCCTGTTACACATTTAACATTAATTAATCATCACCCGGCCACATTGCAAGTTTCATTTATTGAATTTCTCAGTATAAAAAAGAAAGTAAAGTAACTTACACAAAATCCATTGGAAGATAGACAAAATCATATGAAGAACGGTTTTTGTCACTTAAAGAAGCTCCTTCGTTGTGTTTCCGACAATGAGTGTCCAAGATTTTCAGAAGAACATTTCGTCTACCAAATTAGAAAACACAAACAAAAAATCTTATCTTTTCTAATAAAATCTTTAAAAAAACATTATAATAAAAACTATTGAGAAGAGATGAAAAACTAACCCGAAACAGTTTGGTATGTTCCGAATCATAACAGATGTTTTTCCGGCTAGCTTATCTTCCGGAATAAGCATAGGCTTTGCTGAAAAGCTTCTATTTTTAGGGATTGCTGAAAAGTTTCTATTTTTAGGCTTTGCTGAAAAGTTCTTTAAATGCCGTGGTGGAAGACATCTCCGGAACCCCCAACGGAACGGCTTTCCGGGCTTAACATCATTACCGGTAAAACCTTTAAAAGGCTTCTTGAATGGAAGCTCGTAGGCGTGGTTGTTAAAGTAGAACATAGGAGAAGGAGGAGGATAGTAGAACTTAGGGTTTTGAGGAAACGCCGGAGAGAATACCGGAGCTCCGGGAAAAGGAGGAGGAGGAGGATAGTGAAGGTTTGGTCTTTGAGTAGACGCCGGATTGAACGCCGGAGCATTCGGGTTTAAAATTGAAACTGATAGCTTCACTTCCATTGATGTAAGAAGATTACAGTGATAATGATTAATGAAAGTGTTTGAGAAGATAAGTCTGAATAAAAACAAGAGATGGAGAGAGAGAGGAGAAGAGAAGAGGCGTGTCGTCTTGATATGTGAGAAACGAGGAGAGATTTGTAGTTTTGGTGATTGAAAGTGTCAGAGAAAAGAAAAAGGAAGAAGAAGCTTTCAGAAGAGGTTTTAGGTTATTATTTTTCTTTTAAAGTGTTTTGTTTCTTTTGCATTTAATGTCTCTTGTACGAATTAGTATTATTTTATGTTTTTGCAAAAAAATGGTAAGCATTTTATGGTTTTATTGTTATATGATCTGGCGGCGTGATTTGAGAGAGATAGAGGTAGAGTTTATCTACTGTGCTCTTTCAACGTATTGTCTGTCGATGAGACATCTTCTGATTTGTACATTTATCTGTTAATTGCAATTGTAGAACAAATGTTTAGATACTTTTACAGATTCTCGAATGGTGCCAAATCCGATTAGAATTTGGTTTTAAAAAAATATCTATATTTACCAAATAATATAGTTATATCATTTTTCTTTCATTTCATCTGCTTCACTATTTTTATTGACTATTAAATTTTGTTTCTAGTGTCGTTAATTTATTTTAGATGATATGTTGATGTAATTCAATTGTTTCATGTTTATCTATTTCCATGCAGACTATGGATCATGTTCACGGTTACATTATCAAACTAGGATTCTAGTATGTTAAAGAGTTGGTGAACATATACTATTTTAAACACTAGCTGTTCAGGTGGAACAGTGGGAGTGAATGTATCCATTTGGCGGTCAATTTATTGTCGGTTAGGCGAAATAGTTGTAAAGGTTTTTGTTTTTTAACTTTCAGATATTAATGTGTTTGATTTTTGAATAACGTTGTTTTAAGCAAAATATCTTTAAGGATCTAATTTTTCATATGCGAACTCGAATAGGTCGGAGTCACAATTGTCGAAGCAATTTTGTTATAACATTTAAACACTGACACTCATACTGATAATCTGTTAGGAACTAAAGATAAAATTTTGAAAAAAGATTTTACTTCTTCTTCAAGATGGCAAGAAACATATAAACATATAGCAGGACGAGTAAGGTTCTAAGTTCTAACTTCTAAAATTTTGGTGAAATTAGTGAATTTAATTTTCAGTAAATGCATAAAAATGCAAGAGAGGGGCAAGAAAATGGAAAATTAAGATATTCATCAGCTAAAATTTTTTTTAACTTCAATAGCAGCAGTTAATGAATATACTAAAACATCAAATAGTTGTATTATGTGTTAGAAGATTTAAACAAATTTAAACAAATTTGTCATCCTCGAAAATATTTCAGCTTTTTGGTAAAATCCAAATTAGTTTGGGGAATTTGATAAAATATGATATTTTTATCAAATTTGATCATCTGTATTTTTTTTTTTGACAACTTTGGTGAAATATACTTTTGATTTATAAAAACTCTATTATACCCTTAATTCTCAAAATTAACAAATTTCAAAACCTCTATTTCAAATAGAGTTTTACCTTTTTGATAAAAATAATATATAGTAGAACCTCTATAAATTAATACTCGATAAATTAATAATCTCTCTAAATTAATAAATTATCCCGGTCTCTAGTTGGGCTAGTGTACTAATTGTCACATTTCGATAAGATAAGAAGATAATAATTTTTTTGAAATCTCTATGTAAATATATGGTCCCATTAATAATATAAATTTATAATCATATAAATTTATTGTATATATAAAAGATATTTTAGTAAAATATGATTATAGTGTTATTTATTTATTCATAAATTTATAATTTTTGTTGGAGTTTATCTCTATTTTTTTCTTAAAATATCAAAAATATATGATATTATCTTTTCAAATTGCATTAAAATTTATAAAAACATTAATATATGCAATGATTATTTTTAATGTGTAAATGCATTAAAACATATCAAAGTATTGTCTTCATTTTCTACTTTATATAAAACAATTTTTTAAATTCAGGAAAAATCTCTATGAATTAATAATTATTAATTTATCGATTAATTAATAACCTCTATAAATTAATAAAATTCTCCGGTCCCAAAATTATTAATTTATAGAGGTTTTACTGTATATATATATATATATATTAAAAACCTAAAATCTATATCCCAAAATAAATCGATAAAAAGAAAATATTAAAACAAAAACAAAGCAAATACTTTTTTCGAAATATATACAAATAGGATAATTTTTTAAACATTAAACATAATATTTATTGGGAAATAAAATATTATTCAATATATATATATATATATTTGAAATATATAAAAAATCTGTATAATTAAAAAAAAATATTAAAAAATATTCAGTTTCCTTAATTTTAAATTCAGTTTATATCTCTAACAAAAATTTTAAAAATTTCAAAATGTATATTCTAATCTTACTAGAATACATAATCTAAATATTTTAGAACATGTACAATTGCTAGAATGTATATTCTAAATTTTGTAGATCCCTAGAATACATATTCTAAATATTTTATTACATGTACAAGTGATAGAATGTGTATTTTAAATTTAGTAGAAGCTGAATTCTAAAAAGTTTAGAATATATATTCTGAAATCTTTATTCTAAATTTTATAGAACATAACAAATGCTAGAATACATATAATCTAATATTTTCAGAACATGTACAAATGCTAAAATACGTATTCTAACTCTCGGAATACATATATTCTAAAATTTTCAGAAATATTTAATCAAGCTAAAAACAGATTTAAAACTGCCTAAAATAAAAGAAAAAATTCTTTTTAAAATCTTTTTTCTTAACTAGGTCTTTTACCCATGCTACGGGTGGGTCTATTTTTATTGATTTGTTTAATATATTTTTGTATTTATTCAATTTTATATGTAGCTAAAGTATTGTGTAATATTTTATTTTGGTTTATTTTAATCATAATTGATTTTTATTTATAATTATAGAAAATAAGTTTAATATAGAATGAAGATTTAAAGATTAATTTTGTTTAGAGCATATTAAAATATGATGTATCATTTTTAATATAGAGTTAGAATTGTTGTCTTTGTAATGTTTGCATATGTACTTTTTATAAAATGTTAGCTGTTTTTATGCCTTGAAATATGTCTTGCAAATGATTTACACTTAATTTTATTAGAAATTTAGGATCAACGACTACCATTTGATCATCATCTTCATTGACATATTTTATTTCACTTATGGGTGCATTTTCATCTCCAACACTTAGCAATCATCCTACAAAACTTCCTTTTAAAGTTTTAAGTCTTATGTTTTGTTTCAGAGTGAAGACTTTGCAAGAATCCGACATTGTCGCCATTGTTACAAAACTTTACATTATTTTTGCAAGTGTAACTGATTATCGTGACTCCTTTGCTTTCTCGATGAGATTTATTTGTTTCTTGAAACAGAAATTAAGACTAATCTGAGAATTTCATCTCCAACACCTCCAACAACTTGAATAGAATAAAGTCTACTCAATAATATAAACAATATCAAGAATATTAAGAATCATCATGTTAGGATACAAGTGCTCTTCTTTTAGCTATCTTGGAGATAGAAAAAAATAATAAATAAATGGTTACAACTGATGATGCTAGTAAACTCTTCTTAATGATGTTTGTTAGATTTTTCTTTAATACGACACAACTTTTTCAATCTGAAAAGTGCGCAGTAAATCAGCTGTAATACTTAAGGTTATTGATCCCACAGAGAGTAATAGCTATGCGAATTGAATTCAATGAAAGAAATCAAACTAAGACAAAATATGAAAGGGGTTGTTTTTGGTTTTCGGGTGAATGATGCAATTAAATAATGAAAGCAAGTAAATAAGTCGGTTGTAAACAATAAGAGAAAGGCGTTGGGTGTTTTGGGAGTCATCTTAGGGTTTCCATGGTTCCAAACAATTCAAGTGATTAAGTCATAATTTCTCTACAAGTAACATGAGCATGGCCACATATATAGCTAATAAACAATTGTGCTTGTCATTGATCTATCTTCTCCTAACCCAAAGCTTTAACTCAAACAATATCAAATCATCCATATCATCAAACACAGATCTTGTGATTCATAAGAAATCTGAAAAAGCACAAACATCCATAATAAACCAATCATGGTTCTTTCTTCTTCAAACTCAAACGACATCAGATGATCTATACATCATATATACATGTTCATGGATTCTGCATGATGATTTCACAAAACGGACATGAGATCACTTACATAAACCATAGATATAATTTTTTTAAATGACGATAATATTTTTCTAGGTAGGAAATCGATTTCAGTTTATATGAAAACCTAAAGTCACTATTTATAAGATTATAAGAGGCAGTTTTTAAATCTAGATTTTCCTTTTTTTAGTCATTATCGAATAAGAAAACTTCTTTTTAATCAAAAATATAATATCAAATTTAAGAAATACGATCTTATCGAATATTAGACAAAAATATGTAGATTTTTAATATATAAACTTATTAAAATTAAAAAATAATATTAATTAAGGAGACGGCAAATCCTAATTGGATATTTTAAATCTCATGTGGACTGTCTGAGCATTAAATAACTTTAATTTTTATATAGTATAGACTATGCCTTTTACCCGCGCTACGTGCGGGTCTATTTTTATTGATTTGTTTGATATATTTTTTTGTATTTATTCAATTTTATATGTAGCTAGAGTATTGTATAATATTTTATTTTGGTTTATTGTTATCATATATTTTTTATAATTTTCTAAAAATAAATTTAATATAGAATGAAGATTTGAAGATTAATTTTGTTTAAAGCATATTGAAATATGATGTATCATTTATAATATACAGTTATGATTTCTGTCTTTGTAATGCTTGCATATGTACTTTTTTATAAAATATCATCTGCCTTTATGGCTTGAAATATATCTTGCAGATGATTTCCACTTGATTGAATTAGAAGTTTAGGATCAACGACCACCATCTGACCATCATCTTTATTGGCATGTTTGGTTTCACTTATGGGTGCATTTTCATCTCCAACACTTAGAAACCATGCTGCAAAACATTCTTTTGAATCTTTGAGTCTTATGTTTTGTTTCAGAGCGAAGACATTGCAAGAATCCCACAAATATGATTGTCTTATTGAAATCTCCACATTGTCGTCATTGTTATAAAACTTTACATTATTTTTGTAAGTGTAAATGATTATCGCGACTCATTTGCTTTCTCGATGAGATTTATCTGTTTCCTGAAACATAAATTAAGACTAATCTGAGAATTTTATCTCCAACATCTCCAATAACTTGAATAGTTGAAAGCCTACTCAGATGAGCATATTAGACATTTTAGAAGAAAGAACTCAAGAATATCACAAATATTAAGAATCATCATGTTCAGATAAAACTGCTCTTCTTTTAGCTATCTTGGAGATGAAAAAAATTAATAAATAAATAGTTACAATAGATGATGCCAGTAAACTCTTCTGAATGATGTTGTACAGTCGTTGAATCTATGTATTCCTATGTTAAAGTGTGTAAAAGAAAAACACATACTTTTTAAGATTTATGAACTATTGAACCATTTTTTTCAAGTTGGTGGGAAAAAAAGGATAATGAAATGTCATGGACGATTTTGCATATATTTATGTATTTTAAGAATCAATATATTTGTACGTCTTTTCGATCAAAAACATTCATATGTTTAGTTCTTTCTAACAATTAAGGTATTATTTTAATTATCGATGCACTTTTCAACAGCAAATGTGGCAACGTTTAAAAAATAAAAATAATATAGTTATACAAATTTATGTACAACACCAATGTGATTTATTTTTACAGTATTATTAAAAGAATCAGTAACACAACAAACTCCTTCAATTGTTAGACATTCTCAATTAAAATGTTCTCTCCTCAACATTTTTTCGTCTCATACATTACCTAAAAGAATAAGATTTTAGATACAATTGCTTTAAAGGCAGTGAAAGCTTTTATGGCTAAAAGAAATTAAAAAGACAGGATGAAAATAAGAGGAACAACATATAATTGAGTTTAGATTTATGAGTAGGTGAACCATCTGGACAGCAGCCCACAACAGCCATTGTGGTATCGTTGAGGGAGAAGTGTAACACAAATTTAGACCATGAACAATTGGATCTGAAGGTCTTAAAAGCTCCCATGCAAACTGATTTCGCATCCTTGCACGCTTGTGGTTTCCACTAATTTCTCCGTTTCACTCTTTCGACTCTGCATCTCCATTTTCTTCTCCATTAAATTCCCTCTCACTTCTATTAAATCTAAATCAAGTTTCGTGAAGTCATCTTCTTTATTCTTATCAATTAACTGTTTGCATAAACCTTCGATTTTAGATTTAGTTATCTTTAATTCTTCTGCTAACTTGGACTCTCTCTCTCTCTCTTAATATCTTGGTTTAACATGTTTTTGTTAATAAGAGCTTCTTATGCAATGTGCTAGGTATAATAGTTTCTTCTGTTTCTTATTTCTTCCACAAAGATAAAATAACATCTACAAGCCAAAGAAACATATCGATTATGTTATTCAATAAAATAGTGATTGTTATTCAGCACAAAGAATGAAGAATATATCAAATAACATAATCATTGAATAGATATTTGTAAACGATATGATAACAGAGAACTAAATAACTACATCGATTCTACTAATTTGGTTCATTATAATCACACCAAATTTTGGTTTTTCTGCATTTGTGTTTTACCGGTGAGAATTATTTTACTCTCTTAACCTCTCTAGCAGGTTTCTTACCAATTGCACAATTGAGAAATTACCAAAAGTTGCATTGAAAGAACAATAAACCTATACTGGATCGTAAAAGTTCATTATTTTATGGAAAGATTTAGATATACTATTTTTTACGGAAAGATTTAGATCTACTTTGAGTATGCTTTTAACAATGAATTATGGGATCTGATATTTGAGCACTCATACGAAGGCTTTTTTATCAAGCTATCATCTTTGGAAGTAGCGGAAAAGATGACTCCACTCATCAATCTATCGACAATGTAATTGAATACATATTTGGATGAAACAGAGAATTGGGTAATATTTCAACAGAAACTCTAATAGTTTGTCTCTCCGTAAATAACGTCTAATACGACTATAACAAAATTGTTAAGAGCAGTAGACAAAGTAAATAAATATCAATCGTTGTGAGCAAGGAGCAACGTCACCCGAATGAGCTGATGTGTCAAATTCACGGAGTTACATAGATCGCTGCAATAAGAAAGTCATAATTTCTTTATATACAAAATTCTTGATTTTGAGGTATTTCTATTATTTTGGTGATAATTTTCCTTTTAAGTTTTTGGCATAAATCAAATTTTGCTCTTTTAGTTTTTGACAGAAATCAATTTTTCCTCTTTCAATTTTTGGAAAAAACCAAATTTGGGTTTTTTTAGTTTTTTGAAAATTATCATCATAATTTATGTTAAATCCTGATGTGGACCAATAATATGGGGTTTTTTTTTAATCCTATGTGGATACCTTAGAAACACTATAGTTTCAACTTTTATATAGTACTAAGTCTTTTACCCGCGCTACACGCATGTCTATTTTTATTGATTTTTAAATATATTTTTGTATTTATTCAATTTTATAAGTAGCTAGCGTATTATATAATATTTTATTTTGGTTTATTCTAAATATATATGTTTTTATTTATACTTTTAGTATTATTTATTTCATTATTATAGAAAAATAAATTTAATATAGAATGAAGATTTGAAGATTAATTTTGGTTAACGCATATTGAAATACGATGTATCATTTTTAATATAGAGTTAGGATTGATCTCTCTCTAATGCTTGCATAGGTACTTTTTGATCAAATGTTCTTTGCTTTTTTGGTTTGACATATGACTGCATTAGGAATTTAGGATCAATGACCACCATCTGAACATCATCTTTATTGGCATCTTTTGATTCACGTATGAGTGCATTTCCATCTCTTACACTTAGCAACCAAACTACAAAACTTTCTGCTGATTCTTCGAGTCTCATTTTTTGTTTTAGAGCGAAGAGTTTGCTAGAATCTCACAAGTATGATTGTCTTATTGAAGTCAACACATCGTCGCCATTGTTACAAATTTTACATTATTTGCTTTTTTATGACCCATTTTCTTTCTCGATGAGATTTATCTGTTACCTGAAACAGAAAAGTCTAATATGCGAAATTCATCTCCAACATCTCTAAAAACTTAAATAGATCAAAGCCTACTGATGTGAGCATATTAGACAGTTTAAAAAAAACTCAATAATATCAAGAATAATCATGCACAGATTCAGCTGCTCTTATTTTGGCTACCTTGGAGCTGGAAAAAATTAATAAATAAATGGTTACACGAGATGATGCAAACAAATTCTTATGACTGATGTTGGACAGTCGATGAACCCATGTATTCCTATGTTAAAGTGTGTAAAAGCAAAAACAAGTACTCTTTAAAACTTATGAACTACAGAACAAAATTTTCCAAGTTGATGCCAAAAATAGTAAAGGTAATGAAATTTCATGGAAGAGTTTGATACGAGCAAAGAAAGGTCAATTTCATACCAGCAAAGGAATGTCAAGATCATGAGCATGTCAAATAATAAATTAAGTCCATGTAACAGCTGCACTTGCAGGAAAATTCACTTAATTTAATTATTCTATATAAACATAAACCATCAAAATTATTAGTATATTATTGTGGGTTTATGATATTAAATTTACTAAAAACATATATACCTAAACCTTAAAATATAAATCCTAAACCCATAACCTCAACATATAGGGATTCAGAAATATTATGCGACCAATTGCCTTTATTTTAAATACCGAGATTTTTTTTTTTTAATATTAAATAATTCAACCCCTAGACTCTAAACACTAAATCATAAATCATAAATCCTAAATCCTAAATCCTTAACCTTAAATCCTAAATCTTAAACTCTAAACCTTTGAGATTAATTTCTCAGAGTAGCTTTTTATATTTCGGGAAACAAGTAAATCTCATTGAAAACGAAATAGTCATAAAAATTATTTACATTTGCAATAGTTATATAAATTTTCCTAGCAAAAATCTATACTATGACTGTAACTGGTAAAAGAGGAATTGTGGAATTCTGGCAGAATGTGGAGGAATTATCAAACTTGTCAGCAGTTGTTTTAATTGACTCAAAAAATAAAAGAAACTTCATATTATTTCTTGTTTTCCCAATTATTTGAAGGCAATTTATTTTAAGGTAACAAATAACCTGATAACTAATAATGTGGTAGAATTAGAAAATTTAAGGAAACTAACCAATATTTGTTTTTGGAGGAAATTCAATAATTACAAAGAACTAATAATTAAAAATAAAATTTAACATTGAACTGAATCAAACTAAAATTTAGGGTAGACATTTAGGTATATGTTTGGATTTGGATCAGTTTTTCGGGTTTTGGATATTTTGGTTTAATTTGGTACCCATTTGGTTCTTGGTTTGGACTGAAATCGGTTCCGGTTTATCGGATTTAGGAGTGTAAGATCCGTCCGGCTATTTTATTGGTTCCCGTTCGGTTTGCTATCCTACTTTTAGGTTGGTTTTGGTTTGATTTTTATGTTTCGGTTATTTTGCTCATGCCTACTAAAACTCATCAAATTAAAATGAAACTGAATATAAAAATATTCCAGAAGTTATACAATTTTCTATACCAAATTATCTGAGCTCAAACTAAACCAAATTGTTTAACCAAAATGCACGAAAATTAATATATTATATTAAATATATAAAAATATATACTTCAATACATAAAATATTATAATAATGTTTTGTTAGAATTTTTTTTTTCATCTAAAACTGAACTGAGTCCAAACTAAATAAAATTATATCCCAAATGGGATATATTTTTTAAACCCAAAAAAATATGTATCTCGAACTGAACCGAATAACCAAATGCCTATCTCTATTGTTTGCATTTTATGTTGTTTAATACATTATTAATCCATTAAAATAATTTTAATATTTGTAAAAAGCTCACACTTTTAACATTTTTAATTATTAGTATTTATTTTAACTTAAAAATATTACTAATTTTTTGTTTCATATTATTGTAATTATTTATGTTATTCAAATGGATGTAAATTTATTTGTTATATTCCGAAACATTCAGCCAGATTCTGTTAGAGTAAATCTTCTATAAATTAATAATGTTGGGACTTTGATATTTTATTAATTTATCGTAATATTAATTTATCTATAATTAAAAATATGAATTTATAGAAAGATTAGTTCAAAAAATTGCTTTTTAATGATAAATAACAAAAACACTTGACAAATTCACTATGTAAATGTTATACATAAATGTAAAATTATGATTAGTTACTTCAATTTTTCCATTTTAACAATATATGAAACTATAAAAATAAAAATGATGCATATTTAGAAGATAAAAACTTATAAAACAATTTGGCTACTTTGATGACAAAATAATAGACGATACCACAATTCGATAGTTTGAAATACAACACACTAATTATTTGATACAATAATTTTCTAATGATATTCAATAATAAACACTAAAACATACATTAGTATATTATCTTCTATATATATGTTTATATATATATATATATATTTTGAAATGAATATTAAATTATATTCAAACAAAAAAAATCATTTTGTTTTCCCTCTTTTTTGTTAACATATTCGTCTATCTTCTTATAACATTTTCTTACAATTGACTTCTGATTTTACTATAAATTTACAACGTAACAAAAGAAATGATACAAGCTAAAATATACCAAATCCTGATAAGTCTTCAAATGATTCTTATTCGTCTATCTTCTTATAAGTCTTCATATGATTCTTATACAAGCTAAAATATACAAGATCCTAATTAACTGAGTTTTAATTTGATATTAACATATTTACCCTGAAGCTTTTGTCGAAATCAAGAGGCACGAATGCATAAATATCCGGGAATTGTAATTATTAATACTGATATAATCCTGAAACATAAAATGTGTTCTCAAATAGATTATATGAATCCACGTGAGATAACCTATAAAGGGTAGGCAAAAAGTGGTGATCATAACCTATAAAGACAAATGTCAGAAGTCTGAGTAGGAGTATGGGTTGGTGGATTTAATAAGATTAGTGAGGTGAAAAGTCGTCTCTTTGTTTAGGGCATCATTACCTTTACATATAGCGATCGGGAAGACAACAAATAATCTCTAGTTCTATTTACTATTTTCTTGTTAGTTTTGGTATTAAACCAAACGACCATTTATGGCTGCTTTCGAATGTTTTACTTTCTGGACATATACTAACAGTAAGTCAGAAACTATAAGAGAAAATTGAAAAAATTGCATTACATGACACTTTACAAAAGTATACAGATCGAAAATTGTATTATTGATGAATCGTGGTTTTAAGGCTTTAATTTCATATGTATTTTGAAGTTTTTATCAAATTTAGGATTATACTTTGAATGGATGCAGTGGTCCAAGCGGCCAAAACCATATGCGGATTAAACCATCTGTTTTTAGAGCGATTCACGGTCTATTACGGTTTTAATTTATTTTTTTGAAAAAGTAGATCGCAATTGGTCTGCTGCGATTTTCTTTTATTTTTTCTGTCTGTACTACTGCGAACTATAACTTATGAATGGTAAAAAAATGATTTAATCCGTAAATGATTTTGGTTGCCCCAATCGCTGCATCAATTCAAAGCCTTAGGTTTTGTATTTTTTTGGTTATTTTTAGAATTTTTACATATTTACTAGGCATGGGAGCTAAATGAATAATTTGGACATGTTTTAGGTGTTTTTATCTTCAAGTATCAACTGAAGATGCATATGGATCAACCAAGACATAGGAGGATCGACCAAGACATAGGAGGATCAACCAGAATTAAGATTTAATGAAGTGATGCGTTTTGAAGCAGGGATCGACCGATCCACGAAGGATAGATCGATCCCAGACGCAAAGATTTTCCAAATATTCTTCAAACAAACTTTAGACCTAGGGTTTCAATATATATATATATATATATAGTGTTGCTCGTGTTTCTGGGAAGACGCAAGTTGTTCTTGAGTTTTAGTTTCATATATTCGTAGTTTTTGGGGTGACAAATCTTTTACTCTTTTAAAGTGATTTTGAACCCCTTTCATTGTTACTTTGGATTTATTTTATGCAATCATAATATTCTATTATCATGGTTTCATTGATTATGTCTGAGTAACCCACCAGTTAGGTGTAGGAATTCATTCAAGAGGTTTCAATGGTGGATTAGGAGTCGTTATAGACTAGTGTTTATTTGAATTAGTTCTCTATCTTCTACGATCTCTATGCATGAGTTAGGTTGACAAATCTAGCGAATGATCTATAGATTAGGTTATCATAATCAATAGATTATAGGCCTAGTATCCTTAGCCAACAGACAATTGATGTTAAGGCGTCTAGGTAAACTTATAAAAATTGTTAGGATTGCTAGCATGAAATCTTACTTAAAGTTAATGTTAAGATAATTAATAACTGTAGAACTATGTTAATCTTGTTAGTAGTGGTTTGAGTTCTAGAACATTCATTTAGTCCTAATCCAATTAGACTTTCTATCAATTATTTAACCCTGAGATTTCCCGAGCCCAACACTTTTCTTTTATTGTTTCATGCCGATTTTAATTTACTGCTATTTACATTGTTTTCATTGTGAAAGTTTACAAAACCCCCATATTTTGCATTAACTCCGCTCGTACATCGAAAATTCGTAGTATTAGCCTAGTCTTTGTGGGATCGACACTTTTTTATATTATTGCGTGTCCGGTTCACTTGCAGCGATTGTAAAAATTAAAACCTGATCAAATCATGTATGTAACGGCCATCTCATCCTCTCTCGAGAACGGTGTGTCATTAATGATAATTTCTTACTCAAGCAATACAAATTTCAAAGGACCAACTTTATTAATCAAAATCCATGTCACGAATAACCAATAACCAAATTAAACAGAATCTAAAAGCTGAATAAATAAACTGAATTTTGCATAAAATAGTACTAATCTTTTAGTTAATTACTATGATAATATACTAGAATAATACTAATCTTTAAGTTAATTGCTAGACTAACTTTCTAAAAATGACCTACAGTAAAACCTCTATAAATTAATAATGTTGGGACCGGATAATTTTATTAATTTATAAAGGTTATTAATTAATCGATAAATTAATAATTATTAATTCATAGAGAGTTTTTCCAAATTTAAAAAATTATTTTATATAAAGTAGAAAATGAAGACAATATTTCGATATGTTTTAATGCATTTACACATTAGATAATAATCATTGCATATATTAATTTTTTAAAATTTTTTAATGCAGTTCGAAAAAATAATATCATATATTTTTGATATTTTAAGAAACAAATAGAGATAAACTCCAACAAAAATTACAAATTTAATAATAAATAAATAACACTATAATCGTATTTTACTAAAATATCTTATATATATATATACAATAAATTTATATAATTATTAATTTATGTTATTAATGGGACCATATATTTACATAGAGATTTCAAAAAAATTATTATCTTATTATCTTATCGAAATGTAACAATTATTACACTGGCCCAACTCGAGACAAAGATAATTTATTAATTTAGAAAAATTATTAATTTATCGAGTATTAATATATAGATGTTTTACTGTAACTAGATTAACCTTAATTTTTTGTCAAAAGATAATAATGCCATTATGATTTATAATTAAAAAAATTAGAAGATCAAAATGTAAAAACAAAATAAATAATTCAAATTTAATTGTAAACCCTCGACATCTAATTTCCCCAAAAGATCGTCTTCTTCACTCGCCTAACCCTAACCCATCACCGCCGCTCAGAACACACTCACCCTTGCAGTGTACACTCCTTGGTCGCATCGCCTCACCATGGCTCTTTTTCACGTAATTCTCTTCCTCTATGACTGTGAATCTGATTTGATGAGTTGTATGTGATGTTTGGAATTTTTAAGCTTTTTCTTCTTTCTTACAAATTTGAACGTTTGTAAGGTTATTGTTTTGCTAGCTGGAGTGATAGGATTGTTTAGTCTTCTCTGATTATAGAGTTTTTGCAATTGTGTTTAGTTTAGAGGTTACTTAGGTGTTTATGCTATCTAATAATACAATAACCCAGTATGCCTCTTGATTGTTTGATGATGGTTTTAACATCTGTTGCATTTCTTAGGCTTGAAAATTTTATTCATTGACGATTTTTCATTTTGTAATCTCAGATTCTTGGTAATGTTTTCATGTCACTAACTGTAACTTTCATTTGATTTGTAAAGGTTTGGCTTCTTCGAGTGCTCTGGCGAACCTGGCCAAAGTGAGAGAAGAATTAGGAGCTGATGTGTGGTCTCGTTTGAAGAATAGTTCCACTAGTGTCTTTGCCAAGTTCGCTGATTTGGATTACACATGGGCAGCTAAGCGAGCTCATTACTTATTGGTCAACCAGCTCTTAGTGGATGATCCCAATGAGATTTGGTCCCTTATTGATGATAGACCTATCCGATTTTCCCTCCACGAGTTTGGAGCTTTCACCGGTCTTAACTGTGATGCAATACCATATGATGTATACTCTGTTAGTCACAAAGAGTTCTGAAGGGAGATGCAAATATCTACAACAACATGACGTACATTTGAAGAATTGGAGCTTGTGATGGCTAGAAGCCATGTTTGGGATTCGAATAAGAGGCTTATGGTGGCACAATTGTGTCTACTTTCAGTTGCGATACTTAGCATTCATAGAGGATCAAGGATACCTTTGGAAATTGCTAAAATAGTTTTCAAGAAGATTTTGAGAAGTCAATCAAGATTTTGTGAGAAAAACAAATCTTATGCGCTTCAAGGACTTGTTCAAGTGTTATTAACTTGGTTGTATGAGCACATTCATGGTATAGGAGAAATATATAGGAAAAGAAAGGTGAAGGCAAACGAAACAGATCCTGACGAGGTTCTACATCTGACTTGGCACTCAGGTTGTGGTGCAATTAGCTTTGACAAATTCATAACCAAGGAGAATCCTTCTCGTGGAAAAGTAAGTATATGCCACTTGTTCATGTTACTTCCAACGTATTGATAACAGTTTCTAATGTGATTAAACAATGTAGGTTCGGGTGACACATATGGTTGAAGATATTTACCCAAAATGGAGTGATGCTGACAAGATAGATCCACTAGTCAAGGACATGGTTGAAGATATCATCAGTGGATGATGTTGAAGACAAAAAGATGACTAAGTGGATGATGCTGAAATGTCTAAGAAGAAGAAGAAGATGAAAGGGAAAGAACATGTCGAGGTATGTTGATATCTACTTCTTGAGTTTTTGTAATTGCTAGTCGAAAATGTGTTTTACTTGCTGCTTCTTGAATATCTATATTGCTGGTTCTTGAATGTCTGTTTTTTTTATTTTGTTTATTGTGAATTCTCTTTCGTGCATGATATGTTTAACATGGTGAACAAGGTGACTGGTGACGTTGATGTAATTAAGTATTTGCTGGGCGATTTGGCCAATTAACTGTTGGGGTTTTTAATCTGCGATCCACAAATAACGACACAAGATTTATTGATCTTATGATGACTGATAGATCAGTTAATATGATTTGGCGAACGATATTTGAGTTCGCAAATCGAGCCGATGATCCTTTCTGAAGGATGTTTCTGACTGTTGATTGACCTCTAGGCCTACCGCTTAATAGGTCTAAAGCCTATGATTTTCTTAGGTATTAATTACCAGACACATGTGAATATATCCTCCTTGAGTGTCACAATTTCTCTTATGGGAATGTAAACTTATGTTCACACGCTAAAGGTGTAATAAGTACTAGTCCTGTAATTACCCCCGTAATGATTATAAATCATGCGGCGTAACTTTTCTAGTATTCCCTTCGTCAGAGAGAGAAAGTTATTAGAAAGAGATTAAATTGTACTAAGAGGGAATGTTTCTAGAGATAGAACTCTCAATGGAACATATGGCATACTGTTCCGATTTTTCCCCGGTCCGTAGCGATCTTGATGATCCCTCGAGCCCTCATCCTGCTTCTCTTAATTTCTTCTGCCATTCAGTTGACTATTCTTCATCGCCTAAAATGTGGAAAACATCAGCTCCTTGGTGAGAAGAGGAAAGATCTCGAACAGAGGATTGCTCGAAGCGAAAAGTGGATTCCTCACTACGAATGTAATCCTATGGATTGGGAGAGGAATGGTCTTGACAAGGTCGCACCGATTCCTCGCTGTGTTCGCCGATATATGAGGGATCTTAGAAAATGCAAGATAACGAAAGTAAAGGCACAGGATGATGAAGAGACTTGTCTGCGAGCTGAGTAGGTAGAAGCCAAAGCAAGAGAAGAATCCAAACTTGTTATAGCGGTGGAAGAGATTGTTTCGCGAATCTAACGAATAATATAACTACTTGGTCAGTCTATCAAGACTTTTATATTTTGGAAATACAACTTTACTGTTTTGCTTTAAATACAAGGGTATTGTTGGAAATTCGAATCAATCTTGGAATTTAAAAAAATCAATTAAGGTCATAACTCGATCCTATAATTAAATTCCAACTGTTGAGTTTCTTTTCTGTCTCTTGGAGTTCGTCTATTTAACCTGTTGTTCCTCACCATTTTATAGAGCAAAAAAAATATAAAAAAGCTATACTTATTCTATAATGGCAACAAATCTTCGACAAAATGGAAACTCTCAGACAGGTTTTCTATAAACATGGTGATTTGTCCTCATCCAAACCCTTGTCGTTCTTTTAACTTTGAGTTAATGTTTGGTTTAACATCATTTGACCAGTTTACGCCCTTGACAGTTCCTTGTGGTTTGATTAAGAAATTGCCTTCTCGAAATCAAGAGGGTATTTCCATTCTTGAATTTTATTATTCTTAGAATAAAACTTGAATGAAAATAGTACCTAAGAAGGATTATTTTGTTTCTCTAGCTTATGGCTAGGCATGCTTGGATTGAACATGAAAAGGAGACTCTTCAAGCAGAAGTAAGAGAAAAGGAAGCTCGAATTCGCCAGATGACTCATGAGATGGGTATCTTGGAAGCTTCTCCTTCCGCCTGGCTTGCTCTTGAATTCGAAGAGTTCGACTATCATATTCCACACTTTGTTCGGAAGATGATAAAGCAGATAGAAAGTGGGACTAACTTATTCTGCGAGGACGCCTAGTTTTATGAATTTGATGATTACTTTGAATGTATTGTGTTAATCATATGTAAGTTCATCAAATCAAAAAGTAATCCTTTATATATGAGGACAAAGTTATGCAGAAATAACTATTTTGGAATTTTAAATAGCTGTGTCTGAAAGATCAAACTGCCTACGTACCCATGTTTTAACCAAACATCCTTGTTTTGATAAAGGCATTTCCACGAAGAGTTGTGAGGTCTTATTTTCGTCGCATGAAACTACTTCGCTGATTAGAAGTTTGAGTTTAATCACCCACTTTGTAAGAAGTCATGATTGGCAATGGCTATATAGGATTGTTTGCAGAAGAGTTGATGTGAGAAAATATGGCTTTATCTCCTGAACAGGAACCACCACAACGAGTATGAGCTTTTCCATCATCGTATAATGAGTTTCTGGTCTTGTCAGACTTTTGCTTACATGGCAAATAGATCGTTGCCCTCCTTGATCTTCCTATATGATTACTCTACTCACCACATATTCGGATACCAACATATAAAGGTATAGTCTTTTGCCAGTATCTGGTTTAGAAAGGATCAAAGAAGTAGTGAAGTATGCTTTTAGTTGCTTAGAAGCTTCTCCGCTTTCATCGCTCCATGTAAACTGTTTGTTTCCCTTCAATAGTTCATAGAAAGGAAGGCGCTTGTCGGTTGACCGGGATATGAATCTATTGAGAGTTGCAATCATTCCAGTCAAGCTTTGTACTTCCTTAAAGTTACGCGGTGAAGGCATTGTTAGAAATGCATTAATTTGATTCAGATTCTCTTCAATATCTCTCTTCGTCATAATATAACCAAGAAACTCTCCGGATAGTACATCAAAGTGCACTTCGCAGGGTTAAGCTTCATGCAGAACTCATTTAACATCTTGAAGCATTGATCTAGGTGTTGAATGTGTTCAGACTTTTTGAGAGATTTAACCAATATATCGTCAATGTAGACTTTCATGGTTTTCCCCAGTTTCTCATCAAACATCTTGTTGATGAAATGTTGATAAGTTGCTCCGGCATTCTTCAATCCACAGGGTGTTACTACACAACAATAAAGTCCTTTATCCGTAATGAATAAATTTTTTCTTGATCATTCGGATTCTTTTGGATCTTGTTGTAGTCGGAAACAACATCCATGAAACTTAAGAGTTCTTTACCTGTAGTTGATTTGACCAAGCGGTAAATATGTGGCAAAGGAAAACTATCCTTTGGGCAAGCTTTGTTAATGTCAACGCAGACCCTCCACTTTCCATTTTTCTTCTTAACTACTACGGGATTGGAGAGTCATTGATCGAAACCTCAGTAGATTGTTGTCCACTGGGAAACGTCGAGCCCTTCGGTACCCCGATGCTGGTTAATTGCTATTAAACTTTTAGCATATGACTTGTAAGGTAGCAAGATCTGTACATATCTTGATCTCCGTTAATTTTTTCTACCCCGTTAGGTGTCAGGAATTTCACACACTGGTGATAGGTTAATGGTAATGCTTTCATCTGGTAATTCCAAGGGGTGCCAAGAATGACATTGTACGCAGCCGGTCGATCAAACACTGTGAATTCGATGATCTTTGATACTCCTTCGGCAAGCACTTATAATTTTATCATGCCAAGTGACATAGATGTTTCGCTTGTGACATAATTTTATCATGCCAAGCGGTGCAGGTGGTCCAACAATGTCCATCCTTTGCAAATTACTTAGAAAAACGAGATCAATCGAGCTTCCAGTGTCAATTAAGACTTTGGAAACTTCATAGTTTGCAATATCAAGATTTATCACCAACGTATCATCATGTGGTTTTCCGAGATGCTGGGTATCGAACTCTTCAAAGGTAATCAGTGTATTGACATCAACTCCTCTTAGGTCTCTGCGGCTTGCTTATGCTGTTTGATAGCGTGAATGGTGTTTGGAAACAGCTTCAAATCCCCAATGATTACATCTATCCTCCCCTTCGAAGGTTTGGTTAGAGTGTGCTAAAATGTTTTTGGCTTTTTTGCTAGCGGCTCTGAGGTTTGATCTTCGCGATCTTTATGGTACTGTTCGATGAAGTCTTCAATCTTGAAATTTGCGAGGTCGCCAGAGGACCACAACTCGGCCAAGTGTTTTTTGAGGACACTGCAGTCTTTGGTGTTATGGCCCTTCACTCCATGGATGTTGCAATAAACAATCTCGTTACGGATCCAAGTGTTTGGTGAAGGTGACCCAATCCTTCCTTAACCAGGAGAGGATTTCCCAACACTGTTGTTATACAGTGAAGCTCCGAAGACTTTGGTGCTTTACCAATTTTCTGTTTGGAGTTTTTATTAGCGGGAACAACTTTGGGTTTTAAGGTTTGGTACTTCTTCTCGAAGGTTGTCTTTTCTTTCTTAGCCTCGATCTAGTTGTTTGCTCAGAACAAAGCGTCATGGATGGTAGTTGGCTTGTTAACTCTAAGCTCCAAACGAAATCTTGACTCGTGCCATAAACCATTCCTCAAAGCTGCTAGCGCAGAAGTCAGGGAAATTTTGGGTCTCTGGACAGAATGTCCTTAATCTTGGGAATATGTTTTCTCAAAGGTTCTTGAGGACTCTGAGACAAATTCCATAGGTCACTATCCGTTTTTCTTTTTTCTTTGAGTACTGAGTACTACATGATGAAGGCCGATGATTGTTGATCAAAACTGTCGTTTGTAGCGGACTCCAGTTGCGTAAATCACAAGAGAGTTTGTCCAAAAAGATTTTCTGAGGACAACTTGCAGTAACCTACATATTTTTCATGCGCATCGAGCTCGATTCGCCCTGCTGCAATATCAAAAGTAGCCAGATGGCTCTTCGGGTCGGTCATCCCATCGTATGTCAGCATGCTGACTCTAGGTGTGTCCTTGATCCGAAAGATTGCTATCCACGCTGTAAATGGTGAACGTCAAGTTTCTTCAATCACTTTGTCCACTTCGGGAGCTTAACTGGTTGCTTGGTGAAATTTTGACTTCAGCTCATCGAAAACATGATTTATTTGGTGAAAATCTGAGACGATGGCACATCCCCAAGTATCTCCTATCTCGGATGGGATGTCATTGTTGTTATTGTTGTTATTGACCGTATCTGCCGCAACTACTGTGTTGACTCTGTCACCAACCACATCATTGACAAGAATTGCTTCTGCGCTTGAATTGGTTCCAGCCTGGACCACCGCTGCTTGGTTGATCGGCGCCTAAAGGTTCGAACCTTGCAGAGGATTCACAAAAGTTTGAGGATTGGAACTCTTGGTGTTCCTATAAAGTACACAGGCACTACGACTTCCAGAGGAGGGCCAACAGATATTGAATCTTAATGAGAAAAGAGAGTTGCTTGATTGTTAGTTAAATTTACCTGTCTGTTTCTCAAAGAGGTCATCTCTCTTTCGATGGTACCGAGTTTTGTAGACAGATCAGTCCTTGTTTATGTTATTCCTGAGAGAGGTTCTGGATGGTAGCGATAGTGGCAGGATCATTGTTGACACCAGTTTGGTCTCAACCATTACCACCAGCCATGATGAATTTGGTGAAGAGAACTGTTCTGAAATGGTAGATTTGTAGCTTAAATGTCTGATTCTCCCCACATACGGCCCTTAAATGTGGATGCTATATTCCACACCCAAAAATATACTTAATTCTTTAAAGAAAAAAAATAGAATTTGCTTAAGATAATGATGTAAAATAGAAAATAGATTTGCTAAAGAAAAAGAGTAAATTTGTCTATATTGATTTCGAGTTGCAAAAAGATTGACCCCCATACATGACAATGAGAGTCTATATTTATACAGAAATTAAGGATTAAATGCTAAGAATAAATAGTAATAAATTCTATGATTCTTTTTTAATCCGTCCATTTTTATTTGGTCTTTAATGTCATAACATCTTGTATTTGAATGATTTCTTCCATCAGCTTGCAGATTTACCTCGCTTCGCGGATACTCCCTGCTTTGTTTGCTTGTTCCTTATGCGAGGCTTTACCGTTGATCTGACACAGCCTTTACTTTGACCTGCTGAAGTGGTTAACACGTGTCATGATTGGAGAGAGTGGATCTTTGGTGCGGATCTGATATCAACAACAACGAGTTCGCATTTCTTATACTTTACCGAAGTAAAAAAAATCCTTGGGCTGATAGATTATGCATCCTCGCAGAACAATCTTGCCCTTTTTCCTGCCTGGTTAATAATCTTCCTAACACAGTGTAGAATATTATAGCCAAAGTCTTCTGATCGAAGAACGATCCAGTCATGCGGAGGAGCTTCAAGGATACAGATTTGGCGAGAGATGCGGTGAATTTGTTCTTTCGGAACATTTTTCCTTGATTGAAGAGTCTCTCATTTGTGCTTTAGCACTGCATGCTTTACATTGGTTTGTTTCCCAACAATCCTCCCCTCAATCCATGGACCACGAACCTTAGCCTCCCTTCCAGCGAAACCTTGGCACCCAAGCACCGGCACCCCTTATAAGCAAGGTTCTCTTAAGGCACTATTCCTGTCGTGTCACAGTGAGGGCTCCTTCCCACACCAAGCAGCCCACACTCACCTAGGTCCACAGTTTTGACCTAGGCTCTGATACCAATTGTTGGGTTTTTTCAAGCCCAAGTCAACTTCATCATTAGTATGATATTGTCCGCTTTGGGCTCAAGTGGAAAAGCCCGCTTGGATTTGATTTTGTGGTCCTTCCCAAAAGGCCTTATAGTAATTAGAGATTGACTGGTCTTATATACTAGAAACTTATTTTCTAATCTTCCGATGTGGGACATTGGTTTGTTTCCCAAAAAAGTCCTAATGGGCCAAGTTATCTAAACAAACGTGATTTAGATACAAATGGACAAATCTGAACTTTAGTGGTCATAGCCATTATATACATACATAAAGAAAAGCCATAAGCAACGTCCTAGCTAAAAATGGTCTTCGGAATGATCATCATTTTCAACCCGAAGATTAACTGGCTGAGTTTCCATCCTTGGACAAAGCCTAAATAATTTCAAATCAAAGTTTAGTCGCATATTTGGAACTCATAATTGAAAAATTAGAGCCAAATTGATTAATATGTTCCTCCTCCGAGAGTGAAGACAGACCTCCATTACTCTTAGTGAAAGTTTGACAACAAATCGCTTCGGGTAGAACAGCAGAAGGATTACTGGAAGACAGTATGTTACAAACAAGCGAACGATACTGCTATAAGTTCGGTTTAGGAGATTGAATAGCTAACAGCTGAGCTTCGACCTCGGCAAGCAACCTCTTCACCTCTTTCTTCTCATTTTCAAGATCAAAGTTATCCTTTTCAGAAAAGGCAAGAAGGACTTTTGCTCCTTAGCTAGTTAATATCAGATTGGAGTCTCATCTTTGTCTTCAAAGACTCAAAATGTCCTGCTAGCTCTTCTAGTTTACCAAGATAATGATCTTTTACAGCACTCCTGTGGGTACCAGATTCAACACCCAAAATATAAGTAGGGTTTTGTATATAGATATGAAACTTTAGAAGAAAATAAATGATGAACAAAAGTATCTCTCTCAAAAGAAATATATTAATCCAAGAAAGAGAGAATAATTTATGTATATATGTTTAAGGTGTATGATTACATAAAGGGAAAGAAATAATTTTTTTGATGTTATAGCTGCACCTCGAGAAAGGTTTCCTACATACCCTTGAGAAAGAATAAAGCCATTCATAGTTCATAGGTGTAGTAAAGAGTAGAAGATTCAACCCCCTTTACAATGCTATGGGGTTTTGTATTTATACATTGAAGAGACTAAATGCAGCGAATTAAGTCCATGATCCCCTTTAAATGCGTTCATTTTGATTTTGTCTTGAATGTCATAACGTCTCCAGTTTGACCTGTTTGCGAGCTCCGTTGGATTTTTCCGCAAGCTCGGTGCGCTTCTGCTCCGTTTGACTTATCCACGAACTCAGTGGTCCATGATTCTTCACCTTGCACTCCCGAGCTGATGACAGGTTCACTGGTCTTGATGTCCTCGTGGTGAGTCACATATTTTCTGTCGAGGTGCCATTATTTGGCCATTAACTTCAGAATTAACTCACAATTTAACTTCCATGATAATTAATTCATAAACTTGAATGACAATTTTATTCCTTTGACCAGGACCATTATTAATTGACTAATTGAATCACCAATTAATGTCCAGATTTGACCACCTCCTTTGTGCAATATGGACCTTCTTGGGCTTAATGAGTCGATTGGAAAGTAATTATATTCTTGTGGGGATCTTAGAGATGAATTCAAACTTAGTAGTTGCGAAGTAAACCTGGTGGATACATCGTGAGCGGAGCTCAGATCATGAACAATATCAAAATCTTCTTAATATAGCCTCGTGAGAGGAGCCTCTTGTGTTGGTAAACTCCGAATCAATGTTGTAATTGACTTTCGCATCAGACTGTGAAGCTAACCCAATGAGTGTGCCGTGAGCTGAGCTTGAGTTAAGTGATTGCACCGTACGATCGGTGGATGCGTCTTGAGTTGAACTCAAATTTCCAACGAGGTGGATTAGGTAGATATGTCTTTGTTGACTATATATATGATGTGAGTTGGCCATCAAATTGGTTGGAAAATCCAAAAATGAATATGCGCCTTTTGAGTTTTAGCGCTAGTCCAGGGACTTTGTAGCGATTGTTTGTTACCCGAGGGGGTGTTCTATCAATTTGACTCATGCTTTTATTGCCCAAGGGGGCCTTTTACTCTGAGTTAATGCTAAGTTCTGTTGTTTTCCCAAGGGGATTTTGAACTCGTAGTTATTTTTGTTAGTGGAACGTTCCTTGGATTGTGTCATTGTTGGTATGCTTCTGAACAAATGTATCGGGTTTGCAAAGAAAGAAGTTAGGAGCAAGGGTAAGACTCTTCTTGCTCAGGTGGATGATTAAGTCAGTACACCGAAGAAGAGGGCAATGGCTTAGTCGGATGTTAACGAACTGAAGAGTAACCAGACTTTTCTTGAGGGGCTCGTGAAAGGTACGTCAACTCTGGAAGAAGAGATGGCTAGTGTGATGTCTTTGCTTGCAGTAGCTGAGTTAGAATTAGCAACCTTTTACGATACTTCTCTCGATTTTAAAGAGTTAGCATCAGCCTTTGCGGACTCTCCTCCTCTTGCGGATTCTGACTTTGCTTACCCTGGAGAAAACGACGCTGCTCAGAATATTGAAGCTCAACCGGCCGAAGCGTTTGATGCTTCACATACAACAGAGGTAATAGTTATACTCTTATGGCATTTTTAGCATAATTACTGCATAAGAACAAGTTTAATCTATTGTGATTTGTAGGATGTGGAAGCTATGGTAGCAGAGATGACTCAGGTTAGTGATCCTTTGAATGTTCAGGTTCCATATTGCCCATTGGGGCTTTGTTTTTAAAGACTTTGTTTACTTTCAAAGTTAAACGTCTTTTTAGAAAAAAATTATGTCAGGTTTGCAAAGGATTTGATTGTGACTTTTGTTCTTTCTAACTCTTGATTGCGCTGTATTCAAGAGAATGGGTTGATCAGACCCTTGTCATTATTAAAGGAAAAATTTATCCAGTTATCCTCGGTAGAATGCGAGGATTAAACTCTGCTTCTAAATTGGCGTGTCCTTACCATATTTAAAGAAAAACTATATCCAGTGATCCTCGGTAAATATATGCGAGGATAGAGCTCGGCTTATGAAGTGCCCAAAAAGAATGATTCCATTTTTACCCAAATTCGTCAGTTCGGTCATGGAATTATGGGGCGAAAATTGAACTCGGCTAAAATTATGCGAGCTTTATACTCAGATTAAGTAATGCGAGGCTGAGCTAGACTTAAGTAATGAGAGGCTGAGCTCAACTTAAGTAATAAGAGGCTGAGCTCGACTTAAGTAATGCGAGGCTGAGCTTGACATAAATAATGCGAGGCTGAGCTCGACTTAAGTAATGTGAGGCTGTGCTTGGCTTACGTAATGCGAGCCAGAAATCGACTTAAGTAATGCCAGGCTGTGCTTGGCTTTTGTAATGTGAGGCTGAGCTCTTCTATTGATTATTCAAAACCGAAAAACCTAAGATTGAATTTATCAAATATATATATTGAAGTGAATTTTTCTGTATGGGAGAGTGAATAAATTTGCGGTGAGGTGGTATCTAATTATGTGAAGAGTGGATTCAACACATAGATTTAACCGAAGTGAACATATTTTCCCGAGAGTTATGACTCGGAAATATCTCTATGAGATGGAATCTAGATTTGTGAAGATAGATTCCACCGAAGTAAATAAATTTTTCCGAGAGTTCCGACTCAGAAAAATATTTGTGAGATGGAATTTATTTTTGTGAAGAGCGCACTCAACACATAGATTCCACTGAAGTGAACCTATTTTCCTGAGAGTTATGACTCGGAAAAATCTTTGTAAAATAGAATCTAGTTTTGTGAAGAGCGGACTCAACACTTAGAATCCACCGAAGTAAATACATTTTCCCGAGAGTTATGACTCGCAAAAATCTCTGTATGATGGAATCTAATTTTGTGAAGAGCGAACACAACACTTAGATTCCAACGTAGTGAGTAAATTTTCCTGAGAGTTATGATTCGGAAAAATCTCCGTGAGATGGAATCTAATTTCGTGAAGAGAGAACTCAATGCTTAGATACCACCAAAGTGAATAAATTTTCCCGAGAGTTATGACTCGGAAAAGTCTCTATGAGATGGAATCTAATTTAGTGAAGAGCGAACTCAACACTTAGATTCCACCAAAGTGAATATATTTCATTGAGAATTAGGACTCAGAAGAATCTACGTGAGATGGAATCTATTTTTGTGAAGAGCGGACTCAACACTTAGATTCCACCGAAGAGAACATACTTTCCTGAGAGTTAGGACAACGAAAAAGCTATATGAGATGAAATCTAATTTTGTGAAGGGTGGACTCAACATTACATTCCACCAAAGTGAACATATTTCCCCGAGAATTAGGACTCAGGAGAATCTATGTTAGATGGAATATAATTTTGTGAAGAGCGGACTCAACACTTAGATTTCACCGATGTGAACATATTTACCCAAGAATTAGGACAAGGAAGAATCTATGTGAGATGGAATCTAATTTTGTGAAGAGTGGACTCAACACTTAGATTCCACCAAAGTGAACATATTTCCCCGAGAATTAGTACTCGGAAGAATCTATATGAGATGGAATCTAATTTTGTGAAGAGCGGACTCAACACTTAGATTACACGGAAGTGGTGATATTTTCTCAAGAATTAGGACTCAGAATAATGTATGTGAGATGGAATCTAATTTTGTGAAGAGCGGACTCAACACTTATATTCAACTGAAGAGAACATATTTTCCCGAGAGTTAGGACTCAGAAAAATCTATGTGAGATGGAATCTAATTTTGTGAAGAGCGGACTCAACACTTAGATTCCACCTAAGAGAACATACATTCTCGAGAGTTAGGACTCGGAAAAATCTATATGAGATGGAATCTAATTTTGTGAAGAGTGGACTCAACACATAGATTCCACCGAAGAGTACATACTTTCCTGAGAGTTTGGACTCGGAAAAATCTATATGAGATGGAATCTAATTTTGTTAAGAGTGGAATCAACACTTATATTCCACCGAAGTGAATATATTTTCCCGAGAGTTATGACATGGAAAACACTTGGTGAGATGGAATCTAATTTAGTGAAGAGCGAACTTAACACTTAGATACCACCGAAGTGAATATAATTTCCTGAGAGTTATGTGATAAACTCGTATTTTTACCTTTTTTACTACTGTTTTCATATGGTTTTATGAAGAGTATGGTGTGATTTCAAGACTAAATAGGCTATTATTGAATCTTTCTAGTGTCACAAAGATTTTGTAGGGTTTTGATAACATTGCATTTTGGCATGTTTTTACTATTGTTTTATTGCAACTTAGCATAGGCTTTAGCCATTACTATTATCACTTATTGCATTTATTTGATATTTAGGATATTTAGTCTCTTTGCATTAGTTTGCATGCATTTTGCATACATGTGGTACTTTCAGGTACTTGGAGCTGCAAGGAGTGCCTACTCGAGTGACTGGAAGCCATACAAGTGAAAACTGCCCAGGAAGCTCAAGCCACTCGATTGAGTTACGCAGATAAAGACTCGATGCAAGCTACTCGACTAGTCCACTCGACAGCTCAGTCGAGTGGAGAGCAACGCCTCGACAAGATTCCGAGACGTTCATTAACCCTAATTCTCTTGTATAAATACCGAGATTAGCTTTTCTGGGCTTTTAATTTTAATGATGATCGCGATATGTGAGTAGTGAATTTAGGGATTTCGGGGATGGATTAGGGTGATCTCACTCGATCTCTATGGGTTTTTGTTGATTGTTCATAGATTTGGCTTTAGATCCCTCTTGGGTTAGTGATTTTAAGGCTTGCTCTTTTCTGGCCAATTAGAGCATGATCGTAGGTGACTTCATGAGCATCAAAAGTGCCTTGAACCATAAGATCTACTTTTTCCAGGGATTAAGACACAATAGCGTGAGAGTCGGTGCATCAGATGTTGATTTACATCACGACCTAACTACTCACTTGTTATGAGTCTTTCTTGGCTTTGACGGATCGATCATTAGTGCAAGATCTTCAGATTCATCACCACGACAGTGGGTTGGGTTGGAAGTGAGATCCGTCGTCAAGGGATTCACCCTGAGTTTAGATTTTCAACACCCATAGCAGATTTAAGTGTAGATTACCCTATGACTCCACTCCCTGGGATCTTTATCGTTTTCATAGTTTTAATCTTAGTTCTATCGTTTATTTCTATTGCTTAACTTAGTATTCACTGTTTTTGTTCCTGTCACTCGATCCTTTCACTCGAGTGGTCTACTCGAGTGACTCACTCGATTCATACCAAACTTTGTGACTTTTCCTGTTAATTCCCTGACTTGTTAAAGGGTGACAGACTTTAGCATTTCTAGGGTCTAGTTAAGTTTATTTATCTATTGCATCATTTAGGACTGTTAGTATTCACAAACAACTTATATAAACTTGGCTAGAATTAAATATTAATGATCTCATCCTTTTTGCTAATTTCATTCACTCGATGGATTGACACTTTATTATACTATCAATTGATTAAAAACTCAGGATTTTAGTGTTGTGCTTAGGGTGTTAGTTTCATCATTTCTCATCCTTTTTACTACATAAAAAAACCAAGTTTCAATTTGGCGCCGTTGCCATTTGGGTGATTTAGAATTACAATTTGGATTTCATTGCATTTGAGATCCAGTTCTTTTACATTCTATCCTGTTACTAATTCTGGTACACTTCTTTCTATTTAGGTACACCTCTAACTCGAGTTATCTACCTGGGTCACCTAGTCGAGATTATCACAACTTTCCATGGCTACATCAATAGTCTCACACGAGACACCATTTCACACTCCAAAGAGACATGGAATAGCTGCTCCAGAAGCAGATGCTGATTTCAAAATTCCTAGGGGCATCATTTCCATGGTTTCAAACAACAGGTTTCACGGGTGGGCATCTGACGACCCTCTTGAACATCTAGATGTCTTTGAACGAATCTGCAGCCTCGCAAGGATCTGCGGGATTACTAAAGATGTATACAAGCTAAGACTGTTCCCATTCTCCTTAGCAGATAAAGCCACTACCTGGGAAAACTCTCTCCCACCAGGATCCATCACAACCTGGAAATCCTGTAAGGCTTCTTTCCTCACCAAGTTCTTCTCAATCGGCAAGAGATATCTACATTTCACTAAAAGTTGGGCAAAACTTTATATGACGCTTGGGACCGATTCAACAGTTATCTCATGAAGTGTCCACACCACGGTTTCTCCAAAGCATCATTACTCTGCATAATATACCGTGGCGTCTCACCCATGGACAGGATGTGCCTTGACACTGGTAGCAATGGGAATTTCTTAAGCGCTGAAGCACAAGCTGGTTGGATATTGGTAGAAAACTTAGCAAGATCAGACAGTATTTCCAACGAGGAGTATGGACGAGGTATTCAGAATGTTCATGCATTCGAGGCCGATGGCAGATCAGATATTCAGATTCTTCACGCGATGGTTGATATGATGCTACTTGAATCTCAGCCACCTCCAGCAACAGTTGCACCAGATGGCGAGATCAAGCTATTATTACAACAACTCATACATAGTCAAGACCAGGCCGCTATTGCTTCCACGAAGCAAACTCTTGATCTTCAGCAGCAGAATCTTGATATTAAGCAACAACTCAGCAACCTCTACACCAAACAACAGTCATTGCGCACACTGGTCCATTCTACTCATACCAGTCCGAGCGTAACTACACCCCTACCAGACCAGACGATTAGTGCGATCACACTGCGAAATGGAAAACAGCTACCACCACGAGACCCTGTTTCTATCCCTGAGGACAGTGAGATCCAGGAGAGGGAGGGTGATTATCATGAGAAGACACAAGCACCAGTAAAACCACCACTCGAGTCAACTACTCGAGTGGCAGGTCGAGCAGCCTCGCCTCCTGAAGATATTCTTATGAAGTCCAAGGAAAAAAGCAATCCTGATGACTTGTGCGCTTATGTACCTCCATTACCTTTCCCAGGGAGAAACAAGAAGCATCAGGCAGATAAATACAAAAAACTATTTGAGAAACATTTAAAAGATGTTGAACTTCAGATACCTCTTCTGGAAGCTCTAATGCTTATACCTCCAGCTCAGAAATATTTGAAAGATTTAGTCAAGGAGAAAACCAAAGAAATTCAAGGTATGGTACTTCTCACTCATCAATGCAGCGCCATCATACAGAAGCAGATAATATGCAAGGAAAAGCTTCAGGATCTAGGCTCCTTCACGCTACCATGCTCAATCGATGCTCTCACTTTCAAAAACTGCTTGTGTGACCTAGGAGCATCAGTAAGCCTCATGCCGTTATCTGTTGCAAAAAGACTAGGGTATACTAGATTTTCTCCCAGCAATATCTCCTTGGTATTAGCAGATCGATCTGTCCGTCATCCACATGGGTTGCTAGAAGATCTTCCCGTCAGAATAGGGCACATCAAAGTTCCTACTGACTTTGTGGTTCTCGAAATTAACGAGGAACCCCAAGACCCACTGATTCTGGGAAGACCATTCTTGGCAACTGCTGGAGCATTGATTGATGTGAAGAATGGCACCATTGATCTAAAGTTGGGAAAAGAAGTTATACAATTCAACATCAAGAACGCAATGAAGCAACCTCACATTCAAGTATTTGGAATAGGAGAGATAGAGGACTTGGCTGAAGAATTCTTTGAAGAGATAGTTGAAAATGATCACTTGAAGACAGCCTTGACTACGTATAGCGCAGGAATGCATGTACATCCTAAGGCATCTTTTTATGAAGGAATTCTAAATATACCTCAACGAGCAAGAGCAGAAGACACAGTCTAAACATTGGGCAAACTTGAGGAAATTGCAGCACTCGAGGAAGTCACTCGATCGGTGCACTCGAGTAGGCTACTCGAGTCGGCTCAGAGGAAACAGCAATCGACTGACTCACTCGATTGCCCATCTGAGTCACACAACATCGACTGTCGAACTCAAGCCACTTCCAGAAGGGCTAAGGTACACTTTCCTAGGTAAAAATGACACTTATCCCGTAATAGTGAATGATAAGTTGAAACCTGAAGAATTAAGCCTTTTGCTGAACGAGTTGAGGAAATTTAGAAAAGCTATAGGTTATTCTCTTGATGATATAAAAGGAATTTCAACTTCTCTATGCACTCATAGAATCCATCTTGAAAATGAAACCACACTAGTGTAGAGCACCAGAGACGTCTAAACCACAACCTTAAAGAAGTAGTAAAAAAAGAAATCATTCATCTAGACGTCTAAACTCTTGGATGCTGAGATAATCTATCAAATCTCCGACAGTACTTGGGTATCCCCTGTGCATTGTGTGCCTAAGAAAGGAGGAAACACTGTAGTTAAAATTGATAAAGATGAATTGATTCCAACTAGAACAATAATAGGTCATCGCATGTGCATCGATTATAGGAAGTTAAATGCTGCATCTAGGAAGGATCATTTCCCATTGCCATTCATAGACCAAATGCTTGAAAGACTTGCCAACCACCCATACTACTGTTTCCTTGATGGATACAGTGGTTTCTTTCAAATTCCCATACACCCCAATGACCAAGAAAAGACCACGTTTACTTGTCCTTATGGGACTTTCGCCTATAGGAGAATGCCATTTGGGTTATACAATGCACCTGCGACTTTTCAAAGGTGCATGATCTCAATCTTCTCGGATTTGATAGAGGAGATGGTAGAGGTATTCATGGACGATTTTTCCGTCTATGGTTCTTCCTTCTCCTCATGTCTATCCAACCTGAGCAAAGTCTTAGCTAGGTGCGAAGAATCGAATCTAGTTATGAATTGGGAAAAATGCCACTTCATGGTGACAGAAGGGATTGTCCTCGGACATAAGATCTCGGAGAAGGGCATTGAGTTGGATAGAGCAAAAGTCGAAGTAATGATGCAACTGTAACCTCCAAGGACAGTCAAAGATGTCAGGAGTTCCTAGGCCATGCTGGGTTCTACCGAAGATTCATCAAAGACTTTTCTAAGCTAGCAAGACCCCTCACACGACTACTGTGCAAGGAGACCGAATTCAGTTTTGACGTTGACTGTTTGAAGGCTTTTCACATGATTAAAGAAGCTTTAGTATGAGCCCCAATCGTCCAAGCCCCAAACTGGAGTTATCCATTTGAGATAATGTGTGACGCTTCAGACTATGCAGTAGGAGCAGTTTTGGGTCAGCGAATCAACAAGAAGTTGCATGTTATCCATTATGCAAGCAGAACCTTAGATGAAGCTCAGGGGAGATATGCAACAACAGAGAAAGAGATGCTCGTTGTTCTGTTTGCCATAGAGAAGTTTAGAAGTTATTTGGTGGATTAGAAGGTAACAGAATACATGGTTCATGCTGCACTACGTCACATCTATGCCAAGAAAGACACTAAACCAAGACTTCTTAGATGGATCCTCCTTATGCAAGAATATGTGTAACATCTGTAACCCATTAATTGGGGGTTCTAATTCGAGAATTAGAAGTTGAGGGCTAAATTGATTAAATCAATTGTTATCGGTGGGTTTAATTGATAATTCTAAAAGTTTTGGGGTTGATTCGTAAAACTGGAAAAGTTGAAGGACCGTTCATTGTATATGTCAAAAGTTGACGAGAACCCTAGCCTTTCTGTTGTTTTAATCGCACGCCTCCTTATGCCCTTGTGGATCGCGTAGCGTGGAGTGTTAGCCGCTTAACTAGAATCAAAGCGTCGTTAGAGTTTTAGGGCTGCCTTGAGGGGGAAGCTTTGAACCTCTCTCTCTCATCTCTCATCGTCGGTGGTCGTAGAGGTAAGGATCATTCTTAGTAGTTTCCATTGGATTGAATGGCTTCATGATGGTTGTGAGTTATTGGAGCTTTGTCATCGAGTTCCGATGAGGTTTCGATGGTCGTGTGGCGTGGGAAACGTGATGGGGAAAAATGTGGTAGTCGTTGGTGGGGATCACGCATGTCGGAGGCATCGGGGTGATCCTTGCCTTAGAGGTCATGGTGGTGATTTCAATCGGTGACGTTGTGATGGTGGTGACGATGACGGGAGGATTGTGGTGGATTAATGGTGGTGGGAGGCGGTGAGTTAGTTGGCGATGATGTGAGGTCATCGTCTCGTTGTAGTGAGGGATGTTACGGTGGCTGGAGTTAGACGTATGGCTGTGGAGTTGTGGTGGATTAATGGTGGTGGGAGGCGGTGAGTTAGTTGGCGATGATGTGAGGTCATCGTCTCGTTGTAGTGAGGGATGTTACGGTGGCTGGAGTTAGACGTATGGCTGTGGAGTTGTGGCGATGTGGGGATCATGGCGGTGGTGAACGTCGTGATGTGGGGAGGAGGTGGCAGTCATGGCGTCATCAAGTTGGAGACGAAGAAGTTGTTTAATAAGTCATGTTACGTCTAAATACGTTGATTAATAATTTTATATTAATTTAATAATATTTTATTATATTAGGTTGCTGGTTTAGGAATTGAGGGTGTAGACAGAGCGGAAAAAGTTTCCGGAAGTCACAGAAAAGTTGTGTCGGAAGGTGCTACTAATGGCTAAGGTGAGTGCAGTACCGTGGTCGGATGATTTACGGAATTATTTCCCGAGATAATTCAGTGTTAGGATTTAATTCTGTGTTTTGTGATTTTCGCGGTGTTTTTATTGCTGAGATAAATTCTGGAAAAATTACTAGAAATTGCCGTTATTTATGAGATTATTTTATGGAATTTTTCTATGAATTATTGTTGAATTAATTGTTGAGAATTAATTATTTTAGTCAATTTTGGGTGTTTTAAATTGCCGTTGATTGATTTAATTCATTAGTTTGCGGTGAATTAATTTTATTAAATCATTGTTGTGTTGTTTGTCGAGTTCGGACACTTGATTCTGTTGGAGGGGTATTTTTGTAATTTTGTTCTAATTGACCTAGTAGACGGGTTGATCGCCTCCTCAGTATTTATTAAATACTGACTGCGTCTATTCGTAATGGCGCAGTTAAGGGAAAGGATAAAGCTAGCTGAAGCTCGTGGAACTGCGGTGACAGACCAGGATGACATACCGGGATAGTTTTCATTTATTTTATTTATATTGGATATTTGATATTCATATTTAGTGATTATTGTTAAATTGCTTCCGCTAGATTGTTAGAATATTTTATTATTATTATTATGTTGGAATAAATGGATTAATTGGTTAAGTTGTTAGAATTTTCAAATGCCAGTTTTCTGTGATTTACGTTTATTGAACCGGTCCCGGTTTAGTGGTTTTCGGGACAGGTCTTTTCAATATGACTTGGAGATAGTTGACAAAAAGGGTATCGAGAAAGGAGTAGCAGACCACCTCTCCAGAATGCGAATTGATAGCCCGGCACCACTGAATGACTCCATGCCTGAAGAACAACTTATGTCTGTAGGAAGTTTAACTCAACACGTGACTCGACATGGTACGCACACTTAGTAACTCACTTGAGTAAGGCAGTCGAGTCAAGTCAATATAAATCACCCTGGTACGCAGACTTAGCAAATTATAAGGCAACCGGCCATAAACCTATGCACCTTGGTGCCATTGCTAGGAAAAAGCTATTTAGAGATGCAAATCACTATTTCTGGGACGAACCTTACCTTTACAAAAGGGGGGAAGATAGTGTGTTCAGATTCATCACCACGACAGTGGGTTGGGTTGGAAGTGAGATCCGTCGTCAAGAGATTCACCCTGAGTTTAGATTTTCAACACTTATAGCAGATTTAAGTGTAGATTACCCTATGACTCCACTCCCTGGGATCTTTATCGTTTTCCATAGTTTTAATCTTAGTTCTATCGTTTATTTCTATTGCTTAACTTAGTATTCACTGTTTTTGTTCCTGTCACTCGATCATTTCACTCGAGTGGTCTACTCGAGTGACTCACTCGATTGATACCAAACTTTGTGACTTTTCCTGTTAATTCTGTGACTTGTTAAAGGGTGACAGACTTTAGCATTTCTAGGGTCTAGTTAAGTTTATTTATCTATTGCATCATTTAGGACTGTTAGTATTCACAAACAACTTCTACAAACTTGGCTAGAATTAAATGTTAATGATATCATCCTTTTTGCTAATTTCATTCACCCGATGGATTGACACTTTATTATACTATCAATTGATTAAAAACTCAGGATTTTAGTGTTGTGCTTAGGGTGTTAGTTTCATCATTTCTCATCCTTTTTACTACATAAAAAAACCAAGTTTAAGTTTTAAGGGAAAATGGACCAAAAAGGAGCAAAACCCATTTTAAGGCAGTTTTAGAGCACCACAAGTTTGACATTAATTGAAGAAGGCCGACTCCCATGCCTTACCCACTTACCAAAATGCCGAGTTTAGCCTCCAAAACCATAAAACCTATTTCTTGGACCTCAAGCCTATAAATACTTAACCTTATCACTACAAGAAATCTACCGCAATTCCGACGGCATTTCCGACGGAATTAATATCCGTCAGAAAATACAGACGGAATTCCGATGGATTTACGATGGAATTGACAATTTTAATATCCATCAGAAATCCGTCAGAATTCCGTCAGTATTTTCCGACGGATTACTATCCGTCGGTTCCTGTCAGAAATCCGTCGGTTTGCCATCGGTAATTTCCGACGGATTCTGTCGGATTAATATCCGTCTTAAAATTTGAACGTTAATATAGCCGTTGTTATAGCCGTTATTATATCTGTTAAATTCCGACGGATTTCCGACGGAAAGCGTTATTAGATATATGTTACCATACTTCTCCATTCAATCACAACAACAAAATTCTACTCAACAATTCTTAAAAAACGTGTAGAGAGAGATGTCATCTTCTAGAGATTTCAGATCGTGGATGGATGAAGAAATGTTTGATCCAGAGTCGAAGTTATTAAACGATGGTTATACACGAGGTATATGCGAGTTCATGGCCGTTGCTGGAAATCAACTGCGAGTGAAAACAAGTGGTAAGATGAAATGTCCATGTTCAATTTGTCGCAATTCTCGTAATGTTAAGATAGAATTAGTATGGCATCACTTGTATAGCAATGGATTTATGCCGGGTTACAAGATTTGGTATCTACATGGAGAAAGAAATTTTGAATATGGTAGTAGTAGCAGTGAACCCTATGTTGCGGATAGCTTAGGAGAACATAGAACGGAAGTAGATTTTGGTGTTGGTACCGTTGAGATGGTGAATGATGCGTTTAGAGAGAATTTGTCTTCGACCATAATAGATGAGGATAGGATTGAAGAACCAAATGTAGAAGCTAGAAGATTTTTTGATATGTTAGACGCAGCGAAGCAGCCATTATATGATGGGTGTAGAGATGGTCATTCACCTTTATCATCTGCTAGTAGAATGATGACCATTAAGACGGACTTCAATTTGGCAGAGGAATGTGTTGATGCGATTGCAGATATGGTGAAAGATCTTTTGCCTGAAGATAATCTTGCACCGGCATCATACTACGAGGTACAGAAACTTGTAGGTGGTCTTGGTTTGCCGTATCAAGTAATAAATGTGTGCATCGACAACTGTATGATATATTGGAGAGAAGATGAAGACAGGAGAAGTTGTCGATTTTGTCGTAAACCACGGTTTCAAGATACTAGTGGGAGAGTTCCAATTCCATTTAAACGTATGTGGTACTTACCGTTGACTTCGAGGTTGAAAAGGTTATATCAATCTGAGCGCACGGCAGAGCAAATGAGATGGTATGCAGAACATCGTCAAGATGGAGAGATTACACATCCGTCGGACGCTAAATCGTGGAAACATTTTCAATTCATGTATCCAGATTTTGCGTATGAGAGAAGAAATGTGTACCTCGGGTTATGTACAGATGGTTTCAACCCATTTGGGAAGCATAGAAGGCAGTATTCGTTGTGGCCCGTAATCGTAACACCGTACAATTTGTCCCCTGGTATTTGCATGCGTCGAGAGTTTTTATTTCTCTCCGTTCTTGTTCCCGGCCCTGAGCATCCAAAGAGATCACTAGATGTATTCCTCCAGCCATTGATCTATGAGTTACAAATGCTATGGAGTCACGGTGCTGAAGTGTTTGATGTTTTGCGCCAGCAGAATTTTAGGATGCGGGCGGTTCTTATGTGGACCATTAGCGATTTCCCAGCATATGGAATGTTATCTGGATGGACAACTCATGGAAGACTATCGTGCCCATATTGCTCAGACAACACAGATGCATTCCAATTGAGGAACGGAAGAAAGTCGTGTTGGTTTGATTGCCATAGAAGGTTTCTACCGATGGAGCATCCGTATCGTCGGTCTAAAACATTATTTACGAAAAATAAACAAGTGTTTGAAGCTCCAATTGATGAGGAAGACGGCAGTAAATTATTGGAGCAGTTGAGAGATTTTGGTGCTCCGATGACTTCTGAATGTGGAGGTAATGGACATGAAACTGTTTACGGAGCCGGGGAAGTTCATAATTGGCACAAGAAGAGTATCTTTTGGGAATTGCCTTACTGGAAGGACCATTTATTGAGGCACAACCTCGATGTGATGCATGTTGAAAAGAACTTCTTTGATAACATAATGAATACGGTTTTAAATGTACCGGGGAAGACAAAAGACAATCTGAAGTCTAGGTTGGACTTGGCAGAGATTTGCGATCGTGATTTTCTTGAAATTCTTCCCAATGGTAAATATCCTTTTGCTCCGTACTGGTTGGATGCACAAAAGAAAAAAGAATTTTTTGATTGGATTCAAGACGATGTCAAATTCACTGATGGATATGCATCTAATCTGCGTAATGCAAGCCGACTATGGAGAAGGAAAGTTTATCGGAATGAAGAGTCATGATTGTCATGTTGTGATGCAGTGACTTCTTCCATTCGCTTATGAGCTCCTTCATAAAGATGTGTGAAAGCAATTGCAGGTATAAATTATTTTCATGTGTATTTTAAAAATTACTGATATTTTTATTTTATATATATTTAAATTTGTGTATTTTTATTTGCAGGAGTTGGTGCTTTCTTTCGGGATTTATGCACAAGAACACTTACACTTGAGGGGATTCGCAATTTAGAGGACAATATACCCTTGATCCTTTGCAATCTTGAGAAGATATTTCCGCCTTCCTTTTTTGATGTTATGGAACATCTTCCGATCCACCTCCCCCATGAAGCTGCACTTGGTGGTCCTGTTCAATTCCGTTGGATGTATCCTTTTGAGCGGTACATGTTCCATCTTAAGAAGAAGGTTAAAAATTTAAGTCGAGTTGAGGGGTCAATTGTCGCACAGAGCATCAACGAAGAAACCTCACATTTTGCAGAATATTACTTTCCATCGGAAGTTCGTACGAAGAGTAAACGTCCTGCTCGCCATGATGATAGAGGTGAGAAAGCCATGTATCCATTGGTGGTCCCTGAGTTGTTTTCGCAAGTTGGTCGATTAAGTGGAAAAGGGAAGAAACGCAAATTTTCACGACAGGAGTGGACTCACTTGCATAAGTATATCGTCACAAATTGTGAGGAGATGGCGGAGTACGAAAGGTAAAAAACTAAATCTATTTAAATACTAAATTAGTTTATCCATAAGTAATTGCTTTCAAAGGTTATATAATGTTGTTTGATTTCAGGCTTTACATGGCAATAATACGTAGCCATTTTCCGGAAAAGACTGAAGAAGAACTGCATAAGGAGAATGATTATATTACTTGGCTACAATTTTACGTAAGTAGGCTATAATATTAATATATAAATGCCTTCAATTATTACGTTAGTGTTTTATATTAATTTTGTGGAAATTATTTTCTTAGGTTAATGAAGGAATTAGAAGTGGATCGGTTTTCCCGACATGGTTAGTAGAGTTAGTTACTGGCCCAATCTACATTGCGATCTCATATCCTAGGTATTGCAGTAAGGGATTTGCATTTAGGATTCACGATGAAGGAAGGTCAAGACCAACTGCAGATTATGGGATTTCGGCTCAATCTGGTGATGTGTTATACTACGGGATTCTCAAAGAAATATTGCTAGTTCGCTACCCAGGGATGTTGGACTTGAGGTGCATTGTATTTATGTGTGAATGGTATGATCCAGAATTTGGGCGTGGGGTTAAGGTGAACCAATTTGGCGTCACGTCAGTAAATTCTAGAAGAAGACTTCGTACGTATGACCCATTCATCCTAGCATCACAGGCAGACCAGGTTCAGATATTTTAATAAATATTTTATATTATTAAAGTTTTTAGATTCTATTAATGTTTTATTTGACTTCATAACTTACATTTGTTTTTTTAGGTATGTTATATTCGTTACCCTAGGGTAACACGGCGTTCAGATCCTTGGATTACAGTGACTCCAATTAATCCAAGAGGAAAAATTTATGGAGTTTCTGAGCACGATGCTTTACAACCAACTAGAAGTGTTCCAATGTATCATGTTGAGCATTATTTTGATACATTCCTTGTGGTTGATTTGACGGAAATTGGTGATGATAGAGTTCATTCAGAATCTGAGGAAGAACTTGGAGAATTTGATGAGGCCGAAGACGATATTCTTTCAGAAGGATCATTATCTGATTCAGATTAGTACATGATCAACATTTGTTTTTATTTATATTTTGTATTTTTATTTCATGTTTTAAATATTACATTTTATGTTTTAAAACCACAAAACCATAAATAAATAAAAACATTAAAAATCATAAACAAACCAATATAATAATAAACAACCTAAATTAAACCAAAAAACAATAAAAAATACTATACAAGAAACATCTAAACCAAATTACACATAATCTGACGAATTTTGGCTGCGGAAGAAAAATGTCAGTCAATCCTTAAACCGAGACACGTGTAACCACGAATCCGTCGAAAATCCGTCAGAAAATTCCGACGGATTTCCGATGGATTTCCAACGGGTTTGTGGTGTCGTGGTCGTTTACAATCCGTTTCTCTTGAAATATGTTTGTAGTCGGGTTTGTTACTCATTTCAATGATAAAATACTAACATATACCTTGTAACATATCATATATATCAAAATTAAAAAAATCCCTACTATCATGTCTACATGTTACTACATGATACATATCTTATAACGATGATTTATAACCATAACAACTAAATTTCTTTGGATTTGTATATTTCATTTGTAACATTGTATTTGTTTATATTTTATCATTGAAATGAGTAACAAACCCTACTACAAACATATTGATCCGTTACACGCGTCCACCCGTTAATTTTCGTGTATCCGTCGGAAATCCGTCGGAAATTTCTGATGGATTTCCGACGGATACGCAAAAATTAAGGCTGGAATATTCCCGAGACCGCGTGTCATTTAATATAGTCATCTTCTTCCTCGCGGATCTGAACCGCAAACGAAAAAAAAAACTCAAAACTTCCGATTTCCGTCCGATTGAAGCTCCGATTTCGACATCAATCATCAACCATCAACATGTCTAACAATCCTCCATCAATTCCATCCAATTTGTAAGTTTCCAAAACTATAAAAATTAGAGATTTCTAAGGTTTTAAGATTGATGTTAGATTTAGGTTGTTGGATGTAAGATTTAGGTTTTAGGATGTTAGATTTATGTTATTGGATGTTAGATTTAGGTTTTCTAGTTTTAGTTCTAAGATTTGTTTGGTTAGATTTAATTTTTAAATTTTGGGAAATTTTGTTTTGTTATTGAATTATTTAGAATTTGGAGAATTTGTTATGTTGGAGAATTTAGTAGAATAATTTTTGGAGAATGTGGTATGTTATTTTGGAGATTTTTTTACTTTGTAGAATTTGTAGTTTAATATTACGTTACATTATATATTTAGATTAGAATAAATTATAAATTTGGTTAGAAAAAATTAAATTGTTTTTAATTAATTTATAATCATTTTTAAAAATTTATAATTAATTATAAGTTTTTTATTTATAATTTATAATTATTATTTATTTAAATTTACTTTACATTATTAATTTATATTGGAGAATTTTTAAAAAATTTATAATTATTTTTAAAAAAATTTATAATAAGTTTTTTGTAAATTTATAATCTTTTTTACAAATTTATTCACATTTTGTATAAATTTATAATCATTTTTTAAAAATTTTATTAGGGATTACGGATTATATTATGAGAGTCCTGGGAACCGAGTACGCCGAGGAGTCAGTCTACGGCGTCTACCCATATTCCGGAGACCCCATCACCTGTACCATCCTCTGCTGCATCGACACCACCCCCTACTGCACCGTCTGCAATGAGCGTCGAGGACTTCGTTGCTTTACCTGGACGAGAGCGATTCACTCGTCTTCATCCGGATTGTGTTGGGACAGACACATGGTAAGTCTCATTTTCTAATTTTAAAATATTAAATTTTATTTAATATTTTTTAATAAACTATTTAAAGTCTACAAAACAATTTGTTTTGAAGGTTTAAAGATTCGGGAAATGGGATTTCCAAGTCTATCAACCGGATGCTTAATGGATTGCTTCAGCATCCGTATCCGACGTACGCCCAAATGCCCTTAGAAGAGCAGGAAATGTGGTTTCGGCAATTTGCGGTAAATTTTTCATTTTCTTTATTGTTTACTTTGAATTTAATTAGTTTATTAGTTTATTTTAATTTAATTTCCATTTTTTCAGCAAGAATTTACTTGGGATAGTCACATTACCGCTTTGGTTAGAAGGGACTTCCACAAAAAAAAGGCAATCATGTATTCACGGAAGATGAACGAGTGGAAGGCGTTGTGGTCGAGGAATCTTGTTCCAAGGGAGTTGGTTATGAACCCGGCCCTATGGAACGGGTTGATAGCGTACTGGAGTGAAGACGCTACGAAGGCTAGCTCCACAACCCACTCTGCATGCCGGAACAGCGATCGCAAAGGAAAGGGTAAGGCGACGCACAATCTAGGAGTAACCAGTTTGGTCACAAAGGCGAAACAACTTGTAAGTTTTTGGTTTAATCACTATGTTGTTTTTTTAATTTTATATTCAAAATATTTACTATATTTGTTAATTTTGTAGTTTCGGCAAGATGGTGTCCAACCTTCTGCCCTCAAATTGATCGAAGTTGCTCACACCAACAAGACCACCAATGAAATCCAAGAGGGTGTAGCTCGGGAGATCGTTGGCAATGTCAGGACGATGGGTGCTGACTATCTTCTTAGTCAAACAATCATTGAAGGAACCCCGCCTCTCACCGAAGTCCCGATCGAGAAGATCAACGAATTCGTCTACGCGGTAAGTAAATTTTAAAATTTTAATCAATTTTTTTTAACTTTCAAATATTTATTCAACTTTTCATTTCTGCAGTGTACTCCGAAGACCAAAGGTCGGGTCTTTGGTCTTTCTGACGATTCAGCATCATACTCGGCTACTTCACGCTTCTACGGGGATCCTAGCGCCGATCTTACAGCGAGGCTCACAGAAAAAGACGCAGAAATGGAAGAGCTGAAGGCGGATATGCAACACCTTAAAGAGGCCGGAGAAGCGCAACAGGCGAAATATGAAGCTGATCAACAAGCAATGATCCAACGGATGAACGAATTCTTTTCGCAATATCCACCACGTCCATCGGGCGTTTAGTTTCATTTTCGATTATAAACAATTTTATGTTTTTTTTTCTTTTTGAATAATTAAAAAATTACAATAATATTCTATTTTAATTTTCAATACTATTAAATTTTATTTGTCATTTCTTTTTTAAAAATTTAATTTTCTTGAAATTAATTTATTTTTCAAAATATTATATTAAAAAAAATTTTTTGCAGTCCGTCGGAAATCTGTCGGGTTTTAGATCCATCGGAAATCCGTCGGTTTGTATCCGTCGGTACTATGTCGGGAATCTGTCGGTCTCTTTCGGTTCAGAAACATCGGAATTCCGTCAGAAATCCGTCGGTGTGCAGATCCATCAGAATTCTGGTGTTTTTAACCGACGGTGACCGACAGATTACCGACGGAGATTACCGACAGATTCCATCGGGAATCCGTCGGAATATTTCCGATGGATTTTCGATGAACACCTGACGTAATATATTCCGATGGATATCCGACGGATTAGCGATGGATTTCCAGAAACTAGATTCCGTCGGAAATCCGTTGGAAATTCAGACGGATTTCCGACGGATTTCAAAATTCTGACGACATAGTTCAGACGGAAAAAACTGACGGAATTCCCGGTTTCCGACGGATTTCCGACGGAATTTTCTGTCTGATTCTGGCTGTTTTCTTGTAGTGTATGCATTAGGGTTTCGTGTGCTTCGACTGTGCCTTGTGTACTTCTTCATCTATTCCATAGAGCCATCACGATATCTTCAGAAAGCCTAGGAGATGACCAGAGGAGCCGCACCATGCCCCTCTTGCTCGTGGAAGCCATCGAAGTTAACCAATTCTTTTCTCTTCAATCTCTTAATACATACTTTGTAATCTCTAAACCTTATTATTTTATCTATGCAATTTATGAATTACTTTAACCTTGCTTTGATGATTCCCTTAAGCATGATTGAGTGATTTACTTGTTGGGTTTAAAGGGTTAATCAAAGGGGGGGGATTATCTAGATTGTTTAAGTGGCGAGTTTACTATTTATGCATCATCGTTTGCATTGGCTTTCGTTCTGATATTTCTCTTAATGCATGTAGCTAGCGTCATGAACTAGTAACTGATCTTAGGCATCTAGGTTCCATTATCCACTTGCTTAGTTTGCTTGAACCTAGGTTGGATGAGTATCGCGTCATAACAAGCACATACCACTTAGTTATGGAGTTTTATGGACAATAATTGAACTTGATTTTAATGCTTTGATATATGTGTTGTTGACTGCGTAAGTTTAGTACCAGGACATATTGATTTCAGCTGGTTTTCTCTAAGGTAATAGGTTAATCGATGTTTTGTGTTTCATAGTCCGAGACTTAGGAGTAAGCATGCATTTACATGAATTTATCTTGAATTGATTGATCATTGAACCCCTCCGACCCCTTGAACACCCAACGCCTGCTTTATATTGTTTTACATTCGTTTTTTTGGCTTTGATTTCATTTACTTGCAACCGTGACACCAACAAACCCTTTTTTATATTTTCGTTCTAGCCTTACTTGTTCCTCTAGACTTGCAATACAAATTCTCTCTCTGTAAGAGCATGTCCAATGGTTATACTAACCTAGGGTGTCTAAAACAATTAATTATTAAGTTTTATGCAGATTTGTTTTTTAGACACTCTTAAGTAATTTTATGTTTTGGACCCATTCAATGGAGACACCCAATGTAGGTGTCTTAAAAAATAAATATTAATTAATTTTAATTGTAAATAAAATTTATGTTAATAAAATTTTAAAACATAATACATTTTATGAAATCTACTACATAGAATATTAATCATACATAAGATGACAATATTTGAAAAAAATTGTAAAGAAAAAACGGAAAAAAATGCTTAATTGTTATTTTGACGTCTGTCAAATTGTTGCCATATATGCTCAATCAAATCATTTTTCAATTGTTGATGCATTTTTTTATCACGAAGACGAACTCGCATGCCCATCATATTGGCGACATTTGTAGGCATCTCTGTAGAATACGTGAAATCCCCTTCTGAAGTTATGTTTCCTTCTCTTAGTTCGAATTCTTCGGTGTCAAACTGAGTGTATTCAGCTCGTTCGTCTTCTACTATCATATTGTGCAATATGATACATGCTCGCATAATCTTTCCTATTTTCACTTTTTCCCAAAAAAGAGCTGGATTTTTTACAATAGCAAATCTAGCTTGTAAGACTCCAAAAGCACGCTCGACATCTTTTCGGGCAGCTTCTTGACGTTGAGCAAATAACTTTGCTTTGTCACCTTGTGGAAGTGAAATAGATTGGATAAAAGTCACCCAATTGGGATAAATACCATCAGTGAGATAGTAACCCAAATGATACTCGCGGCCGTTGACAAAGTAATTAACATTTGGAGCTATACCATTTAATATATCATTAAAAACTGGGGAGCGATCAAGAACATTTATATCATTTAGGGTACCTGGTGCTCCAAAAAACGCGTGTCATATCCATAGATCTTGTGAAGCCACAGCCTCTAAAATGATTGTTGGTTTTCCAGATCCTCTTGTGTATTGACCTTTCCAAGCGGTCGGGCAATTCTTCCACTCCCAATGTATACAATCAATGCTTCCTAGCATCCCGGGAAATCCTCTTACCTGCCCAATATGAAGTAGCCAGTCAAGATTCTCTTTTGTGGGTGGTCTTAGATACTCCTCACCGAACTCGTCTATTATTCCCTAGTCGAAATGTTCCAAGAATGACAACACAGTACTTTGAGAGACACAGAGGTATTCGTCGTACGCATCAGACGCAACACCATATGCTAGAATACGAATTGTTGTTGTACACTTTTGTAGTCCTGAGAGACCGAACCTTCCAATAGCATCTCTTCTTAATTAAAAGAAACGAAATTTATTTGTGAGTCGATCCACAATATGCAAGAACAATGGCTTTTTCATTCTAAAGCAACGTCGAAAAATATGAGGCGGGTATGTTGGAGCTTCGCCAAAATAATCGTCCCATAAGAGTTTGTGTCCTTTTCTCGTGATTTCTATCAATATATTCACTTTTTTTGTTTTCTTCCTTGCCCCCCCCCCCCGACGATCACTATAATCAACGCAAAGATCATCGAATGCTTCATCGAAAGATTGATCAAAAGATTCCTCAAATGATTCTTCAAACATGTCTTCAAGTGTTTCATCAAATGGATTATAGGAAGAAGATGTCATATTTGTGTGAGATGAAGATGTCATATTTGTGTGAGATTTTTTGGTTTTGAAAATAGAGAAAAATAAGAATGTTGGCAAGTGTTTGTGGTGTTTGTGGAGCACGCTTGGAATGAGTACTCATATAGGCAAGTGTTTGTGGTGTTTTATTGTGCCGAATGACTAATAAAAAAGCCAAATGACTACTCATATCATGGAATAGCCAAATGACTATTCATAAATAGGCAAGTGGTTGGGGATTTTTAGGTTCATGCATCTAAATTCATGTAAATATTTGTTTAAGTTGTGCATATATACGTAAGAACAAAATCGAGAAAGGATAGGATAATACATGTTTGCAAAATACAAAGAATGTTAACATCTTAATTAAAATGACATGTTAGAGGAGAATAATTTAAAACATTAAATTCAATGTAAATAGAATAAATAGATCATTAAAGTTTGTAAAGGAACGATAACACAAACCATAACATAAACCATAAAACAAATCATATATTATTAAAAGCCAAATGACTACCCATTACATTATTATAACACAAACCATAACATAATCACACACCATAACACAAACAGACATAATTAAAAGCCAAATGATTGATTTCTTCTTCTCTTATTCTTGAACCGGACATCACTTGCCCATTGATCTTTAGTCCTTGACCCTTCCATACCTGAACAGACAAGAACAAGAACTTAGTGAGACAAGAAAAACATGATCTTACACAAAACATTAAACACGTCAACAAAAACAACAAAAACGGACAGAAAAAAAAACACATGAAATCAACAAGACAAAAATTACTAACTTATTAGCTTGACAGCATATCAGTTATGAGCTTGTTCTTTAATGCTAATTCTATTTCAGAGAGTGGTTCTGATTTGGCTAAGAGACTGTCCAACAATTTTTTGTCTGAAAGCTTATCCTTTAAAGCTAAACCCTTCTGCTTTATCTCCCACGTGGTCTGGAAGTGCAAGAGCTTCTCTTGTTGATCCACAGTCTTGCTCGCAGTCCTTTTAACTTTGGCTTTTGTTGCCTTCACACCAGGAGGACGAACCATTACCTCATCCTCTCCATTGGTCACAGTCTGAGAACTTGAAGATTGTGCAGAACCTTCCTCACAATTTCTTCTTTTTCCACTTCCTTCACCTCCACCTTTACTGTAAGAGTTGGCACACCATTTCTGGTCATGCCGAAGCTCATTCCAAGCGTGCTCCAGATTGAATTTGACCTTGTGGTCACTCAAGAATATTTGGTGAGCCAACTTCAAGTAATCATTATCATTATAGCCACTTTTCTTCTGATTTTTTGCAGCCTCATATGCTTCACTAAACTTGCAGACTAGATCATTTATCTTCCTCCACCTTTGCTTACAGTGACTGGCCTCTCTCCTATCACAAGCTGCCACCTTCAGACTAGCAGCAAACAATGCAGCAACACGTGCCCAAAAGGCTCCTGATTTCTGCTCATTTGCCACTACAGCGTCCTTAATGGTGTTTAACCAGGAGCTGATGAGGACAATATCATCTATTTGTGTCCATCTCTTTCTCTTTTTACGCTCCTCAGGTAGTTCTTGCTCTAGGTTTGGATCATCAGAACACTGAATGGGTTGAGGGTTTTGGTTATCTCCTTGGCTATTTAAAAGATCCATGAAATTGGCGGACTGACTATATGGATTAGTATAATCCATAACCTAAGTTTGTGTTTTTCGAAACTGAATGGAAGAGAAGAAAAAATGTTTTAATAGATGAACAAAAGAGAATAAGATATGGTTTTAGTTTTTTGGTGAAGGGTTCATTATAAAGGAAATTGTTGCTAGTGTATCAACAGAAGATGAGTAATTGTTTTAAGCATTCAATTATCGAGTGAAGTTTGTACCTAGTCTAAAACTTAACATTAATCACACTCACTGTCATAAAGCATGACCTAAAGACTCCCAATCATTCATCACAGTCACATTGAATAACAATGACCTAAAATCGAAAAAGCATTCATCACAATCACAGTTACAGTGTCTAACCATTAACTCAACACTATAATAACAAGCTTTCATCACACAAATACACAATAAATATGATGTAGACACATACCTAATTCAGCTCTAACACAAACAGTTAGAATTGAAGAAACCTATCAATTGAACTCAATTCTTAATCAAACGTATCAGTTCATCAAAAAATCTGAAGATTCAATTTTAGAATAAAATCTCATTGTAAATTTCTATTTATAACTAATGATAATTGACACAAAAATGCTTAATATTCAAAAAAAAAATGTTTAGAACAAAATCAAAGACATTTGACAAAGTATTCACGTAAACAAAAAACTTGAGATAAACGTAAGGAACGTGATAAATTGTACCTTGGGAGACGATTTGTGGGAATAAACATGAGGAACAGTCCCTTAGACGATTTCATGACTCTGCATAAATCATATCACATAGACAAATCATCAAACAATAACAAGAACACCAAAAGATGAAACGCAAACAAAAAAAAACAGACATCTAAGATGAACATTCTAGCAGATCTAAACGAGTCAAAGAATTGAGATAGATTTGTATAAAGGAATGGAGATCATAAAATCAAACAGAGGCAATGCTCTTTAATGGCCATTGACGATGGATCCAAATCTTTGACTCAGGAGATCATGCACAAGCTACACTATAAAGTAAGCAAATCATCAATGGTATCGATCCACAAATAGGATCGAGATGAATCATACAATTCAATGATATAACACAAACAATGAACCGAGATGTAGCTAAAACGGAATCCTAAACAGGAATCTAAGATATATCTCTCTCTCAAAATGGAAGATCAGAGATTTCTAGCGAATCTTAATTAGACAATTTTGAGAACGAGGTGGAAGAAATTGAACAAGAGAACATGGTTAACGATGTGGAGAAAGGCGCGAGAAATAGTACCGGAGAAAAACAGAAGGGATTGCCAGCGGTTGGAGAGAGCTCCCGAGCTTCAAGTCTCGAATGGAAGTCAAATTAACCAAAAGAAAAATTCATCGGAGAAACCAAAGAGAAATAAAGAGGAAGAAAGAGAAGTATCCAAAAAAAGTTTTAATCCACCAATCGCTGAGCAACACGTCATCAGATCTTATGCAATCAAAGATGTCTAATATAAGAGACGGGTCTAAATTTTGGGCCTAACTTTTGAATAAATTCAAGTTTTTTAATGTTAAGACCCATCACTAGACACTCTAAATATGTGCATTGGACATGCTCTAAGATTCGATACCTTAAGTGCTACAAATGATTCGATGTGCACTTGCAGCTTATTAGTTGTGTTTGAGAAAAACTTAACTTTGATAAAAGCAGCACATACACGACACAACGCACACATCAAGTTTTTGGCACCGTTGCCGGGGAGAGATTGTTATTTTACAAGCCTAAGAACTAGAGTAAGGACACTTTGCTTTTGATTTTTCTTTTTGGTTTTAACTGTTTCAGGAGACCTTGAGGATAAACCTCGATGCTCTACCTGAGGAGTTTCAGAACCTTACTCTTGCACAACTCATGGCACACCACTTCACCACCATGGACGGAGATCCTTCTAAATCATTGATTAGCTTAAGCTATGGAGATCACCACAGCCACTCTCGGCCATCTCATGGTACACCTATGATGAGATACTCTGGATGTCCATCACTTACTCGATCCTCTGGAGATCAACCAAAGAAACTTTGTCTAAGGACAGAGGATTCATCTCACTTCGCATACGGAGCGAACCAACCGTCGAGCCAACGACGTTAAACAAGCGCGCTTAGTGGGAGGCAACCCACTTGTAAGTTTTGTTTTCATTTTTAGTTTTAATTTCCTTTTGCTTTTGATGTTTTCATTGTTTTATTTCAGGTTTTTATAAAAATACGAAAAGAAAATAGAAAAGAAGAAAATATAAAAGAAGAAAAAGAGAAGAAGATGAAGAGGAGTTGGCCTAGGTCACTGAGGCCGTGACCGATGTCTAGAGGAGGCCCAACCCCGGTCATAAGCCCGTGACCGAGGTCCCAAGAAGAGCCTACTCCGGTCACGAGGCTTGTGACCGAGGTAAGTCAAGAAGTTTGATATTTCGTTCTTTCAACCATTCTTTTACTTCATGGAGCTTTCCCCAAGCTGTATCGACACTTCCCTATAGTAATAAGAGTTGCAATCAGTGGCTAACACAACCCCTAGACCGGTCAACCCCTTGACCGATGTATGCAGAAGGCAACAGATCGATCATACCATATGTGATTGATGCTGAAAGTCCCCACCAAGCCAGCCTTGTTTCCAAGACCAAGAACATCACCAGTGACCGGTACAAAGTCCAGTTCCACGACCATACCATTTCGTAACCATACCAAGCCTCAACCATTCCATGCCGCGACAACACCGTTCCGCAACAATGAATCCTAAGTCAATGCGCACCAAATCAGATCCACCCGATCAAAGGATATATGATTAAAAATCCACCATTTAATGGGGTATTTCAGGAATGATGATCGAAAAGATTTTGAGAAAGAAGACTTGGAACCACAAGATTCACAGCTTTCAACACTGCAGCCATTCCACAACCATGACTCATAAGTCAATGTGCCACAAATCAGATCCACCCGATCAAAGGATCAATGATTAAAAGTCAACCGTTTAATAGATTATTTCCGGAGTAATAATCGAGAAAATTTTGAGAAAGAAGCCTTGGAATCATAAGATTGTTTGAGTGGCGAGTTTATTGTTTATGCATCATCGTTTGCACTGTCTTTCGTTATGATCTTTCTCTTAATCCATGTAGCTAGCTTCATTAACTAGTAACTGATCTTAGGCATCTAGGCTTCGTTATCCACTTGCTTAGTTTGCTTGAACCTAGGTTGGATGACTTGCAATAAGACTTCTCTCTCTGTGGGATTTGATACCTTAAGTGATATAGTTGACTCGATGTGCACTTGCAGCTTATTAGTTGTGTTTGAGGAAAACTTGACTTTGACAAATGCAGAACATACACGACACAACGTACACATCATTATGACTCGAAAAAATGTCTGTAAGATGGAATCTAATTTAGTGAAGAGGGAACTCAACACTTAGATTCCAATGAAGTTAATAAATTTCCCCAAGAAATAGGACTCCAAAGAATCTATGTGAGATGAAATCTAATTTTGTGAAGAGGGGACTCAACACTTAGATTCCATCAAAGAGAACATACTTTCCTGAGAGTTAGGACTCGGAAAAATTTATATGAGATGGAATCTAATTTTTTGAAGAGAGGACTCAACACTTAGATTCCACCGAAATGAACATATTTTCCCCAGAATTAGTACTCCGAAGAATTTATGTGAGATGGAATTTAATTTTGTGAAGAGTGGATTCAACACTTAGATTCCACCAAAGAGAAAACATATTTCCCGAGAGTTAGGACTCGGAAAAATCTATGTGAGATGGAATCTAATTTTGTGAAGAGTGAACTCAACACTTAGATTCCACCGAAGTGAATATATTTTCCCGAGAATGATGACTCGGAAAAATCTCTGTGAGTTGGAATCTAATTTTGTGAAGAACGAACTCAACACTTAGATTCCCTCAGCTTGTGATGGACTTTGCCAAAATTAGAAGTGAGAGCTCTATCCCTCAGCTCAGACATCATTATTGTTGTCATGGTTATCCACTCCTCGGTTTCTCCCTCAACTCGGTTATACCTCGCCTTGTTAGGACATATCAACTTCTTCGGTTATGAGAAAACTTATCTCCATGAGTTATCGAATGCAATGAGTGATTGGAGATGATCTTCCTTTGAAACTTATTGATGGTTAGGTCTAGTGGCTTCCTTTAATGAGATTAGGCCTAGTGGCTGGACTTGGACTTTGATCTTTTGATATTGGCTCCTCGTCCATTGTCAAAGAGAAGAGTTAATGCCAACTCCAACAGTTTTGCCCTTCTTTGTCCTTTCTCAACGACTTGGATAGTCTCTATTGAGCATTGTCGTGTCTCGAATTATCTCCAACAAGATTGAGTGAAACAAAAGAAGCTTGTTTGTTCTGGAGATATAGATTATCCCCACCGTGTCAACGTCACGATCTGCATTTTAGGGTTTCAGGCAGTCTGCGTTGGTTTCAGAAAAACTATGATAACTCTCACTAGACAGCTCCGATTGATGCGAGGTCGAGTTCTCTGTAAAGCATACTCCAAGGGCATTCCGCGGATAGGTTTGGCGTCATCTTATTCATTGCAATGCGCCGGGAAATCGTCTCGCAAGATGGCGGCTGCTTGAGAATCTTGGTGATGTTTGTCATCTCGATAATGGTGAACTGTGGCATATGAACTGAATCTGGTAAGGTTCAAGGGATATTTTCATATCCCCTCCTTCTAGCGCCAAAATGTTGATACAGGATTCCACACCCAAAATATAAGTGTGATTTTGTATATATATATATGAAACTTTAGAACAAAATAAATGATGAACAAAAGTATCTCTCTCAAAACAAATATATTAATCCAAAAAAGAGAGAATAATTTATGTATATTTGTTTAAGGTGTTTGATTACATAAAGAGAAAGAAATTGTTTTTTTGATGTTATAGCTACACCTCGAGAAATGTTGCCTACGTACCCTTGAGAAGGGATCAAGCCATTCGTAGTTCATAAGTCTAGTACAATGTAGAAGATTCAACCCCCTTTACAATGCTATGGGGTCTTCTATTTATACATTGAAGAGATTAAATGCAGCGAATTAACTATGTGATCCCCTTTAAATGGGTACATTTGGATCTTGTATTGAATGTCGTAACGTCTCCAGTTTGACCTGTTCGCGAGCTCCATTAGGTTTGTCCGCGAGCTCCATTAGGTTTGTCCGCGAGCTCGGTGCGCTTCTGCTCCATTGGAATTATCCGCGAGCTTGGTGGTCCATGATTCTTCACCTCGTGCTTCCAAGCTGATGACAGGTTCACTGGTCATGATGTCCTCGTGGTGAGTCATGTACTTCCTCTCGAGGTGCAATTATTTGGCCATTAACTCAAGAATTAACTCACATGATAATTAATTCATAAACTTGAATGAGAAGTTTATTCCTTTGACCATGACCATTAATTCACTAATTGAATCACCAATTAATTAATGTCCAGATTTGACCACCTCCTTGTGCAATATGGATCTTCTTGGGCTGAAGGAGTCGATTGGGCCTCTTATCATCTAGATGGATCCGGTGTGCGGGATCCGGTCCCAACAACTCTTTTCTGAACAAGTCAAAAAAACTCAGATTTTGCTCTCTAAGCATCAATAGATCATCATGCTTAAATTTTAGCTCCTCATAATCTTTCAGAATAAGAGCATTTTGTCTCTGAAGCAAGGATAACGTAATTCGGATGGCATTGCGTTCATGCACAAGCTTAGCTTCTTTCTCTTCAGAAAGTTTAAGAGAATTACACGCGCTATCCCGTTCTCTCTCAAACTGCTCAGCACTCATAACTTTTCGAGCGTTTCTTTCAATCTTCGACTCAAGATCTGAAATCAGCTTCTTAGCCACAACAAGTTCTGCTAATGGAAGACAATTTATAATAACCGCCTCATTATGACTAGCAGCAAGCTACAAATATGACAAACTAGCGGTAAGCAAAAAGTTGAGCAATCACTTACCATTGAAGCAGATAGAGCTGCATACCTTGGCCATCTGAACTGAATTTTGACGATAAAGGTTCAGAGCCTCTCAGTTCCATGGATCGAAAGGGGGAAGTGGCTGAGTGATCTGAGAAGTGAATTGTCTAAAAAACTCTGCAACATCCACTTCATTTTCAGCTACTGATGAGAAAAAGTGGCGCAAGTGAGTATAAATGCTAGCACAAAACTGATTGATTCAAAACTTTAAGAAAGAAAAGCCATACCCATGTCTGAATTACTGGCCCTCGCAGCAGTTCCAGAAGAAGAGGAACTGTCGGCATGTGGTTGTCTGTTTCTATCCCGGAAGGTCGAACTACTCTGGTTTTACATGGGCAAGTTACCATCAGTATTCCTCCAAACCAGAACGCAAGGAGGAGGTGGAGGCTTAGGCGAAAGTCACCCTTTTTTCGAGAGCTCAGGACTTTGACGTAGTCTCTCGAGGACAAGGATCGAGGGTTACTGACTTTCTCTTACGGCGCAAATTGGCATTTGGATCCACAATGTCTTCATCACCAGGGGCCTTGGTCGAGCGAGCTGGTTGGGGATGCGAACTTAGATTTATCCTAGGCTCAGAAGAACAAATGTAATGCTCTGGGACCAAGCTATTTTTGCGGTTTGGGTTCTCGTTCACAGCATAGTATTCGTCCCTAAGCCATTTACCAATATTTTCAATTTTACTCTTTAACTTCATATCCTCTGTAGTATGTAAATTCTCAGAGCGCACCTTGTCAAGATCATAAGAACCGCGAGTGTCAGTCTCGATCTGGTTAGGCTTGAGCAAATGGAGCGCACCGCTTCGCAAGAGTTCACCGGCTGTATGGATACGTGAAAGTGTGAAAGACTCCTGGACAATTTTTTGTTTGGTGGCAAATGTTGATACCAGATCCCGAACCAAGGATCCACTCTCTCCAATCATGAAACATGTCGTCCACCTCAGCAGGTCAAAGTAAAGGTTGCGTCCGTTCGAAGTAAGTAAAGATGGGCAAACCGTAGGAGAGCTCACCGGAGTGAACTGGGGTCTGATAAGTGGTGAAACCTCGCGGTGCATAACACGACCTCTTACCTAGTATACTTTAATTTTCTTAACTCAGTTAATTTGAATTTGTTTTAGATGATATATATTGAGTTTAGATATTAACTACTAAAGTTTGTTTTCTCTTTCTTAATAATAGCTCTGCCTTCTTTCTAAAAGCAATCTTTCGCCTATTCCGGCAGCTCCGATGGCGTCTATAGAGTTGAGGCTACCCTCTGCTTTTGTTGGGATTTTTTTTTATCTTTTACCGTTTTCTCTATTATTGTGGAATTTTGAAATCGGTTTTACATTTTTAGATCTAGATCTATAGATCTGTAGATTTAGATCTATGGATCTAGTGAAGGTTCTAGATCTATTTTTGTTTTCCTTCTTCTTGCACTTATATGTGTTCCTAGGTCTGCCCTAGATTTGGTGTTTTTTTTGTTTGGCTTTCAGAGGTTGACTAGTTTCAGTGTTGGTGGTCTCGTATATCCAAAGCGTTGTCAAGGTTTTGTGTCAGCAGATCGATGGTTATTTTGGGCTCATGGATTTTTTTGTGGCTCGTTCTCCATATTTTCTGAATACTCTACCTCGTAAGCGCAAATGTTTGAGAAACCCATTACCCATATTTGTTGTCTCTTTGTTGTATCATGCTCATGTTTTTAGGCTTTAGCGAGGATTTCCATTGAATAGATTGTCTAGGTGTAGAATTAGGTGTGAATTACAATGATAGATTCATGTTATGGTTCTGAAGAAGAAAATAAGATTATGTTTTCGTTGGTTTGTCAGGTCTGGTAGTTTGTGGCTCAACATGTTTTGTTGTAGCAATCTAATAAATTTTATCTCGCCTGTGAGTGCTAAAACTCACAAGTGGGAATTTTGATGTGCTAAGAACGATTTAGGGGGCTAGATTCTCTTCGAGACAAAGACTCCTAATAATTAAACAAATAAAAGGGGATTTTATTGATATTTAATCGGAGTTACAAAGGAGAGAATGAACAAAGAATGTAAAGCGGGAGCTCTCGGCAAGAGGTCGTAGTGTCAGTTCTAGGTTAAAAACAAGGTGGTCTTCCTTCCCGCCTTAGCTCGCCTTAAATAGTCCTCAGCTCACCCTCCTTTGCGTATCAGCCGCAGCCTGGTGCAACTGTCCCGAGATCTCCTCCGCGAATCGCGCAGCCGCAGCCCGGTGCAACTGTCCCAAAATTCTCTCCGATTCTTTCTATCCACCTTTGACTCGGCATGCTGAGTCCCAACTGACGAGCTTTGGGAGCGTGACAGAGGAGCTGCGGGAGCCCGACTGATGAGCTGCCGTGCTTGGCTCGTGCATGGACATTATTGAATTTGGGCCAAATTGTTTGTCTTTGGCCAACTAGCCAACAAAGCTATCTCAGATTTTTCTTATCTCCAAGCCCACTTACAGCTTGGGCATTATATGTAGCCGGGATGTGAAATCCGGGTCCAATAATTGCCCCCAGCCTTTCGAGTGAGAGTATGAACTCGAGAGGCGGATATTCTCGAGTGTTCACGTGGCAAAATTAAATCCTGACTCACGAGGTCCTTTTTGGAGGCGGACTACGGCAGTATGTACTGAGAAGTGAGCTGTGGGAGCTCATCTGTTTTATATGCGTGCTGGCATCTTGTAACAGAAAGTGGAGTGTGAGAGCCTGATTTATCTTTGGGTTATGATTATGTGTTGTTCTTTTTTTTATATTTTTTATCTTTCTTTGTTTTGTTATTTCCATGAGTTATTTTAATTTATTCATTTGTTGGTATTGTCATATTTTTTGTTTTATGAATTAGTTGTAATTAATATGATGATTATTTATGACTACTTAAGTGGTTGGTGAAAATTCATATATGATTAATTATTGTTATTTTTGATTTTATTTTTTCAAATTTTTTTTTATTTTTTTTTTGTGTTGTTGTTCCTATAGTTTTTTTTAATTTTTTTTAATTTTATTTTATAATTTTTGTGTCTTTGATGAATTATTTGTAATTAGTATTATGATTTATATGAGTGTTTAAGTGGCTGGTAGTTATTCATATATGATTAAGTGTTGTTTTCTTTCCTTTTCTTTTTGTTGTTCATACGGTTTCTTTCAATTTTTTTCTTCATGGTATTGTCATATTTGTGTTTGATGAATTAATTAGGTGTAATTAATATGATGATTGTTTATGAATATTTAGGTCATTTTTAATTTATTTTTCTTTGTGTTGTTGTTCCCGAAGTTTCTTTTAATTAATTTATTTATTGGTTTTATAATTTTTTTTATTTAATAGATATATTATGAGTTATTTTTAATAATCTTCCTAACACAGTGTAGGATATTATAGACAAAGTCTTCTGATCCAAGAACGATCCATTCATGCAGAGGAATTTCAAGGATACAGATTTCGCGGGAGATCCGGCGAATTTGTTCTTCTAGCTCACTTTTCCTTGATTGAAGAGTCTCTCTTTTGTGCCTTAGCACTGCATGCTTCAGAATTACCTGAAGAGCAAACCTTTTTTAGACATCGGTTGCCAAGAATTACAAAATTAATTTATAGAAAAGAAAATAAGCTACCTTCTCCATAATGTTTATAGTGCTATATTGGTCTTGTGGTGACAATTGTTTGATCAGTCCGCAAGGAATCATCACTGGTGAAATCTGACCAAAAGATTGTAGACTAGGGTAAACCCCTATGTTAGGAGACCGGCATGGATTTTGATGGGAACAAATTGCCATATTTGCCGACGAATCCACAGTAGAACTTTTACTTTGTTGAGAATTAGTTGCCATTATAAGATAAGTTTGATAAACAATTAGCTGCTTTTCTTATATAGATGTTGAAATAAGAAGACATAAAAAGTGAAATTTTGACGGTCAAAGATCAATTAAGATTTGATTTATGATCTTAGTTGATATTTCTTTCCCAGTTGATGGGGTTACATTCATAGCGGTAAATTTGTCTCTCGCTTCGGGCAATCGGCTCTTCTAGATCATTCATCTTTTTGCCAAGTAACTGACGTTTTCCGCATTCTAGGCGGTGCGCGATGGTGATCTTAAAATAATGAAAAGACAAAAGGAAATCAATCAGAATGAGTATACATATTCACACCAAATCAAACATGTATTGAAACTTACCTTATTAAGGAAGTATCTGGCGTCTTCTTCGTCTTTTCCAGAAAGAGTGAGCATGTAATCAGGGAGCTTAACCTTGTAAGCCTAGAATCCGTCCCCAGAAGCAGGATGAGGACTGGAGGGATCATCGGGACCATTCTGACGAGGAGAAAAGTCAAAAACATCCGCCATATGTTCCATTGAAGGTTCTATCCTCAGGAACATTCTCTTTTAACAAGAATAAACCACCTCTTTAATCTCTTTTATCTTTGGTAAAGAAGGGAAAACTAAAGGGAAATTCCTACCAAGGGATTTATAGGATCAGTCGAGGAGTAGTAACTGGCAAGTAATTATTACGACCTTTGTGTGTGAAGACAAAATTACTTTCTCTTATAAGGCAAATTCCGATATTCTAGAAAATATATGTACACACGTATATTTATCAATTAATACATAGAGATTTATATGCTCTAGGGTTACTATCTAATTGGCCCAAAGGTCATCTAAAAATCCGATTCATCCTTTAGCAAGGATCATCGGCTCGATCTGCGAACCGATATATTGTTCGCAAAATCATACTACTGGCCCCTGGGTCACCTTGAGGCCGATTTATCTTTCTGAAAAGATTATTGGTATGGGCTGCGAACCAATTTGTGGCTCAAGAAATCACGCCCTGGCATCTAAATGGTGCACCAACTCATAAGTCGAGCACAGCCTCACATTATTTAAGCCTAGTCTAATTCTCGCACCTGAATACCATGACCGAACTAACGAGTTCCTATCGAAAATGGAATCAGTCCTCTTGGACATTTCGTAAGCCGAGCTCCATCCTCGCATAAATTTATCTAGAATCACTGAATATAATTTTCCTTTAAAAATGGTAAGGGCATGTCTATTCCGAAGTTTAATCCTCACATTTTTACCGAGGATTATTATTATAAACTTCCTTTAATAATGGTAAGGGTCTGATCAACACATATTTTTCTTGAAAACAACTCGTCCCAGAGTTTGAACGAACAAGTTGGACTTTGGAAACCCAACATAATTGTTTGAAGAATGTCTACACTACCATAGTAACTTTAATCCTTATAGAAGTCTGTTGGGCTTCTGCAAGCCCAAGTCAACTCCCTCATTAGTATGATATTATCTGTTTTGGGCCCAAGTGGCAAAGTCCGCACAAATTTTTATTTGGGCTTCTTCCCAAAAGTTCTCATACTAATTGGAGATTGACTTGTCTTATATACTATAAATTTGTTTTCTTTGTTTCCCAATAATCTTCCCCTCAAACCATGGACTACGAACCTTAGCCTCCCTTCTAGCGAAACCTTTGCACCCAAGCACCGGTGCCCCTTATTCGCAAGGTTCTCTTAAGGCACTCTTCCTATCGTGTCACAGTGAGAGCTCCTTCCCACACCAAGCATGCAGCCCACACCCACTTCCCTAGGTCCATCGTTTTCGACCTAGGCTCTGATACCAATTATTCGGTTTCTGCAAGCCCAAGTCAACTTCCTCAGTAGTATGATATTGTCCGTTTGGGCCCAAGTGGCAAAGCCCGCACTGATTGGTTTTTGGGCTCCTTCCCAAAAGACCTCATACTAATTGGAGATTGACTTATCTCATATACTAGAAACTTATTTACTAATCTTCTGATGTGGGACATTGGTTTTGTTTCCCAACAAAATCCTAATGGGCAAATTTATCTAAACAAACATGTTTTAGATACAAAGGGACAAATCCCAACTTGAGTGGTCATAGCCATTATATCCATACATAAATAAAAACCATAAACAGCGTCCTAGCTAAAAACGGTCTTCGGAATGATCATTATTTTCAACCCGGAGATTCAGGGGCTGAGTTTCTATCCTTGGACAAAGCCTGAATAATTTCAAATCAAAGTTTAGTCGCATATTTGGAACTCATAATTGAAAAATTAGAGCCAAATTGATTAAAATGTACCTCCATTGAGAGCGATGACAGACCTCCAGCAGTCTTTGTGGAAGTTTGACCATGAATCACTTCGGGTGGAACAGCAGAAGGATTACCAGAAGATGGTACCTTACCAATAAGCGAACGATACTAATGAAAGTCCGGTTCAGGAGATTGAATAGCTAACAGCTGAGCTTCGACCTCGGCCAGCGACCTCTTATCCTTTTCGAGATAAAAGTTATCCTTTTCAAAAAGGGCAAGCAGGACTTAATTGCTTTGTTATAATGGATGTGAGCAAGACAATGAGAAAACGCAAGAACAAGACACAGAATTTATGTGGTTCACCAAGGATCACGTTGGCTACATCCATGGGGAAATAGGCAGATTTTATTACTGGAGATACAAGTTTCATAATACATTAGAGGCTAGGTTAAAGAGAGTATTAATAGGGAAACCCCTAATAACTAAAACCCTAATTAACCATCAACAGATTTGGGCCTAATGTCGTGGGCCCAATCTATTCAAGGCATATCATAACAAATCTCTACCTTGACTTGAATCCTCCAAATAGATGTACCAGACGCACTGTTCACAGTACCATATGTACCAGACTTCTCCACCAGATGCTTATACCAGAATTTGCCAACAAAACTGTTGTACCCGATGCATTATTACAATGTTAGATGTACCAGACTTTTGTTGCAGACAAACATACCAGAATTCTCTTTTCCCTCAGATGTCCCATCAGGGACCAGATGCTCCTTCAAGCCAACTGCTTCGCTTAGCCAGAATGCCTAAATAGACTAGATGCTCGTCTCGAGCCAGATTGCTCGTTTCGAACCAGATGCTCTGCCAAACCAGAATGTCCCACTGGGACCAGATGTTCCATCAGGAACTTGTTTCTTCTTCAGAAGCCGGATGCTCTGCCGAGCCAGAATGTCCCGTTGTGACCAAATGTTCCATCAAGGAACCTGCTTCTACTTCAGAAAACCAGATGCTCCATCGAGCCAGAATTTCCAACTAGGACCAGATGTTCGATCAAAAAAGGCCAGATGCTTTGTCAGAAGACTGTTGCTCCACCTTGAGCCTGATATCCCTACGCGGACCTGATGTTCTGTCAGGAGCTTGATGCTCTGTCAGGAGCCTGATGCTCCGTCAGGAGCCTGATGCTCCGTCAGGAGCCTAATGCCCCTTCAGGGACCTGATGCTCCTTGGGGGGGCTTGATGGCCTTTCAGGGGCCTGATGACCCTTCAGGGGCCTGCTCATCCTTCAGGGCGACTAACAGCTTGAGATATTCAACAAGTCCAAACAACGTTTAAACATGCTATGAGGAATCAGCTTAGTGAACATATCTACAGGGTTATCAGCAGTCCCTACCTTCTTCACTTGAATCCTCTTTTCATTTCTCAGGAAATGATATCTCACATCAATATGCTTGGTCCTCTCATGATGAACCTGATCCTTGGCTAAATATATCGCACTCAAACTGTCACAATACACTGTAGCCTGATCATTATGCAAACCCTGCTCGCTGATTAAGTCTTTCAACCAGATACCCTCCTTAACAACTTTTGTCAAAGCCATGTACTCTGCTTATATAGTTGACAAATCAGTAGTTGACAACGTCACAGTTGGCTGCAGAGTTGCTTTCCAGCTGATCATAGAGTTACCCAAAGTAAATATATAACCAGTCATCGACCTTCTGCTGTCTACATCACCTGCATAATCAGAATTAGAATAGCCTGCTACCAGGCATGGAGCCTCACCTCCATATATCAGGCCAACATCAGACGTATCTCTCAGATAATCTTTCTCCCTTGTGGTTATGCAACAAGATCCCATGTATTATTCTTTTGATGATATTCCATCTCATCTCCCATTGCAACAAACCATTTCTTGGCCTCATTTCCTGAAATAGCTTCTCTATAAGTCGATGGCTCATACGTATTAACCTCTTCAGCAACCTGCAATGCATATCCTCATAACCGTATCTTTGAGGTGGTCCAATTCAAACTCTTCTTACTCTGTCTTGAGCAATACTACGGGGTCTTGTTTTAGATGGTGTAATATCTGGTTGTTGATGTTCTGTCGGAACTTCTGCAGCCTGTCATTCTTGACTCTAATTTTGTTCCTGCTGATCACCTCTTTGATGATCTTTCTGCAGCTCCACCTGTTTGTCAAAACTACAATTCCCTGCTTCAGTTATGGACCTTGTTCAGCATCCAAGCACAGAACTTTCATCAAATATCACGTCAATGCTCAAAATCACTATGTTCTCTGATGGAGATCAGATCCTGAATCCCTTTACTCCATCACCACAGCCCACAAATACTCCCTTCCTTGCTTTTGACTCTGATTTGCCTTCACTGACATGATAGTCAACTATGTACCCAAAAACCTTAAGATGAGAGTAATCAGCAGGTTTACTTGACCACATCTCTGCATGTATCCTGCATTTAATACCAGTGTGCAGTCAACGATTGATCAAGTAACAAGTTGTACTTACTGCTTCAGCCCAGAACCTTTTTTCCAACCCAGCATTTGAGAGCATACACCTTGCTCTCTCCAACAGCGTTTGATTCATCCATTCAGCTACACCATTCTGTTGTGGTGTATTCATGACTGTGTGATGTCGAGCAATCCCTTCATCCTTACATAACTGATTAAACTCTGATGAACAAAACTCCAGACCATTGTCTGTCCGTAACCTCTTGATCTTCTTTCCTGTTTGATTTTCCACAATCGTTTCCACTCCTTGAAGTTCTTGAAAGTTTCACTTTTGTGCTTTAGCATGATCACTCAAGTCTTTCTTGAATAATCATCAATCATTGATACAAAATATCTGTGACCTCCCAAAGACTCAATTCGGGCTGGACCCCAACAATCATAGTGGATATAATCTAACGTGCCTTTGGTTATATGCACAGCTTTAGAGAACTTACTACGATGAAGTTTCCCAAATACACAATGTTCACAAAACTCCAGACTCTCGACCTCATGGCCACACAGAAAATCTTCCTTTGACAGAATTTGCATCCTTCTCTCACTCATATGTCCAAGCCTCATATGCCATAGCTTAGTCATATCCTCCTTGTGAATCTCTGGAGATGCAACATTCACGAAACCTGAAACTGTGGAACCTTGTAGAATATACAATGTATCACACATGACACCCTTCAGAATCGCATCAGAGCCTTGACATACTTTCAGAACTCTCTCTCCACCAGAATATTTAAAACTTCTGCTATAAAGCAGGCTCACGGATATGAAATTCTTCTCCATTGACGGAACATGTCTGACATCATTCAATGTGTGAACTTTGCCATTATGTGTCCTGATCTTGATTTAGCCGATCCCCGTAACCTTGCTCACATAGCTATTGGCCATCTTAATGTTACCACCATCTAGCACTGTATAAGTTACAAACCACTATCTCCTTGGACACATATGATACGAAGCTCCAGTATCAAGAACCCACACATCAAAGGCATGTGTGTTTCTATTAGCAACCAGAGCAATGTCCTGTTTGGACTTGGTGTCATCTTCTACTATAGCAGCAGAACCAGATTGATTCTTCTTAGGACAGTCTGACTTCTAGTGCCCTTTCTCCTTACAGTAACCACAGATATCACCTGACTTAGGACCCTTAGAAAACAGGTTCTTATTTCTGTTCTTACTATATCCCAGCCCGTAGCTGCCACTAGCTACTAGCCAGAGGCTTGATTTTCTGTAACCGTATAAGCCGCCTGACTTTTTCCAGAGTGATTGTATCTTTATTGGCTATAAATGATTCCACAAAGTTCTCGTATGATAGTGGTAGAGATACCAGTAGAAGCAAAGCAACATCTTCATCTTCAACCTTAACATCAATTTTATGCAGATCTAGTAACACAAAGTTTAGCTGATCTAAGTAATCTTTGAGTTGCGTACCTGATTACATCCTTAATGCAAACAGGTGCCGTTTTAGAAGTAATTTTTTCTGTAGAGATTTTGTCATGTACGAACTCTCTAACTTCATCTAGAGACTGGCAGCAGTCGTCTGATCAGAAACCTCAATGATGACTTCATCTTCAAGACACAACACAATCGTTGAGTGTGCCTTCTCGTCAAGCGTAGCCATCTCAGCAGTGTCGCCTTTTCCCTTATCTTTCGATAGCGGCACCCATAAGCCTTGTTGTTTTAACAGAGCTTACATCTTGATCTGCCAGAGACTGACACTATTTCTCCCAGAAAACTTCTCGATCTTCACGTTCATCGCATACATCTTCTCACCAGCTTACAGACGTGGAAAATTTCCAGAACCTTCTTCGACCTGAAAACCACGCGGATGTAGAGAGAAGAGCTTGGCTCTGATACCAATTTGTTATAACAGATGTGAGCAAGACAATGAGAAAATGCAAGAACAAGACACATAATTTATGTGGTTCACCAATGATCACGTTGGCTACGTCCACGGGAAAATAGGCAAATTTTATTACTGGAGATACAAGTTTCAGAATGCATTAGAGGCTAGGTTAAAGAGAGTATTAATAGGGAAAACCCTAATAATTGAAACCCTAATTAACCATCAACGGATTTGGGCCTAATGTTGTGGGCCCAATCTATTCAAGGCATATCATAACATGCTCCTTAGCTCGTTAACATCAGATTGGAGTCCCATCTTTGTCTTCAAAGCCTCGAAATGTTCTGCTAGCTCTACTAGTATACCCAGACAATAATCTTTTACAGCACTCTTTTCTGAACAAGTAAAAAAACTCAGATTTTTCTCTCTAAGCATCAATATAGCATCATGCTTCAATTTTAGCTCCTTATAATCTTTCAGAATAAGAGCGTTTTGTTTCCAAAGTGAAGATAACGTAGTTCGCATGGAATTGTGTTCATGCACAAGCTTAGCTTCTTTCTCTTCAGAAAGTTTAAGAGAATTACACGCGCTATCCCGTTCTCTCTCAAACTGCTCAGCACTCATAACTTTTAGACCGTTTCTTTCAATCTTTGACTCAAGATCTGAAATCAGCTTCTTAGCCGCAACAAGGTCTTCCAATGGAACGCAATTTCTAATAACCACCTCATAGAAGCGAACCATCTCATTATGACCAGTAGCAAGCTACAAGTTAAGCAATCACTTACCGTTGAAGCAGATAGAGCTGCATACCTTGGCCATCTGTACTGAATTTCAACGATAAAGGTTCAAAGCCTCTCATTTCCACTGTTTGTGACATCCTCTTCATTTTCAGCTACTGATGAGAAAAAGAGGCGTAACTGAGTATAAAAGCTCACATGAAACTGATTACCATAAAAACTTTAAGAAAGAAAAAGCATACCCATGGCTGAATTACTGGCCCTCGCAGCAGTTCCAGAAGAGGGGGAATTATTGGCATGCGGTTGTCTGTATCTATCCTGGAAGGTCGAACTACTCTGGTTTTCCCTGGGAAAATTACCAACAGTATTCATCCAAACTGGAATGCAAGGAGGAGGTGGAGGCATAGGTGAAGAACTCTCCCTTTTTCCAGAGCTCGGGACTTTGACTTAGTCTCTTGAGGCCAAGGATCAAGGGTAAATGACTTTCTCTTACGGCGCAAATTGGCATTCGGATCCACAATGTCTTCATCACCAGGGGCCTCAGTCGAGCGAGCTAGTTGGGGATGCGAACTGAGATTTATCCTAGTCTCAGAAGAACAAATGGGAAGCTTTGGGACCAAGCTATTTTTGTGGTTTGGGTTCTCGTTCCCAGCATAGTATTCGTCCCTAAGTCGTTTACCAATATCGTCAATTTTTCTCTTTAACTTCATATCCTCTGCAGTTTCTAAATTCTCAGAGTGCGCCTTGTCAACATCATAAGAACCGCAAGTGTCAGTCTCGATCTGGTTAGGCTTGAGCGAATGAAGCACACCGCTTCGTAAGAGTTCACCGGCTGTATGGATACGTGAAAGTGTGAAAGACTCCCAGACAAATATTTGTTTGGCGGCAAGCTTAAAAAATTGCAAAAAACTATCGACGGGAACATGTCTCGGTAAAACAGCTGCAAAACGAATATCAAAATTAACATAAATCCCCTCAAGATTTAAAGCTGAAGTAAAGAAAAATATGTAATCTACCAAGTGCATTTGCCCATTCATGGAGCAAAACATCATTAAGACCACTAACATAGGTAGCATCAATCTTAACAAGAAACCAATACTTCATCTATTGCTCTTCGTTGTTTGGGAGACCAAAAATTAGAGTTCTCTCAGCATGTGGATAGATGGTATATGTGCCCGTCTTCTTGTTCACAATACAAACACTAAAAATTTCAAGAAGGTCACCCGAACTTAGCAAAAATCTAGCCTCCGCAACAACGGTGAGCGAACACAAGATATAGCGAAGCATGTGTTTACTCATTAGTGGAGTCGCCATTCCAAGAAGATGAAGGTACAAGAGAATTGTGTGAGGAAAAGGGAAGAATAGCCCACAAGCGTAGAAGTAAATTTCAAAGACAGACATGTAGCCATCACGGACTGATTCGGGATATTCGTTAGGATTCCGGAGAGAAAATTCAACTTCCATCGGAACATGACTGTATTTTCTAATATCTTCAATAGACTCAAACGTAGAAAGCATTGGGAAGTATGGGTCGAATCGATCACTATGATGAGTACAGCCGCTTGGCGACACCTTGACAACAAATAAAAACGGAAGGGTTTGCGGAAAATGTCGACATATTCGATCAAACAGCAAATAAAAAATATCTTAAGGAAATTAGAATTGAGAAAAAAGAAGCAGTACAGCAAAAGAGATTAAGTAACCTCAGAGAAAAGGAGAGTGGGTAAAGTATTTACCTGATTCGGAAGTGGAACTGTCTCGAGAATCATGAGAAGAGGAAGAGTTTCTCGTTTAATATTTTAAAAAAAAATTCACTCATTAATACGGTCGCGTGTTAAGGTGTCAAGGCAGCCGAACCCCAACATTTAAGGGATCTGAAGGCTAAATACAAGAAAGAAAAAAACAACTTAAGTCCTTCGAGCCGGGCAGCTGCTCGCAGGACTTGGGGGCAAATGTTGATACCAGATACCAAACCAAGGATCCACTCTCTCCAATCATGACACGTGTCATCCAGCTCAGCAGGTCAAAGTAAAGGTCGGGTCAGTTCAGAGTAAGTAAAGATGGGCGAACCGTAGGAGAGCTCGACGGAGCGAACTGGGGTCCGATCAGTGGTGAAACCTCATGGACGGAAGGAGAAAACATAGCAAGGAAGGGGAAAAACGTTCAAAAGTCCAGACGTTACAGCATTAAAGACCAAATCAAAACCGATGAATTAAAGAAGAATCATGAAGTTAATTAGAATTTATTTGTATCATTTATTCTTTAATTCGTGTATAAATATAGACCCTCATAGTCTTGTGAGATGGTCGATCATTTTTCCATTCGAAATCAATATAGAAAAATTTATATTTTTCTCTTAGCAAATCTATTTCTAATTTCAGTCAGTTTCTTAAAAAAATTCTATTTTATTTTATAAACAATTCAATATATTATTGGGCGTGAGATCTAGTATCAACAGCACTCATCTGGGCTATGACATGCATGCTTGTAGAAAAAAAGATAGAGGTAGCTTTTGCGATATATTGCTCTGAATTGGTGAAGATGGTGTTTATACCGACGGAATGACATGCTTTCTCAACACACCTAGATGAATTTATGTAGAACAAAAATTTATTTGTTTTGTTTTCTTTATTTTTAATTTCTAACAAATTTTAAAGCGGATGCTTTAGCATATAATGCTAGGTTTTATCCGTATGATCAGTTTATGTAGATCATGTCCCTCCGATTTGGATTTCTAAACTATTTTAAGTAATTATAAGCGGTTGACAAAAATATATATACAAATAGGTTTTTTTCTCTAAAAGGAGATTTTTGGTACACCGGAAAAAGTTTTTCTCCTCTCTTCCCTCGTTTAAATATTTCAGAGAGGAGAAAATTTATGTTGTTTTGTTTGTATATATACTCAATAAGATTTCCGATTTGAGTTTTCTCCACCGACTTGTTCGGTTTCAATTCCGGTTTATGTCGGTGAATAATTTCCGATTTTGTTATCGGATTACTTTATTTTTATTTTCTTTATTCTTTGATCAAGACTTCTGGGTTTATCTTGATTGATTGAATCGGTTGATTCAATTGATTGGGTTTAACAAAGGCATGCCATTCATCTTCCTATAAATATCCCACTCACATCCATAAAAAAAAAAGAAATCATTGATTCATCATCTCCTTCTCACATATTCTCATATTTATTTTCTTATCAACACCAAAATTTTTATTTTTATTTTCCATCCACCGATTCATCACAACGATCTAAAGGTAAAACTATTCACTCATATTTTACCTATAATAAATCATTTTTTTTGTTTCTCCATAAATTTACTTATATTGTTATTATAGGTTCTCGAGATCTCCGATATTGAACCATTTCAACCCGAATTAAAAACAATGCAAAACAAATCTAAGTGAATCATCTTCGATAAATATTTATTAAATTTGTGTATATATTAAATAAAATTATATATATATATATATGTATAGAACAAAAATAAATAAAATTATATTATATTTCCCGATACACTTAAATTTAAATAATAATAGTCAATGTATATATTATATGATAATAACTATTTTTGTTAATAAATTTAAATAACATATAATTTAGTCGTGCATAACACGAGCTCTTACCTAATATACTTTAATTGTCTTAATCCAGTTATTTTGAATTTGTTTTAGATGATATATATTGAGTTTAGATATTAACTACATTTTTAGATCTAGATCTATAGATCTGTAGATTTAGATCTATGGATCTAGCGAAGGTTCTAGATCTATTTTTGTTTTCCTTCTTCTTGCACGTATATATGTTCCTAGGTCTGCCCTAAATATCGTGATTGAGCAGATGAAAGTCTTGATGATTCTTTCAAATATGTCATCCGCAGATATTGATATGTAGACATGTAACATTCTCTATTTGGTATTTGCAGTACTATTATGAACCAATTATATGCCGTAAGTTTCGGTCCAGGACTTAAGTACTCTACTATTATAAACCTTACACCGTTTGTTTCAAACATGTGATACATATTGAAACTTGTGTATGCAGCATTGTGAATGCCAAATGAAGCAATAAATCTAGCAGAAAGTCTAAAGAGCCAGCCACACCACCACCAATGAAATTGATTTTGAAAATTCACCAGAAAAGGTTAGCTTGATACAAGTCTCGGATTCCACTAAGTCAAGACTCACGGATTCAAAGACTCAAACTTAAGCGGATGCGATGAGATGATGATAGTAAATAGTTTGTTAATTGATTCCACAATCAACAGGGGTTAGATACATGGATTCAAGGGCTATTACTCACGAGCATCCATTGGTTTACATGTTCCTAAGAGGTTTGTTTCCACAAACTACATAGAACTCACAAATTATTTGATTCAATGATAGTGTTTGAAACAAAAGAAAAAAAACTGATTTCTTCTTTCTTAAAAGTGTGAATACAAAGTACTGAAGCAAAAAGCTTACATAGAGAAGAGCTACAACGGTCTAAAACATAGAAAAGGAAACATAATTTTCGAAATAAAAGAGAAGAATCGATGGAGAGCTTTCTAGCCATTTGGCGTTAATGGAGGAGCATCAGGAATAAAGAACAAAGAGACACGTCTTTCTTTAGTGTAGAATGGACGTCCAAGATGGTCTTGATGAGATGGAGGGCCTGGACCAAAAGCTGGAGATGTGCCTTCAAAGGAAAAGGAAATCGGTGTGCCGGAAAAGGAAAGTTGTCCTTTCCTGCTTTTTTGCACACAAAAATAAAAGTGGTGCCTTTTTTATAGCTTCCAATTAAACAACATGTAGTCTTCATACTGATGAAGAGAAAAAGCAATAAGTCATGTCCAACATTAAGAGAATAACTTGAATTGGACTGGTTGGTTTATAGCAAAATTGGACCTCGTGAACCATCTCCGAAATTAGCTCGATCAAAAGTTTCTTTATATGGACTTTCATGATGAAAAATTGTTCTTGGACTGAATGCACAAGTAGATTTCTCATAGGTCTTCTTCCATGGCTTGGCTACGCCTCCGACTAGGGATTTGTGTCTCAACTCCAAATCAGATCGTACCAATTGCGTTTTGGTTCGTTGATTCTCTCTAAAACATGTGACTTGCGAATGAATATTCGATCTTAGCTCTCGAGAAGTTTGATTGTTGGTCAGTTTTTTCCTTTGATTATCGTCTCCAAGGAAGGATTCTCGGTCATCTTTATAGTTAGCTCATCTTTATAGTTAGCTCGGTCTTGATAGGTTCTGCCTCGACAAAAGTCTTCAAAATGTATGTTTTGCCAATGAATATTCGATATGGGGTTGTTTGAACAACTGGGATTTGATCGGGTCAGCTTTTCCTCATGGTGGCACGGGAATTCCTCGATTATCACTGTGCCGAGTAGTGTTTCCTCGGTAGACTCGTCTTGGGCTTGATCACTGAAGCCGTACGTGGGTGGATTAAGGTCTATAAGGAACAAATCATGGAAGATCATCTCCCCAAGATCGTGTCTCCTTTATCCTTGGCTAGACCATCATGCTTGTTGATCCCAATTGATGTTGACTTGATGCCCACATCATACTCTCCTCCTTGAAAAAATTTCGACCTCAAAACTTGTAAATCTGCACCAAGAGAAAGCAAGTTAGTACTCATACATTTTTGTGAGCTCTTGTCCCCTCTCTCACAAATCTATTTTTTTTTAAATGGTAGATTGTTTTTTAGATAGGAGAAATAAAATATTACATGCCTTGGGCAGTGTTTCAAGGGCAAGGCACAATAAATAAAATTAACCCATTAAATAACCATATCAAGTTTAATGGATCAGATAATAAAATAACTCAATCTATAATCATAATTGATAAAATTTGGGGTATTTTATAAAATACTAGTAATTTGCAGTAAAACATCTATAAATTAATAATGTTGGGACCATGATATTTTATTAATTTATAGTGATATTAATTTATAGTATAAAATAATATTTATTAATTTATAGAGATTTTTGTTAACAATTAAAAATAAATAAAATTTAAATATTTCATCAAAATAAAATTAATGTATTAGATGTAAAAAATTTAATAATTTTTTATTTGAAAGATTAAAATTTAAAAGACAATCAAATTATTTTGAGAATAAATAACAAAGATTATAGATGAATTCACTTATACAAATAATTAACATAAATTTAAATTTATGATTAGTAATCTCAAGTGTTGTATTTAAAAAGCCTATACGACTATTGAAATAAAAATTATGCATATTTAGAATTTAAAAACTTATAGAAAAATGTGCTTTATTTTATATCAAATTTATTTACGTTATAATAATAAGATATTTTAAAATACAACATAAAAATTTATTTATGAGTTCTAAGAGAAATTCATAAAAACAAAATTATATTATCTTTATATATATATATATATATGTAAATTTACATGATTATTAATTTATGTTATTAATGGGACCATATATTTACATAGAGATTCTAAAAAATTATTATCTTATTATCTTATCGAATTTTGTTCATTTTTACACCAGTCTGACTTGAGACCAACAAAGTTTATTAATTTATCGAGTATTAATTTATAGAGGTTCTACTGTAGTAATTTTCTCATGCTAAACGCAAAGTATTATTCATATATGATTTTTTTTTCTCATTCATCTTCTTTTGCTTTATTGTGTTCCTATGAATTCATTTAATTTATTACATTGTTGGTTCTATCATTATTGTGTATGATGAGTTTAGCTGTAAATAATATTCCAAATAATTATGAATGTTTATGTAGGTAGTGAGGATTCATATATGATTAAGTGTTTTGTTTTGTTTTTGAGTCTATCTTTTATTTTTCTTTGCTAAGTTGTTCTCATGATTTATTTTAGTTAATTTATTTGTTTCTTTTATAATTTATTTGTTTGATTAATTAGTTGTAATTAATATATTCATTGTTTATGAGTGCTTCGATGGCTTATTTAGATATGATTATGTGTTGTTCTTTTTTTATATATATATTTTTTTATCTTTCTTTGTTTTGTTATTTCCATGAGTTATTTTAATTTATTCATTTGTTGGTATTTTCATATTTTGTGTTTGATGAATTAGTTGTAATTAATATGATGATTATTTATGACTACTTAGGTGGTTGGGAGAAATTCATATATGATTAATTATTGTTATTTTTAATTTTATTTTTTCAAATTTTTTTTTTGTGTTGTTGTTCCTATAGTTTATTTTTTATTTATTAATTTTTTGATTTTATAATTTTTGTGTGTTTGATGAATTATTTGTAATTAGTATTATGATGTTTATGAGTGTTTAGGTGGCTGGTAGTTATTCATATATGATTAAGTGTTGTTCTTTTCTTTTTTTCATACGGTTTCTTTCTATTGTTTTTGATGGCATTGTCATATTTGTGTTTGATGAATTATTTGTAATTAATATGAATATTGTTTATGAGTATTTAGGTCATTTAAAAAAAATTAATTTATTTTTCTTTGTGTTGTTGTTCCCAAAGTTTCTTTTAATTTATTTATTTATTGGTTTTATAATTTTTTATTTAATATTTATATTTTATGAGTTTTTTTAGTGTTTGATGAATTAGTTATAATTAATTAATAATCCACATGTTCCTTATTAATCATATTTCTACGATTTTCACACATATTAAAAAATATTTAAAATTTAATTATAAATGCATAGTTTTTGTGATTAATTTTCTATAATCTTAAACCAATAATATTAAATTATTTATCTTGAGTGATGAAGTGGTTGATGAGGAGGTGGCGTAAGGAGAAGAGAAAAGTCAACTTTAAAACCCAATAAACTATAATCTAAATGAAAATTTGATAAGTAAAGCCCAATAACCAAGCCCAAAAGTGTGAAAGAAATAAGTAGCCAAGTAGCAAATCATTGTGACAAGTCAAAAGAGCCATGAAAATTTGAAAATTCACGCAAGTATAACCATAGTTGGAAAACTACACTTTCCGTTGCCGGATTCTGATCGCGGAAGGAGGAGGTCCTGTTTCTAAGAAGAAGGAACCGCTGATGTTTCCTGCCTATGCCTCAAATCATAATGTATTTTTCCAAAACAAACAAAAAACATTGTCTTTAGTTAAGCAGCCTTAGACAAATTTTAGCGCACAATTGTTTTTCATCTCAATAGTTATCTCACACTTAAGATAAAAAAAAGAAAACCATAACTCACAAGCAAAATTAATTATCATATATACATGGTTTATGAGTTATGATTTTCTTATACAGAGGAGTTAATTAGAAAAAATCATGGAATTATGTTTTTCCATGATTTGTGGAAGTTAAGATATGGAGAAAATAATAACCAAAAATTCAGTCAATCTAGATATGGAATTTTAGGATTTAATTTGTTTAATTTTGATTTGATATTAAAACATAAACTTCTTTTTTTTGTGAAGTTAAAACGTAAACTGATAAGTAGATGATCTATTGTTTCACAGAGTAAAAAAGCTCTTCAAGTCTGAAGATCTTTAACATAATATGTCATCTAGAATAGGTCGAGTTCCTTGATTCTTATGGTTTTAGTATGCGAGAGAGACATGTGAGGACTGTACATGGCTTGGCCTACAGGACAACCATGGAAAAAGGCGAGTGGAATGCCTACATACTCATAGCATTCCCAGTAGTAGATACCCACATGGGTATCTCAAAATATTAAAATTAATATTTTAATTAAAATAAAAGAATTGATCAATATAAATGTGATATGTGGAAAATGGTTTCTAGTACTATTGGGAAAGTCAAATGAGAGACATTCTCAATAGTGCTAGAAACCCCCCATGTGACATGTGTCATTTTGGTATTGATTAATTCTTTTATTTTAGTTAAAAATTTAATTTTAATTTTTTGAGATACTCATGTGTGTATCTACCAATGTATATGCTCTCATGGGCTTGTATGGTGCCTCGAATTCAGCTTTCAGCTATATTATCCTGCAAGAATTTTTCGAAAGCATTATTTAAAAGGGTTCCAAGGACCAGATGGGATATGTAAATTTAGTTTTGATAGTTTTACCTAATAACTAACATCATCCAAGAAAACCAAAATATAAATTCTAAAACATAATTGTCTTCCATTCTTTTCTACAAAATCATTAATCAAAATTTTAAATTCAACACTTAACCAATTTTATTTCGATAAACAAAAATAACCAGGTCACTCAACCTTTTTGTTACATACGTACAAAGATAAGATTTTATCGACTTCAACTTTGAAAATTTTCTTTAAAAAAATGCAATTGAAATAGAAATCATCAACAATATTTGTTTGATAAGCGATACATGCATTAGGATAACAATCTTCAACATTTTTTCAAAAAAATCTTAACACTTCAATATGCGTCTTAGGTTTATTGGTAAAACTCCACTTAGAATTTTTAGTTGAATAATAGTAATACTTAGAGGTAAAAAGACATAAATGTTATTGTAAAAAAGACGCAACCTTAGACGAAAAATATTAAAACAAATAAACACAAATAGGATTTAGGAGCTGTTATTGGATTGAATTTTTATTTGATTTTAATGGATTTTAAATTGCAGTTATTTTAAAATCCAATTAATGGATTTTGATTAAATGACAAAATTCAAAAGTGGGTTCTTAAATCTATTGCTAATACTTTTGTATGGATTACCTTATATTTGGAAATCATTGAAAATTAAATAATACTACCTAATATTTTCAAAATAGTTATAACAGAATAATATTCCTCAAAACGTTTATAAGAAACAAATATGTGTTGGTAACAAAAATATTTGTTTAGTCAAGAAAATACTCAATTTTCTAACTGCTGACCAATGTTCTTGTGCATGGATAGAACATGTAAAATATCCGATTGTGATACACTAAAAAAAAATGAAAATGTAATATATATTTCCAACGATACTCAATTTCTACAAGATCAAAATTTTACACTGATAATTATGTTAAATTAATAAAATTAAATTTTAATATGATATTGTGAGAATCTCCATAAACAATTGGGAGGGTCTGAGGAGAGATAAAATATATTAGAAATACTAGGGTAAGAGGTAGTATTTAATTTACTCATATTTTAGTTAAAATATTACATCAAAGTCCATCGTTATTAAAATATAATAAAATCATGTCCATGTTCAATAACATGTCTTTTTAATGTATTTTAAAATATACTAAACAATTGAATAACAGATGATTTTATTATATTTTTTCAAATATACAATTGAATAAAACTGGATTTTTCTTTGAATTTAAAATACAATTAACTTCATTAAAATACAATATTCAATAACTCCACCTTATTGGGATTGTTATTATTCTATAGATTCTAGTTTTTTTTTTTGGCTTATCTTTTGTTTGTTTTTTTTAGTCAACGTCTTTTGTTTTTTTTACCATATGTACTCTCTATGTATATTAAATTTTCCAAGATTTTATCACATGGAGAGACAAATTTAAAGTCCCATAAAACTTGAGAAGTTTTATTAGTTTTTTCTTTTCCAAAACAATATTTATTTTAAAAATAAATTTACTAAATGTTGACATAGCAATCAAAAAGGGTGATGTCCACATTTTGTAATCTATGTGGTATATTCATCTATTATATATATAAGATTTCTTTCACTTTGGTTTTTCTTTCTTTTATCGTTTTCATTAATTATTACTATATTTTTTTTGTTAAACTATAGAATATGATTTATTGATTATATTACTTAGAATATATTAATTTATAAATCTTCTATTAAAATTATTAATATGACTGTTTTATTATTGTTACTATTGTAGATTAAATAAATACATATAATTAATTAATATAATTGAAATTATTTTAAATTTAATTTGATAGGTTTCTAACAATTAATAAAATTTCTTTAAAAATTCACCATTAAAATTTCAAATTTAAGATAAGATTTTTAAATTAAAATATATTTAAAATAAAAATATTATATTAGTGAGATATATCTAATTAGAGTATCTACTTAGAGCATGTCCAATGGTTATACTAACCTAGGGTGTCTAAGACAATTAATTATTAAGTTTTATGCAGATTTTTTGTTTAGACACTCTTAAGTAATTTTATGTTTTAGACCCATTCAATGGAGACACCCAATGTAGGTGTCTTAAAAAATAAATATTAATTAATTTTAATTGTAAATAAAATTTATGTTAATAAAATTTTAAAACATAATACATTTTATGAAATCTACTACATAGAATATTAATCATACATAAGATGACAATATTTGAAAAAAAAATTGTAAAGAAAAAATGGAAAAAATGCTTAATTGTTATTTTGACGTCCGTCAAATTGTTGCCATATATGCTCAATCAAATCATTTTTCAATTGTTGATGCATTTTTTTATCACGAAGTCGAACTCGCATGCCCATCATATTGGCGACATTTGTAGGTATCTCTGTAGAATACGTGAAATCTCCTTCTAAAGTTATGTTTCCTTCTCTTAGTTCGAATTCTTCGGTGTCAAACTGAGTGTATTCAGCTCGTTCGTCTTCTACTATCATATTGTGCAATATGATACATGCTCGCATAATCTTTCCTATTTTCACTTTATCCCAAAAAAGAGCTGGATTTTTTACAATAGCAAATCGAGCTTGTAAGACTCCAAAAGCACGCTCGACATCTTTTCGGGCAGCTTCTTGACGTTGAGCAAATAACTTTGCTTTGTCACGTTGTGGAAGTGAAGTAGATTGGATAAAATTCGCCCAATTGGGATAAATACCATCAGTGAGATAGTAACCCAAATGATACTCGTGGCCGTTGACAAAGTAATTAACATTTGGAGCTATACCATTTAATATATCATTAAAAACTGGGGAGCGATCAAGAAAATTGATATCGTTTAGGGTACCTGGTGGTCCAAAAAACGTGTGCCATATCCATAGATCTTGTGAAGCCACAGACTCTAAAACGATTGTTGGTTTTCCAGATCCTCTTGTATATTGCCCTTTCCAAGCGGTCGGGCAATTCTTCCACTCCCAATGCATACAATCAATGCTTCCTAGCATCCCGGGGAATCCTCTTACCTGCCCAATATGAAGTAGCCGGTCAAGATCCTCTTTTCTGGGTGGTCTTAGATACTCCTCTCCGAACTCGTCTATTATTCCCTCGACAAAATGTTCCAAGCATGACAACACAGTACTTTGAGCGACGCGGAGGTATTCATCGTACACATCAGACGCAACACCATATGCTAGAATATGAATTTCTGTCGTACACTTTTGTAGTCCTGAGAGACCGAACCTTCCAGTAGCATCTCTTCTTAATTGAAAGAAACGAAATTTATTTGTGAGTCGATCCACAATATTCAAGAACAATGGCTTCTTCATTCTAAAGCAACGTCAAAAAATATGAGGCGGGTATGTTGGAGCTTCCCCAAAATAATCGTCCGATAAGAGTTCGTGTCCTTTCTCGTGATTTCTATCAATATATTTACTTTTTTTTTGTTTTCTTCCTTGCCCCCCGACGATCACTATAATCAACGCAAAGATCATCGAATGCTTCATCGAATGCTTCATCAAAAGATTGATCAAAAGATTCCTCAAATGATTCTTCAAACATGTCTTCAAGTGTTTCATCAAATGGATTATAGGAAAAAGATGTCATGTGAGATTTTTTTGTTTTGAAAATAGAAAAAAATAAGAATGTTGGCAAGTGTTTGTGGTGTTTGTGGAGCACGCTTGGAATGAGTACTCATATAGGCAAGTGTTTGTGGTGTTTTATTGTGCCGAATGACTACTCATACAATAGCCAAATGACTACTCATATCATGGAATAGCCAAATGACTATTCATGCATCTAAATTCATGTACATATTTGTTTAAGTTGTGCATATATGCGTAAGAACAAAATCAAGAAAGGATAGGATAATACATGTTTGCAAAATACAAGAATGTTAACATCTTAATTAAAATGACATGTTAGAGGAGAATAATTTAAAACATTAAATTCAAAGTAAATAGAATAAATAGATCATTAAAGTTTGTAAAGGAATGATAACACAAACCATAACATAAACCATAAAACAAATCATACATTATTAAAAGCCAAATGACTACCCATTACATTATTATAACACAAACCATAACATAATCACACACCATAACACAAACAGACATAATTAAAAGCCAAATGACTGATTTCTTCTTCTCTTATTCTTGAACCGGACATCACTTGCCCATTGCTCTTTAGTCCTTGGCCCTTCCATACCTGAACAGACAAGAACAAGAACTCAGTGAGACAAGAAAAACATGATCTTACACAAAACATTAAACACGTCAACAAAAACAACAAAAACAGACAGAAAATAAAACACATGAAATCAACAAGACAAAAATTACTAACTTATTAGCTTGACAGCATATCAGTTATGAGCTTGTTCTTTAAAGCTGATTCTATTTCAGAGAGTGGTTCTGATTTGGTTAAGAGACTGTCCAACAATTTTTTGTTTGAAAGCTTATCCTTTAAAGCTAAACCCTTCTGCTTTATCTCCCACATGGTCTGGAAGTGCAAGAGCTTCTCTTGTTGATCCACAGTCTTGCTCGCAGTCCTTTTAACTTTGGCCTTTGTTGCCTTCACACCAAGAGGATGAACCATTACCTCATCCTCTCCATTTGTCACAGTCTGAGAACTTGAAGATTGTGCAGAACCTTCCTCACACTTCCTTTACCCCCACCTTTACTGTAAGAGTTGGCACACCATTTCTGGTCATGCCGAAGCTCATTCCAAGCGTGCTCCAGATTGAATTTGACCTTGTGGTCACTCAAGAATATTTGGTGAGCCAACTTCAGATAATCATTATCATGATAGCCACTTTTCTTCTGATTTTTTGCAGCCTCATATTGATAACATTTCATTTTGGCATGTTTTTACTATTGTTTTATTGCAACTTAGCATAGGTTTTAGGCATTACTCTTATCATTTATTGCATTTATTTGACATTTAGGATATTTAGTCTCTTTGCATTAGTTTACATGCATTTTGCATACATGTGGTACTTTCAGGTACTTGGAGCTGCAAGGAGTCATCACTCGTGTGAGCTCTCAGGCTATGAAGCGACTTGAGGATTTCTGCAAGGAGTGTCTACTCGAGTGACTGGAAGCCATACAAGTGAAGACTGCCCAGGAAGCTCAATCCACTCGATTGAGTTACGCAGATAAAGACTCGATGCAAGCTACTCGACTAGTCCACTCGGCTGCTCGGTCGAGTGGAGAGCAACGCCTCGACAAGATTCTGCGATTTATAGCGAGAGGTTCATTAACCTTAATTCTCTTGTATAAATACCAAGGTTAATGATAACTCGGGAAGAGGAGGATTTTTTTAGACTTTTTTTATTCTGTGCCGCTTTTAGTAAATTTAGCTTATCTCTCTTAGTTTTCTCTCTCTAGTTAATTTTACGATTTCGTCTTGGATTTTTGTAACTCTTTTTGCAATTTTAATAGATCGAAGTTTATCTTTATTGTTCCTTTTTCGTATATTCTTCCTCTTCAGATCATCTTTCATCTATGACGAGTCAAAGCTCTTCTGGGTTCTTGATTTTAATGATGATCGCGATGTGTGAGTAGTGAATTTAGGGATTTTGGGGATGGATTAGGGTGATCTCACTCAATCTCTATGGGTTTTTGTTGATTGTTCATAGATTCGGCTTTAGATCCCTCTTGGGTGAGTGATTTTAATGTTTGCTCTTTTCTGGCCAATTAGAGCATGATCGTAGGTGACTTCATGAGCATCAAAAGTGCCTTGAACCATCAGATCTACTTTTTCCAGGGATTAAGACACATTAACGTGAGAGTCGGTGCATCAGATGTTTATTTACGTCACGACCCAACTACTCACTTGTTATGAGTCTTTCTTGGCTTTGACGGATCTATCCTTAGTGCAAGATCTGTAGTCACTGGACCTCTAGGCTCGAGTAGGGTAGATCTTCAGATCCATCACCACGACAGTGGGTTGGGTTGGAAGTGAGATCTGTCGTCAAGGGATTCACCCTGAGTTTAGGTTTTCAACACCCATAGCAGATTTAAGTGTAGATTACCCTATGACTCCACTCCCTGGGATCTTTATCGTTTTCCATAGTTTTAATCTTAGTTCTATCATTTATTTCTATTGCTTAACTTAGTATTCACTATTTTTGTTCTTGTCACTCGATCATTTCACTCGAGTGACTCACTCAATTGATACCAAACTTTGTGACTTTTCCAGATAATTCCGTGACTTGTTAAAGGGTGACAGAATTTAGCATTTCTAGGGTCTAGTTAAATAGATGTTCAAGAGGGTCTACAGATGCCCACACGTGGCATCTAACCCATGGTCAGGATGTGCCTTGACACTGGTAGCAATGGGAATTTCTTAAGCGCTGAAGCACAAGCTGGTTGGATATTGGTAGAAAACTTAGCAAGATCAGACAGTATTTCCAACGAGGAATATGGACGAGGTATTTAGAATGTTCATGCATTCGAGGCCGATGGCAGATCAGATATTCAAATTCTTCACGAAAAGGTTGATATGATGCTACTCAAATCTCAGCCACCTCCAGCACCAGTTGCACCAGATGGCGACATCAAGCTGTTATTACAACAACTCATACATAGTCAAGACCAAGCCGATATTGCTTCCATGAAGCAAACTCTTGATCTTCAGCAGCAGAATCTTGATATTAAGCAACAACTCAGCAACCTCTACACCGAATAATAGTCATTGCGCACACTGGTCTATTATACTCATACCAGTCCGACCGTAACTACACCCCTACCAGACCAGAAGATTAGTGCGATCACACTGTAAAATGGAAAACAGCTACCACCACGAGACCCTGTTTCTATCCCTGAGGACAGAGAGATCCAGGAGGGAGAGGGTGATTATCACGAGAAGACACAAGCACCAGTAGAACCACCATTCGAGTCAACTACTCGAGTGGCAGGTCGAGCGACCTCGACTCTTGAAGATATTCTTATGAAGTCCAAGGAAAAAGGCAATCCTGATGACTTGCGCGCTTATGTACCTCCATTACCTTTCCCAGGGAGAAACAAGAAGCATCAGGCAGATAAATACAAAAAACTCTTTGAGAAACATTTAAAAGATGTTGAACTTCAGATACCTCTTCTGGAAGCTCTAATGCTTATACGTCCATCACAGAAATATTTGAAAGATTTAGTCAAGGAGAAAACCAAAGAAATTCAAGGTATGGTACTTCTCACTCATCAATGCACCGCCATCATACAGAAGCAGATAATATGCAAGGAAAAGCTTCAGGATCCAGGCTCCTTCACGCTACCATGCTCAATCGATGCTTTCACTTTCAAAAACTGCTTGTGTGACCTAGGAGCATCAGTAAGCCTCATGCCACTATCTGTTGCAAAAAGACTAAGGTATACCTCACATTCAAGTATTTGGAATAGGAGAGATAGAGGACTTGGCAAAAGAATTCTTTGAAGAGATAGTTGAAAAGGATCACTTGAAGATAGCCTTGACTACGTATAGCGGAGAAAGGCATGTACATCCTGAGGCATCATTTTATGAAGGAATTCTAAATACACCTCAACGAGCAGGAGAAGAAGATACAGTCGAAACACTGGGGAAACTTGAGGAAATCGCAGCACTCGATCGGTGCACTCGAGTAGGCTACTCGAGTCGGCTTAAAGGAAACAGCAATCGATTGACTCACTCAATTACCCACCCGAGTCACACAACATCGAACCATCCGAGTGGTCTGAACTTAAAGCACCGACTGTCGAACTCAAGCCACTTCCAGAAGGGCTAAGGTACACTTTCCTAGGTAAAAATGACACTTATCCCGTAATAGTGAATAATAAGTTGAAACCTAAAGAATTAAGCCTTTTGCTGAACGAGTTGAGGAAATTTAGAAAAGCTATAGGTTACTCTCTTGATGATATAAAAGGAATTTCACCTTCTCTATGCACTCATAGAATCCATCTTGAAAATGAAATACACACTAGTGTAGAGCACCAGAGACGTCTAAACCCCAACCTTAGAGAAGTAGTAAAAAAGAAATCATTAAACTCTTGGATGCTGGGATAATCTATCCAATCTTCGACAATACTTGGGTATCTCCTGTGCATTATGTGCCTAAGAAAGGAGAAATCACTGTAGTTAAACTGATAAAGATGAATTGATTCCAACTAGAACAATAATAGGTCATCGCATGTGCATCGATTATAGGAAGTTAAATGCTGCATCTAGGAAGGATCATTTCCCATTGCCATTCATAGACCAAATGCTTGAAAGATTTGCCAACCACCCATACTACTATTTCTTTGATAGATACAGTGGTTTCTTTCAAGTTCCCATACACCCCAATGACCAAGAAAAGACCACGTTTACTTGTCTTTATGGGACTTTTGCCTATAGGAGAATGCCATTTGGGTTATACAATGCACCTGCGACTTTTCAAAGGTGCATGATCTCAATCTTCTCGGATTTGATAGAGGAGATGGTAGAGGTATTCATGGACGATTTTTCCGTCTATGGTTCTTCCTTCTCCTCATGTCTATCCAACCTTAGCAAAGTCTTAGCTAGATGCGAAGAATCGAATCTAGTTCTGAATTGGGAAAAATGCCACTTCATGGTGACGGAAGAGATTGTCCTCGGACATAAGATCTCGGAGAAGGGCATTGAGGAGGATAGAGCAAAAGTCGAAGTAATGATGCAACTGCAACCTCCAAGGACAGTCAAAGACGTCAGAAGTTTCCTAGGCCATTCTAGGTTCTACCGAAGATTCATCAAGGACTTTTCTAAGCTAGCAAGACCCCTCACACGACTACTATGGAAGGAGACCGAATTCATTTTCGACGCTGACTGTTTGAAGGCTTTCTACATGATTAAAGAAGCTTTAGTATCAGCCCAAATCGTCCAAGCCCCAAACTGGAGTTATCCATTTGAGATAATGTGTGACGCTTCAGACTCTACAGTAGAAGCAGTTTTGGGTCAGCGAATCGACAAGAAGTTGCATGTTATCCATTATGCAAGCAGAACCTTAGATGAAGCTCAGGGGAGATATGCAACAACAAAGAAAGAGATGCTCGCTGTCGTGTTCGCCATAGAGAAGTTTAGAAGTTATTTGGTGGATCAGAAGGTAACAGTATACACGGATCATGCTGCACTACGTCACATCTATGCCAAGAAGGACACTAAACCAAGACTTCTTAGATGGATCCTCCTTATGCAAGAATATGACTTGGAGATAGTTGACAAAAAGGGTATCGAGAATGGAGTAGCAGACCATCTCTCCAGAATGCGAATTGATAGCCCAGCACCAGTGAATGACTCCATGCCTGAAGAACACCTTATGTCTGTAGGAAGTTTAACACAACACGTGACTTGACATGGCCACTCGAGTAGTTCACTCGAGTGCATCACTCGAGTAACTCACTCGAGTAAGGCAGTCGAGTCAAGTCACTATAAATCACCATGGTACGCAGATTTAGCAAATTATAAGGCAACCGGCCATAAACCTATGCACCTTGGTGTCATTGCTAGGAAAAAGCTATATAGAGATGCAAATCACTATTTCTGGGACGAACCTTACCTTTACAAAAGGGGGGCAGATAGTGTGTTCAGAAGAGGCATTGCTGAAGGAGATGTAAGGGGAGTCTTTGAACATTTTCACGGTTCCACGTACGGAGGGCACTTTGCCACTTTCAAGACAACTCAGAAAATCCTTCAAGCAGGTCTATGGTGGCCAACGATGTTTAAAGACACGAAAAATTTCATTGCTCAATGTAACGCATGCCAGAGGATGGGCAATATAAGCAAGAGAAATGAGATGCCTCAGAATCCAATCTTGGAGGTGGATGTATTTGATTGTTGGGGAATTGATTTCATGGGTCCTTTCAACCCCCCATCTCATGGAAACAGCTACATCTTGGTAGCAGTTGACTATGTCTCCAAATGGGTCGAAGCAATAGCATCACCAACCAACAACGCTAAGGTTGTCTTGAAGATGTTCAAATCAATCTTATTCCCCAGGTTTGGAGTTTCCAGAGTTGTGATAAGTAATGAAGGATCCCATTTCATCAATAAGCAATTTGAAAATTTTCTGAAAAAGCATGGGGTGACACATAAGGTTGCGACATCTTATCATCCTCAGACAAGTGGTCAAGTCGAAGTGTCCAATAAGCAGATCAAAGCAATTTTAGCCAAAGTGGTGGGAGCTTCGAAAAAAGACTGGGCATCTAAACTTGATGATGCTCTATGGGCTTACAGGACAACATACAAGACCCCTATAGGACAAACTCCTTTTCAGCTATTATATGGAAAATCTTGCTATTTGCCTGTGGAGTTAGAGTACAAAGCACTCTAGGCTACAAAAATGTTAAATCTTGACCTCCTATCAGCTCAAGAAAAAAGGAAGGTAACTTTGTACGAGTTACAGGAAATAAGGCTTGATGCATATGAAAGCTCAAAGGTTTATAAGGAAAGAACAAAAGCTTTCCATGACAAAATAATCCAGCAAAAAGATTTCACTGCAGGAGATCAGGTGTTACTATTCAATTCCAGACTCAAACATTTTCCTAGCAAGTTGAAGTCAAGGTGGTCAAGCCCATTCTGCATAAAAGAAGTTTTACCATATGGAGCAATCACCTTGTTGGACCCTGAAGGCAGAGAATTCACTGTGAATGGACAGAGAGTCAAACCATATATAGAAGATCAAGGCATACCGCACGACACCCCACTCGATGTGGGTGATGTTAGGCAAGCCTAACAAATGAAAGTCAAGCTAAGAGACTTAAAACAAGCTCACTTGGTAGGAAGTCCCATGATTATCCCTGTAAATATTTTTTATTTTAAGTTTTCTTAGTTACTGGTATTTTAATGTTTTCTATTTAGTGTTTTGATGTCTGAGGAAGCTTGGTGAGGTCAAGACAAGGAAATCCCACAGCAGTCGAGTACATCACTCGAACATAGGACTCGAGTAAACCACTCGACCCCATGGTCGAGTGGCCCAGGTTCTATCTGAAAATCTATGAAATCTAAACTTTTAATCTTGGCCGCTCATCTAACCTTATCCATTCCTCCCTACTACACCTTGTCGACTACAGTGCTCGAAGTTGATTAAAGTCACACTTTTTCCCTTTCTCATTTCGGACTTCGTTTAGAAGCTCTTCTCACAAAAAATTTTATGTAGGTCTGAAAGATATCTTTGAATTCATTCCGAAAGATTCTTGAGTCATCATGTCTAGAAGAGGTCAATTTGTCTAGAAAACAGGGCAAACATCAGCTGTAACCATAGCACGAAACATGATGTGAGCTAGGAGAGTAATCTCTACCTTAGAAGATGAATCTCATGACAATGAAGCCCAGATTATGCAAGGCTTCCATGACAAGGAAGGGAGAAGTGGTCAGAGCTCCAGAGCTATCACGGAGAGCGAGTCTGAAGAAGTTATTGAAACAGAGATAGAAAGAAGGAACAAAGGAGCAATAACCATTACATCAGAGGAAACGGAAGATAACTCCATTACGGCCCTAAAGTCAATGAGGTTTCACAGAATAAGATATCCTCATCTCGCGATAATGGAAGCCCTGGGAATCACAGAAGAGGTGACAAGCCTACTCAGAGCAGCCAATCTCCAAGTCCTCATGACTTACCACTTCCCTGCTTACTAGAACGAGACATGCCAATTTTTGTCAACTATGAAGGTCGCTTCATACGCTGACCATAGGAGCATGATTGCAGATGGCAGTCACAAGTTTATCTACTTCAAGGTGGATGGGATCACTCATACACTGAGTTTCAAGCAGATCAATGCGTTGTTTGAATTTGAGGAAGGTTCGGGAATGAAGCCAGATTACAGCAACACTAAGCTTATGAAGTTGTGGAAAACTCTGGGAGGAATAACACCCTTCAAAACTTCTCATGTGAAGAGCTCCGACATAAGGAATCCTTCTTTGCGGTATTTCCACCGAATCGTGGCAAGTACCATTTTTGCTAAGAAAAATACCGGTGCGGTTAATGACAAAGAACTGCAAATGATGGATTCAGCTCTGAAAGACTTCATTCTATATGCTTCATCTGAGGATATGAAAAACGGGATTATCATGAAAGGAGATAGGAATGGTGCTGGGAATGCTGAAATCCTAGTCACAAATCTTACCTCATACAAGGCATATGCTTCTAATCTCCACAAGATGAACAAAAAAGGAGACATTACCATAGGGGGATTGGTAACGCCCATTTTACTCGCCTGTGGGATAGACCTGACCATGAGTGATGAGTCTGAACTTCAATGGTTAGACATCGCTCATCTTCAAAGCTCTCGCATACTAGGCCCGAGTATGGTTGATGACCAATATGGCTACAACTTCTCGCACTCCCTGATGAAGAAAGCCAAAGTCCTCCTACTATTCCAAGAAATACCAAAGCTCACTGAAGGAGAGAGCGTTGATTTTGTCCCACCTCTTTACCTCCTTTACATGACTAGAGTCCAGAGAGATGTTGTGGCAGAAGTGAAGGAATATATTCCTGAGCCTGAGAGGTATGATTTTGATGAGGAAGTTTGCACCAACTTGGGAATGGTGAGTAAGAAGTTGACCTTATCTAGACAATGGTCTAAATGGCAAGACAAGACCATCAAGAAACTTAAAGGCAAGGTCAAAGAACTTACCTCAGCGGTGAACGACCTGACAACAAGTGTTAGGGAATTGCAAATTAGTCAGCGACCCCAACCACCTGTTTACCCTTCACATGACGCAAGAAGCTTGGAAAGGACTCACTCCTTCACCCATCACCAACGCCAAGCAAGCTTGAGTCAACCAAGATGTCGATCCTCAGTTGAAGACATGCGTGGGGAGAGAAGGGTTTATATCCAAACCCCAACTTCAGAAGAAGATGAACAGTCCCACTCTCAACCCACTCGACCAGTTCTCTCGAGTAGACTACTCGAGTCGGCTCAGAGGAGACCTACCATCTGATGTCCAGCTGTTGATGAAGAAGATCAATCAGACCCAAACCGCCTCACTCGACGTAGACCTTCAAGGAAGCTCACTCGACCTAGTCACTCGAGTCAGCCAGCCGAGTCCTCGTACACCCACGATTCCATGGATAACTACCTCGACTCCTACTTATCCAGCCGCCAATGAGGTCCCACACCCTTACCCTTGTAAATACCATAGCATATTTTTGTTTTTCTTTGTTTTTAAATCTCTTAGGCTTTTCTTTAAATTTTTATTACACAAGGGACTGTGTAATTTAAGTTTGGAGGAGTGTCTAAGAGATGTATTTGACATGTTTACCTTGTTTTCTTATTCAAATTTTGCATCCATCTATGTGCATCTAAAACCCATAAAAATTTGAATTTTTTTAGAAAATAATTTCACAAAAACAGAGTGTCATGTAGTTGCATTTGCTTAGGATTGTTACATTTAGCATAGGAGATGATGACGAGTTAAACCGATTAAAGCTTAATAACCAAACATATGATTTCAGTGCCTTAATTACAAGTTGTCTTATGCATTTACCTTAGTTTGAAACATAAGGCTGCACCTTGCTTGGAATTGAACTTAGCACTCTCATTTGGTTAAAAACTTGCTGTAACTTGTAAATCTATCCCTATGAATATGAACCTTAATTTTGAAACTTAATTATCATGATATGCTCTAAAACTTAAAACTCATGGATACCTCAAAATACTTGGGTTTTCTTTCACCTTTTACCACTCTTGCTAATCCAAGTAGCTACTCTCTCACCTTTAGAGCAGTTCCACCATACCAAAACCATGACTTCTTTCAGACCATTAAATCACTCTTTTGTGTGTGAGGCCTTTTACATTTTGATTGAGCTTGGTAGGAAGTGTTAGGTTTGTGCCAACAAGGATAGTATCCCATGTAGAGTCTAGCTCACGATTTTTGAGTTAGTATAGTTATAGGGAATCATTGTCCTGGGTTGGTGAGAGTGTGAGCATAAAAGAAAGAGTAAAAAGAAATATATATATATATATATATATATATGAAAAAGTTTCTAAGGAGTTGGGAATATGTATAAGATTGTTTGGTCTAGTAAAGGATCTGGAAGTATGAAAATAAAATGAAAAGTTAAGCTCAGTGTAGTTAAAAAGAAAAGAAACCGAGTCCAAATAAAGCACTCGAGTGAACTGCTCGAGTGAACCACTCAAGTCCAAGCCTTAAATCAAAGTTTAAGAAAGTTTAAAACCCAGATCCACTAGATTCTGCCTTTGTAAAGAAATTTCCACTCCTTAGAACCAAAAGGACCAAGGGAAAAGAAAAAAGATTGAGTAGTTTTGAGAGTTTATGTGAGGCTAGGGGTTGAGAGTCATAGTTGTCTTATGGGTAGATGAGATTCTATCCTTCTATGCATCAGTTGGCTATCCTACCTTTAGCTTTCTGCTAAAGTTCAATCACTTCTTTGAGAGATCCTGATACTTGCGCTTAAACCAGAGGAAGAAGAGATCATTCTAATCTCTTAAAACGTGTCCCTCAACCAAATGAGTTTTAGTTATTACATATCATGATCCACCAGTTCGCGTTTAATCAATGTTAAAGGGATAGTTTATTTTGAATGCTTGTTTTGGCTGAGTCTTAGTGTTGAATTCTATGTGATGAGTATGGCTAAAGCTGTTAAGTAAAACTGTTGTGATTTGATTGCTAGAACTATTAACTGTGGTGTTGACTTCAGAGGTTTGCTTAGTTTGCTAGGTTCCAAGTCTCCACGTTCAACCTTACTCCTTTCATCTTATTCTTTCTATTTGCTTGAGGGAAAGCAAAGGATAAGTTTGGGAGAGTTTGATAACATTGCATTTTGGCATGTTTTTACTATTGTTTTATTGCAACTTAGCATAGGTTTTAGGCATTACTATTATCATTTATTGCATTTATTTGATATTTAGGATATTTAGTCTCTTTGCATTAGTTTGCATGCATTTTGCATACATGTGGTACTTTCAGGTACTTGGAGCTGCAAGGAGTCATCACTCGTGTGAGCTCTCAGGCTATGAAGCGACTTGAGGATTTCTGCAAGGAGTGTCTACTCGAGTGACTGGAAGCCATACAAGTGAAGACTGCCCAGGAAGCTCAATCCACTCGATTGAGTTACGCAGATAAAGACTCGATGCAAGCTACTCGACTAGTCCACTCGGCTGCTCGGTCGAGTGGAGAGCAACGCCTCGACAAGATTCTGCGATTTATAGCGAGAGGTTCATTAACCTTAATTCTTTCTCTATTTGATTTTTAAGATTTTGTCTTGGATTTTTGTAACTCTTTTTGCAATTTTAATAGATCGAAGTTTATCTTTACTGTTCCTTTTTTGTATCTTCTTCCTCTTCAGATCATCTTTCATCTATGACGAGTCAAAGCTCTTATGGGTTCTTGATTTTAATGATGATCGCGATGTCTGAGTAGTGAATTTAGGGATTTTGGGGACGGATTAGGGTGATCTCACTCGATCTCTATGGGTTTTTGTTGATTGTTCGTAGATTCGGCTTTAGATCCCTCTTGGGTTAGTGATTTTAATGCTTGCTCTTTTCTGGCCAATTAGAGCATGATCGTAGGTGACTTCATGAGCATCAAAAGTGCCTTGAACCATCATATCTACTTTTTCCAGGGATTAAGACACAATAACGTGAGAGTCGGTGCATCAGATGTTGATTTACGTCACGACCCAACTACTCACTTGTTATGAGTCTTTCTTGGCTTTGACGGATCCATCCTTAGTGCAAGATCTATAGTCACTGGACCTCTAGGCTCGAGTAGGCTAGATCTTCAGATCCGTCGTCAAGGGATTCACCCTGAGTTTAGGTTTTCAACACCCATAGCAGATTTAAGTGTAGATTACCCTATAACTCCACTCCCTGGGATCTTTATCGTTTTCCATAGTTTTAATCTTAGTTCTATTGTTTATTTCAATTGCTTAACTTAGTATTCACTATTTTTGTTCCTGTCACTCGATCATTTCACTCGAGTGGTCTACTCGAGTGACTCACTCGATTGATACCAAACTTTGTGACTTTTCTAGTTAATTCCGTGACTTGTTAAAGGGTGACAGAATTTAGCATTTCTAGGGTCTAGTTAAATTTATTTATCTATTGCATCATTTAGGACTGTTAGTATTCACAAACAACTTCTATAAACTTGACTATAATAAAATTATAATGATCTCATCTTTTTTGCTAATTTCATTCACCCGATAGATTGACACTTTACTATACTATCAATTGATTAAAAACTCAGGATTTTAGGGTTGTACTTAGGGTGTTAGTTTCATCACTTCTCATCTTTTTTACTACATAAGAACCAAGTTTCACATATGCTCCACTAAATTTGCAGACTAGATCATTTATCTTCCTCCACCTTTGCTTACAGTGACTGGCCTCTCTCCTATCAGAAGCTGCCACCTTCAGACTAGCAGCAAACAATGCAGCAACACGTGCCCAAAAGGCTCCTGATTTCTGCTCATTTGCCACTACAGTGTCCTTACCGGTGTTTAACCAGGAGCTGATGAGGACAATATCATCTATGTGTGTCCATATCTTTCTCTTTTTACACTCCTCAGATAGTTCTTGCTGTAGGTTTGGATCATCAGAACACTGAATGGGTTGAGGGTTTTGGTTATCTCCTTGGCTATTTAAAAGATCCATGAAATTGGCGGACTGACTATATGGATTAGTATAATCCATAACCTAAGTTTGTGTTTTTCGAAACTGAATGGAAGAGAAGAAAAAATGTTTTAATAGATGAACAAAAGAGAATAAGATATGGTTTTAGTTTTCTGGTGAAGGGTTCATTATAAAGGAAATTGTTGCTAGTGTATCAACAGAAGACGAGTAATTGTTTTAAGCATTCAATTACAGAGTGAATTTTGTACCTAGTCTAAAACTTAACATTAATCACACTCACTGTCATAAAGCATGACCTAAAGACTACCAAGCATTCATCACAGTCACATTGAATAACAATGACCTAAAATCAGAAAAACATTCATCACAATCACAGTTACAGTGTCTAACTATTAACTCAACACTATAATAACAAGCTTTCATCACACAAATACACAATAAATATGATGTAGACACATACCTAATTCAGCTCTAACACAAACAGTTAGAATTGAAGAAACCTATCAATTGAACTCAATTCTTAATCAAACGTATCAGTTCATCAAAAAATCTGAAGATTTGATTTCAGAATAAAAGCTCATTGTAAATATCTATTTATAACGAATGATAATTGACACAAAAAATGCTTAATATTCAAAAAAAAATGTTTAGAACAAAATCAAAGACATTTGACAAAGTATTCACGTAAACAAAAAACTTGAGATAAACGTAAGGAACATGATAAATTGTACCTTGTGAGATGATTTGTGGGAATAAACACGAGGAACAGTCCCTTAGACGATTTCATGACTCTGCATAAATCATATCACATAGACAAATCATCAAACAATAACAAGAACACCAAAAGATGAAACGCAAACTAAAAAAACAGACATCTAAGATGAACATTCTAGCACATCTAAACGAGTCAAAGAATTGAGATAGATTCGTATAAAGGAATGGAGATCATAAAATCAAACAGAGGCAATGCTCTTTAATGGCCATTGACGATGAATCCAAATCTTTGACTTAGGAGATCATGCAAAAACTACACTATAAAGTAAGCAAATCATCAATGGTATCGATCCACAAATAGGATCGAGATGAATCATACAATTCAATGATATAACACAAACAATGAACCGAGATGTAGCTAAAACGGAATCCTAAACAGGAATCTAAGATAGATCTCTCTCCCGAAATGGAAGATCAGAGACTTCTAGTGAATCTTAACTAGACAATTTTGAGAACGAGGTGGAAGAAATTGAACAAGAGAACATGATTAACGATGTGGAGAAAGGCACAGGAAACAGTATCGGAGAAAAACAGAAGGGATCGCCGGCAGTTGGAGAGAGCTCCCGAGCTTCAAGTCTCAAATGGAAGTCAAATTAGCCAAAAAAAAAATCATTGGAGAAACCAAAGAGAAACAAAGAAGAAGAAAGAGAGCTATCCAAAAAAAATTTTAATCCACCAATCGCTGAGCAACACGTCATCGGGTCTTATGCAATCAAAAATGTCTAATATAAAACACGGATCTAAATTTTTAGGAGTTTTGAATAAATTCAAGTTTTTTTAATGTTAAGACCTATCACTAGACACTCTAAATATATATGTGCATTGGACATGCTCTTACATGTTCTTTTAACGTTCATTTCATGCTTCCCGAAACGGTCACATTATGGGTCCCACATAACAGAAGACCAAACTCTGGATTTTGTCTTTAATAGTCTCGTTTTTTGAATGATCTTCTCCACGTTTCGCTTTTGTTACCTCATCATACTTTATTCTTTGTTTGCTACATAGCACTTCCTGTGAGAAATTTTGAAAGAAACGTCAAACAACAAATAAAAATGGTGGCCAAAAACTCGATCACATGCAACTCTTACAATGATATCAAGTCTTCCAATGAGACCAAGGTTCCTTCTATCTTTGGCTTTCCTCCAGTTGCCGTAGCCGACAAGAAATCTTCTGTTTTTGCCTCGGATTTTGCAATCCCTATCATTGACTTTGCATGCGTCCTTCAGGACGCAGTATCGCGCAAAAGCGTTGTTGAGAAGATCAAAGACGCTGCAGAGAATTGGGGATTTTTCCAGGTGATTAATCATGGTGTTCCTTTAAGTGTTCTTGAAGAGATTAAAAATGGAGTTGTTAGGTTTCATGATGAAGATCCCGAGGTTAAGAAATCTTACCTCTCGCGTGACTTCGCTAAAACATTTATCTACCACAATAATTTCGAACTGTACAGTTCTTCTGCTGGTGACTGGAGGGACTCTTTTGCTTGTTATATGGCTCCTGATCTTCCAAACCCTGAGGAGCTCCCATTGGCTTGCAGGTAATTTTGTTTTTCCATTGAGAATTTTTACGGAAATTATATTGAAGATATTGATTCTAGAATTATTGGGTCAGGGATGCTATGATAGGATACTCGAAGCATGTGATGAACTTAGGTGATTTGCTCTTTGAACTTCTCTCAGAAGCTCTTGGTTTGAGCTCTGAGACCCTTAAGAGGATGGATTGCTTGAAGGGTTTACTAATGCTCTGCCATTATTACCCTCCTTGTCCACAACCTGACCTAACTTTGGGCACAAGTAGGCATTCAGACAACACCTTTATCACCATTCTTCTCCAAGACAACATCGGAGGTCTTCAAGTTCTTCATCAAGACTGTTGGGTCGATGTTTCTCCTCTTGCCGGAGCTCTTGTCATTAACATCAAAGATTTTTTGCAGGTAAGCATATAACATAGGTTTTAGTCAGAGACTCAGAGATACATTGAAATACTTCTTCATGCTAAGGTGTTTTTGTTTTGGTTTGAGCAGCTGATAACGAATGACAAGTTCATGAGCGTTGAGCATAGGGTGCTTGCAAACAAAGCTGGACCGAGGATTTCAGTCGCGAGCTTTTTCAGCTCGAGTATGAAACCAAACTCCACTGTTTATGGACCAATCAAAGAGCTTCTTTCTGAAGAAAACCCTCCAAAATACAGAGATTTTACGATATCAGAGTACACAAAGGGGTACATTGAAAAAGGTCTTGATGGAACATCGCATCTGTCGAATTTCAAGATATGAAAAAAAATCATAAAGACTAGAATATCAAGTTGCTGTTAGATATTTCAGACAACTATGCATATTGTGTGTTTGGGTTAGTCCTTGTCCATGTCAGTTATTGTCTCTGCAATAGTTACTTAATACTTCCTATATTGTCTTGTTGTATAATTAAAGAATCAACAGAATGATACAATTTTAAGGCTAAGCTTATCCTATTGAGCTCACTGAAACTCAGAAAATCAGATTCGGATACTGGATACATGACATGGAATTTAAATCAGTATCAGCAATTCCACCATATAGCCTTAGAGTTAGATCGCCTTTTCTTTCTTAATTGGCGTATGAAAAAGCCTGAAACGGAAAACGAAAAATTCACACAAGTGTCATAGGTCATAACCATTTGTCACACAAACATAAAATCAATATCACCAAAAACCAAGCTTCTTAATCTTATTTTCTTATCTTCTCCACGTTTTTCCTTTTTGCCTCATCTCCTCCTTTTTCTTCTTATGCCTGCATCATACCAAACCATTTGTGTGAAGTCTTAAAAACCAAAAAGATGGTGACAAAAAACTTCAGATCATCCTTAAATTTGCAGACTTTAGGTGAGTTTTCTCAGGATATTTCAAATGTTGCTAGTAGCAACTTGCTACTTGGAAGGTGAAAACGTAAAAGTACGTATGATTGGAGTAAAGAAGAAGTTATATGTAATGACAACTTTTGAAATCATTTGTACTTTAATTAAAGTTGTATTGTCGAGATTTGACAATTATACGATATTACGTGATTATAATATTATGTTAGAGACTGCTTATAATATAAGGGTATAAAACCTATTGCTAATATTATATGTAGGACTATTACGATGGGTAAAAAAATCTGGTCCGACCCAAACCTATTTTGAGCCTGCCCGTATTCAATGTGTCTTAAAAAATTCGAAAACTCGATATCCAAATAGTGTAGGCAAAAAAAAACCTGTGGATTTTGGGTTTACTCGCGGATACCAGAAATGGATTTTTTTTTTTAGTTTAGTATGTTTTTAAAAGTGATAATATACTAGAATAATACTAATATTTAAGTTAATTGCTAGACTAACACTCTAAAAATAATCTAACTATTTAAACCTTAATCTTTTGTCAAAGGACAAAAATGTCATTATAATTTTAAGAAAAGAGAAAATAAAATTTAAAATAAAAAATAAAAAATTAAAAATTAAAAAAAAATCAATTGAAACAAAATGGGGAAACAAAATTACTCTGCTTCATCTTCTCCCCATTAACCCACGATAGAAAAGAAAAAAAAGACCCTAAAACACATTGAACCCTTAAATGTAAGAAAAAGGGTAAAAAAACCATGATCTTTTTCAAAAACATTAAAAAAATCCTCATCTTTTTTGTGGGTTTTTAAACCCTCACCTTTTAATAAATGGTGAAATAAACCCTAAATATTATCAAAAAAATAAGTACATCATTATATTAAAATATAAATAAATAAATAAATTTTGATTTAGGATTTATTTTGAAAAATTTGAGTTTGTGATTTTTTTTCCAAAATTGAGTTTTCTAACTAAAATAGTATTATAGATAAGCACATTCCGTGTTTTGATTCGAATTTGTTAGAACTTTTTTTAATAACTAGCTAAAAGTAATTAATAATTTCGCTTTTTGAAATATTTTTAAGTTATATTTTAAATATATCTTAATTTTATGTATTTAAATTAAAAATATTTTGCTGTGAAAATTTATGTACTTTCGTAAGAAGATAATTTTTCTGTTTGTTTTCATGTTAATAAGTTTATGTGACTAAACCAAATAAACATTTATTAACATAAAATTTATATTAGATAATACTCGATAAATTTTATTTTGATATTATAGTCAAATTCATAAAATTCATATTCAATAAATTTCATTTCGTAAGTATTTAATTATTCTATTAACATAAACCATCAACATTATTAGGATATTTATTTTCTTAAAACTTGTATGCATGAAATCTTTTTCAGTGGATAATCATAAATATGTATTTTTTTTATTTCAAATTATAAAACCATTGTTGTAAATAAATTAAAATTATGAAAACTGCTGTATATGTTAAAATGTTTCATATGTTAAATCAAAATTAGAAAAAATAGTAATGTACTAAATCAATTTAGAAAAAAAATAAAAAATCCAAAATTGTTAGAGAGTAATTGATAGCTTAAGAAAATATTAGCACAGCAAAAGCAATATTAACATATCTTATGTACATGTATATTTTTATTTGAAAAAAAAGAAAAGAAAAAGTAAATGACAATTACTTTAAAACAAATAAAAATTACAAGAAGTATGAACGGTAAATTATCGGAATGGTCATTTACAAATAAAAAGAGAGTGATATAAATGTTAAGAGGAATAACTGTTGTTTAAGAAAAAGACCATGACCGGCAAAAGAAATAATAAAATATATTATGTACATATCTATTCGGAGTTAAAAATTAAAAAATAAAAAGAAAATAAAAATCAAGAAATGTTTTAAAAGTTTTAAAAGTTTTAAAAGTTTGAAAACAAATAAAAATTAAAAATATTTATTGTATTTGCTATTTGTAAATTTTAAGAACCAAGCAAACGACATAGATTGAGAGAAATTATTACCTATGTAAATAGATTTAAATTAAAAAAATACAAATATGAAAAAATAAAATCATATGAATTTGTTAATAAATGTTGAACTGAATATGAATTTATTTGGTTTCGTCACACAAACTTATTAACATGAAAACAAACAAATTTTTTTTATTTTTATAAAAGTATATAAAATTCTACACCAACCTATTTTTAATTTAAATACATAAAATTAAGATATATTTAAAATATAACTTAAATATTTCAAAAAGCGACTAATATTAACTACTTTTAGTTAGTTATTCAAAAAGAAAAATTCAAACAATTTCAAATCAAAACACACAATGTGCTAGTCTACAATAATATCCTTGTTAAAAAAAACTCAATTTTGAGAAAAATAAATCACAAACTCAAATTTAGAAAAATATTTAAAAAACTAAATTTTATTTATTTATTTCTAATTTAATATAATGATGTACTCATTTTGTTTTGTAATAGATTGAGTTTATTTCACCATTTATTAAAAGATGAGGGTTTAAAAACCCATAAAAATGAGGATTTTTTTAATGTTTAAAAAAAAGTGAGGGTTTTTTTACCCATTTTTCCAAAAAGTAAAAAGCAATTTTATTGTTTATATGTTTCAGATGTTCGAAAGTTATGTGTTATGATCACACCCGAAGAAGTTATTAAGAGAAGTCTTGATCCACAGAGTGCTGCAATTAGCAGGGACGGTCTCGCTAAAACAGTATATCCTCCATTGTTCGATTGGTAAGTTGCTGGCTGGTTCAGGAGACAAGATCACAATATTTGATAATTTAATTATTTGATGCATTGCTCAATGAATTATCTTTAGTAATGTGCAGGTTGGTAGACAAGACAAATAATTCGATTGGTCAAGATACCAATTATACAACTTGAATTGGAGTTCTGGACATTTATCTATTTGAGAGCTTCAAAATTAACAGGTATATGAACCTTTACATGGTCTTTATGGCTCACATATATACAAGTCCGCTATTCTCTGCTAATTAATATCTTTGTGCTGCAGTTTTGAACAGTTATGTATTAATTTCACCAATGAGAAGTTGCAGCAACATTCCAGTCATGAAGGTTCTTGATTGTTGTGGAAAAAGGTTTATTAATTTAATCTTTGATTCCCAAATAGGTATTTTGCTTGATTCACTAGTTTCTTTTGCTATTTTCAGCACGTTTTCAAAACAGAACAAGAAGAGTACATAAAAAAGCAATAGATTGGAGATACATTGAATTTGTGGACAATCAAGATGTTCTCGATCTTATAGAAAAGGTAATTTATCTACCAAGAAAGGACAATGTTATCAAAATAGTAAGTTGGATTTTTTTTTCCACTTAAGTTCAGTTTTTTCTTTCTCATCTAAAACTCCAGCAACTATCTTCAATTTCTTTAAAATGTTCTCCTAGAACTTCAATTTGTTGATAGTGAGAACCTCCATTAGATTCAACTCCGGAGTTAAATCTTGAAGTGTTAGCTTTTGAACCTGAGGATTAAGTACTTGATTTCTGGTTTGTATTGATGGCAACTGTGCATTTCGATGGCAGGTGCTAATTTGAGTTATACATTGACGGACTGCATGGTAATCACCATACATTGATGGACTCAGCGCTTCTTAGTTTTAGTTCTTTTTGTCAAAATCCCACAATATGATTAGTATCTTTATATTTTGTTCATGTATTATATGTTTAAAGAAATATTGAAGAGTAGACATTTATTCAATTTGGCTAAGTGTTTTAGCTCCCTTAAATTTAAGTTAAGTATTGAAAAATGTTTGTTTAACCTAATATGATAATTTTACTCACACATTTAACTCTATTAACATACATTTACACTTAATCAAGGATGGATTAATAACATAAACATATGACAGACATATATACATTTTTAGTGAACTTCTATTACAATGAGTTTTTTCTTCTTACATAGAATATATAATGTATATCGAGTAAATAGAGAAAGGATAAGATGAAAATTCATAACAGATAATAGCTTGGGGACGAAGGTGTAATGAATGATTATAGAAGAAAAAGAAGCAGGCTAGGAAAATTGCTACAAAAATTGTGGAACAAGTTAACATTTTTTGGGAAACAATTCTATTATTTTCGTCATTAATTAGGGTAAAAATCAGAAAATCTTCAATATCATCATAACATGATATAGTAAGTCTACTAGCACTAGTAATATTATTCTAGTAAGAAAAACGTCTGCCGTAAAGGGAGTTCAAAAGTCTGCTATAAGTAATGTTTTTTTTTCTTCTGAAAATCATAAATATTCTGTAACTTGAAACAAATATGTGGTAACTACGAAGTTAATATAGCAATTAATTTTTGGTAAACAAATCTACGACTATTAGTATATGAAACCAAACTCTGCAACAAATAAAAAATATAATCTGCGATGGAAACAACTGTGCAGCGAAAGAATAAACAACTCAAACAACTGTGCGGTTAAGCAAAAAAACAAGTGTGCGGTAAAGTAAATTAAACAACAGATCTAGAGTTCAAATCTGCAGCCAAACAAGATTAACTCAGCAAAAATTACAAAAAATAGTTACAATTTTTCTGGGAAACGAACCTTAACGAGGGGAAGATGAAACGGCGGTGTAGACTGGAATGAACGACGAACCCACGATGGCAGCAACTCATGAACGGCAAACTCACGACGAAAGGACTCCTTCGATGGAGAAGGAGGAACAAAGGAGAAGGAGGTACAAAGGAGAAGAAGGAATGAATGAGAAGGGAGAACGGAGAACCAGCAGCCAATGGCGACGGTGAAGCAGCGACGGCGGCAAGCAGCACCGAACTGCGGTGAACTTGGAGAAGAAGGGTTAAGATTTTTTGGGAGACGAAATGTTGAAATATGTGAGAAGATCTGAGAGAAATTAAATTTTTAGAAATTTTTTAATTTTGAAAAGATTTAGGAATTTTAGTTTCTTTTTATAAATTAAAATGGGAATCTTGTAATTACGTTAGAAGGGTTAATTTTTGTGTCTTTTCACCATACATATGGATACACCTCTTTTGTGATGACCGCATTTTTTTTGTATGCAAGTAATTACTTAATAAATAAACGCCCATACATTTAAATATTCACCAAGTAATTAACATTCAACAAACAACAACGACCACACATGGTCAACAGTTCTACTGGTTCTAGCAATCCTACGAAAACTATAAAACCTAAAGCTACCGGTCCTAATCATCCTCCCCCTCCTTGCCTCGATTCCACGATCACGCCTTATCTTTACCTGCATCGATAAAAGTGATGCATCAACATTTGGTAAACCAAACGCTGAGTGAGATTGATCCTCCCAACAACAGGTTATATGAAAGCCCACGCAATTCAAACAACCATAACAACATAAAATAATAGCACCACATATTACTTCAAACAATCAGCTAACATGCAACCTTATGCGAAGCTAATCAAACAAATTCATGACTAACCACCTAGCAATTCACAACATCAAGAAATGCTACAAACACAAGTCACAAAACAACAGGGTCAATCGACCACAACCTATTGACCAACACCATCGATACCCCTTATTGACCACACCTGGTCGATAGCAAACCTAAAAACCAACCGAAGAAACTCATCGACTTACTTATCCATCACACCTAGTCGATACCCCCTATCGACCTCTCTCTATCGACCACACCTGGTCGATAAGCACTAGAAAAAATACCCAGCAGGATCTATCGACCAACCTATCGACCTACCCTAGTCGATACACCCTATCGACCTCGCTCGATCGACCACACCTGGTCGATAAGCACTAGGAAAAACGTCCAGTAGGACCTATCGACCTCACTCTATCGACCTGCCCTAGTCGATAGCTCCTATCGACCTCGCCCTATCGACAACACCTGGTCGATAGCGGGTCCGATTTACCCACTTCTCAACTTAGCCTAGGCACACACCTAAGACCAAACCTCTAAACCACAACCAATACACATACCAAGCAAGGCAATACCACACCAAGCAACTAGGGAAACACTGCTAATAAGCCATGAAATCACCAAGAAACCACAACCCACACAATCACCAAGCAAGCATAAGAATTCACAATCAAAGCTAAACAAGGCACAACAAGCACAAATCCATGGTTCTCTAACCACCACAAGCTTAGCAAACTCTAGCTAAAGCTTTACAAATGACCACAAGGTTTCTAAGAAACCTAGGAACACCCCCAAAGCTTAGCACAACCACACAAGCCCCCACACATGGCTTAATGATAACCTTTGGTCACAACTAACCTTGGAATGGATAGATCTATGCTTAATTGGACTCCCCAAGCTCAAGAAAGATCTCTCTTCTTCCTCCAAAGCTCACGCCAACTAGCCTCATTCTAATCCTTCCTTTTTCCCAAGCTTTTCAAAGCTCCACACCCTATGATCTCACAAGATCCAATGAACCTTAATCGTTGCAATGATTAGTTAACCCTCGGCCAACCCGGCCAAGTCAATACACACACAAGGTTTACCACCAACCTCCGAGGCTTCATACTACCTCCCGACCAACACGGCCAACACACACATCCACATGTACACGCATGTACATTCAAGTTCCATAACTAACCTCCGAGGTTTCCACTCAGTCACTATGCTTATGACACCGCAGCATCATATGTGCTTATTGCTCAATATCCCAGACCAAACCCCAACACTCAAGACACCGCAGTATCTTCGAGTTCTGAGCATCTGCCATACCACTCCACCCGGGGTAATATAACCTATAAGAGTCTCGATATCCCATACCACCCAATTCTGGGCAATGTATCCTATGTCTAGGATATACATCTTACGAATCCATGGTATCACATATCACTATAGGCTATACGCCTACGAGTCTGGTACATCGCCAGTCGCACTCTCAAGACACGTAGTCCTTTGAGCTATCGGCACTAGAGGAACTAGACCTCTCCTCAAGCAATAAGTCACACATCTATAAGCACGTCAACTGAATTACCTCCCGTGATCCATGATGTCTCTGTATTTTAGCATATTTTAGTATTCATTTATCATCATTTAGGATTAGATTCATCATATGTTTCACCCCATTTATAGCCTTTTTCACACATTTAGCATCCATACTAGGATTTGCATTAGATTTGCATACATATGCATATTAGAGTTGATTTCAGGTACTTGGAGTTGTTATGGATGCTTGGAGAGTTTCACGTCCCAACTCGACCAGAACACGTCCCAGCACTCGCCCAGAACACGTTCCAGCACTCGACTAGAACGTCCCAGCACTCGACCAAGTGCTCGAGCATGAGAAGACAAGGTGCTCGAGCATGAAGGAGATAAGGTACTCGAGCAGCAGGAAGATCAGCGACTCAAGCATGATGAAGACAAGGTGCTCGATCATGAAGGAGACAAAGTGCCCGAGCATGAAGGAGCCAAAGTGCCCGAGCAGGAAGAACATGAGCTCAAGCATGAGGTCGAGCAGGAGCTCGAGCAGGCCAAAGAAAAGCAATCGAGCAGATGAAAGACAAGTGCTAAAGCAAATGGAAGAGTGCTCGAGCACACACGTCGAGTAGAGTGCTCGAGCACACACGTCGAGCAGAGTGCTCGAGCACACACGTCGAGCAGAGTGCTCGAGCACACACGTCGAGCAGAGTGCTCGAGCACACACGTCGAGCAGGAGGTCCAACAGTCTTCATTCCCAGCTCGATCACCTCTACACACACGCCGGTCCAAGCTGCATCAATTTGCGAAGACTTAGCTATTTATTTTGTCTTTATCCATTTTAAGGTTTTTCTCATTTCGGTATAAATACCCCTTGTTGGGTTTGTCCAATGGGTATTCCGTTTTTATTTTTAGTGTAAGCTTTTTATTTTTAGGTTTTCTCTCTGTTCTTGAGTGTTCTTCATTGTTCTTGACTTTGAATCCAGATTTCTCTTAATCTACTTGTTAGTTTGTTTTGATTCTTTGCAGTCTTATTGTTCTTGCCTTAATCTATCTTTATAACCTAATTTCAATGAATTCTAAGATGTTTGGATTTTCTGGGTTTATGTTCTTGAATATGTGTGAGTAGTTTTTTAGGGTTCTTGAGAATGGGATAGGTTAGTGACGAATCTTTGATCTTCTAGGGCGTTTGAGTTTAGCTGTTTATGAATCCCTTCTGGATTAGTGTTCTTAATGCTAGTTTCTCTCTGATCAATTGTAACTAGATCTTAAGTGTTTCCACACTCAAAAGGTGGTTGATGAAACGCTTGAACAACTAATGCCAGAGATTTGCATTCCTAGCCTAAGAGATTGGATGTTTAGGGTGTTCATTGACAAGAACGGGTTGAGTCTTAGTACCTGTTAGGGTAGATTTCGTCAGAGACATCTGAGTCTGGAACTGCCTTAGCTTGAGGTCATCTGTCACGACAGTGGATTTGATTGCTTGTGAACCCGTTGTCTAGGGATTAGCTCTGTGTGAGTTTGTCAGCGCCTTAGATAGATTTCAGAGGAGTCACTGACCAATTACCCCATTCTTGAGAGCTTGTTTGTCTTAGTTGATTTTATCTTGTTTTAGTTATCATCTTCGCTTGCTAGCTTCTACACTTATTTTTATTTCATCATTTTCACTTGCTGCATTACTCCTCTAGCATATGTGCACTGCTTCTCTAGCACCTGCACTTGTCTCTCTAGTATTTTTACTTAGAATTTATTTTGCATATTTCATGTTTCACTTAGGTTGTTAGACTCCCCCATCAACTTGCTTGGCTTGAATTAAGTAAATCTGATCTCATCCTGATTGTTAGCATCACACCCATTTGGATTGACACTTTAGTACTACAATGACATGTTAGACTAAGGAATTGATATATCCATAGTTCACTTACTGCATACACAACACACACTAAACTTGTATTTTTACTTAGGAAAAACAACAAGGACAGGGGATTCGCATCCAATAGGACAAGTTCCTATTGCTAGGTCTCCCCTGACTACAGGCTGAGTATTGAGTAAAAATACTAATATCAATTCGTGTAAATCCTTGCAAGGTAACACCGGCATCACCCATATTCCGCACCCAGAATATATGCCGTGCATAACCAATAACCAGGCTATCGCACTTATACCCTGTTACTTCGGGTACACCATAATCTCTTCCTGATTATGCACCAAGCTTTTAAATTCTCATAAAAACTTTCCATGACACTCGTGCCATCAGCAATAAGAACTACCATCTTATTATTCACATGCATTATCGCTTTTAACACCAAAACAAAATACATAACCATGACTCCCAAAGCCATCAATAATAAGAGATACTCATCTTATTAAACACTCATAATCTAACATCGTTTTTCACAATGGAAATACAAAATGAAAACACATAGCATACAGCTACACACCTTTCGATGGAACTCAAGTCGCAGCTTGCTTCTGGAACCACTTCTGGAACCTCGTTTCCATCCTAACCTCTGGCTCCCAAGTTTCCTCCTGCACCCCATCACAGTCCCACAGAATCCGCATCATCGAAATCTTCTTCTAACGAAGATCCTTGACCCTCCGCTGAAGAACTCTCATAGGTCTCGCCTCAACGGTCATATTTGGCTTGAGATCTGACGGAATCTCAGCCAGTACCTCGTCACCCCTATGCAAACACTTCTTTAGCATCGATACATAGAAGACCTTATGAAATGCCTGCATAATCTCGGGTAACTCCAACCGATACGCTCTACCGGTCCAACATGCTCTACAACCTCGGACTCAACTTAGTCGTAGTAATGGACCTGTTCGGACCTCTCAGCAAAGCCATCTTAAGATACACTTTATCTTCCACCTTAAACACAAGCTCTTTCCTCCTCTTATAGGCATAACTCTTTTGCTGATCATGGGCCTCTTTCATGTTCAGCTTTAAAACCCGGATCTTCTCCGTGGTTTCCTGAACAAAACTCGCACCCAATATGCTTCTCTCCCCCACTTGAGTCCAATACAAAGGTGTACGACACGGCCTCCCATACAGAGCCTCATACAGAGCCATCCCAATACTCGCCTGATAGCTATTCTTATACGCAAACTCTACCAAGCTCAAGCACGCACATCCTCAACAAATCCTCCAGAGTCTCGATGGTCCTCTCGGATTGCCCATCTGTCTGAGGATGATAAGCCGTACTCATATGCACCCTTGTGCCCATTTCCGCTTGAAACGTATTCCAAAACTCAGATGTGAACTTAGGATCCCGGTCCGAGATAATGCTCACGGTACTCCATACAGTCTCATAATCTCCTGCATGTACTTCTAGCTAATATCGCAGCCCATCGGTCTTCTTAATGGCCAGAAAATACGCACACTTGGTCAATCGATCAACGATGAACCAAATAGTATCATTGGTCCGAGAAACTAGTAAGCCCACCACGAAATCCATCGTGATCATATCCCACTTCCACTATGGAATGGGTAAACTCCACAACAAACTGCTCGGGACTTGGTGCTTTGCCTTCACCAACTGGCACATGTTGCACGCCGCAACCCAGTTAGCAACATCCTTCTTCATCCATACCCAATGATAATATAGCTTAAGATCCCGGTACATCTTAGTTGCTCCTGAATGAATCGAGAACATGCTCGCATAAGCCTCACTAAGGATCTCTCGCCTCAAATCCTCGTCCAAAGGTACACATACCCTCCCACTCACAAGGATAGTGCCATTCGCAAATACCTGATACTCAGAACCCGCTTCTCTCGAAGCCTTAACCAAGCCCTAATCTTTTTCTAGAGCTAACCAAACTCAGCTCAAAAGATCCGCTTGATTAGCATTCCTCGGCCTCGGCCAAGCACTAATGGCCCGAACCTTCTCTAGATCCACCGAAACCCCTTCCGCAGAGATAACATGACCTAGAAAACCAATCTCCCGCTGCCAGAAGTTACACTTGCTTAACTTAGCAAACAACTTCTGTTACTGCAGCTTTGCAAGAACCACACGCAGATGCACCTCATGCTCCCCTTGGCTCTTCAAATACACTAAGATATCATCGATAAAGCTGATCATAAACTCATCTAGATACTCCTGGAAAATGTTGTTCATCAATCTCATAAATGCAACTGGTGCATTTGTCAACCCAAATGGCATCACCACAAACTCGTAGTGGCCATAACGAGATCTGAAAGCCGTTTTCTGGATATCTACTCATTGATCGGAATCTGATGATATCCTGCCACCAAGTCAACCTTGGAGAACCAAGTAGCCCCTCTCAACTGATCCAACAACTCATCAATCCGAGGAAGAGATCACACATGGTCGATAAGTACTAGGAAAAACACCCAGCAGGATCTATCGACCAACCTATCGACCTGCCCTAGTCGATACACCATATCGACCTCGCTCTATCGACCACACCTGGTCGATAAGTACTAGGAAAAACATCCAGCAGAACCTATCGACTTTGCTCTATCGACATGCCCTAGTCAATAGCTCCTATCGACCTTGCCCTATCGACCACACGTGGTCGATAGCGGGTCTGATTTCCCCACTTCTCAACTTAGCCTAGGCACACTCCTAAGGCCAAACCTCTAAACCACAACCAACACACATACCAAGCAAGGCAATAACACACCAAGCAAGGCAATAACACACCAAGCAACTAGGGAAACACTCCCAACAAGCCATGGAATCACCAAGAAACCACAACCCACAAAATCACCAAGCAAGCATAAGAATTCACAATCAAAGCTTAACAAGTCACAACAAGCACAAATCCATGGTTTTCTAACCACCACAATCTTAGCAAACTCTTGCTAAAGCTCTACAAATGACCATAAGGTTTCTAAGCAACCTAAGAACACCCCCAAAGCTTAGCACTACCCCCACAAGCCTCCACACATGGCTTAATGATAACCTTTGGTCACAACTCACCTTAGAATGGATGGATCTATGCTTAGATGGACTCCCCAAGCTCAAGAGAGATCTCTCCTTTTCCTCCAAAGCTCACGCCAACTAGCCTCACTCCAATCCTTATTTTTTCCCAAGCTTCTCAAAGCTTCACACCCGAATCTAAAATTGATTATTTCACCCCATAATCAATTTTTTGATACTTGTCTAAGGTTCATAAACTCGAAAGAACTTCCAAATTAATTAAATTAATTAATTTCCGGAACACGGGCATTATATCTTTACACTAGGTCATTCTAGTTATTTCAGCACAAATATGAGTTATTTCAAGCAAATTTCACAAAAAAAAATCTGCAACTTAAATCTGCGACGAGAAAAAAAATCTGCCGTTGAAATCGTTACATGCTAAAGAAATGGAAAAATCTTCTGCCTCTATCACGATCTTTAGAAATTAAATCTACAGATGTTAATAACTCTGCGAGGAATTAAAAACACTACCACCACTAGGATATGTAACTCTGCGGTAAAACTTAAAATATGGGGTAAAAATAAAAATCTCCAAAACAAATCTGCGACAAAATTTAAAATCTGTCATTCAAATAAACCTACCATAACATAGAACCGCAGATTAATTTCACAGATTTTTTAGTCAGTGGTAATAAGATTTTTTTCTAACACATGATTTTAAGAGTATTTTGTGATCAAAAGAACTCAAATAACCTTATTTTGTTTCTAAGTTAAACTAGCAATTAACTTACTAATAAGTATTATTCTAGTGGTGGTAGAGTTTTGAATTCATCACAGAGTTATTTTCTCATCGCAGATTTGTAAATTCATTGTAGATTTTTTTTCTGAGATCGTGAATGAGGCAGTAGATTTTTTCCTTTCTTTAGCATGGAACAATTTCTACGATAACGTTTTCTATAAGTTTGCGTCAATGTTTTCAATAAGTCAGTGACAATGTTTTCAATAAGTCTGCGATGCGACAATCTGTACATTTGATAATAAGTCTGTCATGATGTTAAATAAGTATGCGGTAACTAACTTTGTCAAATAACTTTGTGGTGAAGAAAAATAATTCTGCAACTTAAAATAAGTCCACCTTGACGTTAAACTAGTATGCAACAAGAAATAACTAAAGGAAAATAACTCTGCAACAAGAAATAAGTCGCCCATGACGTTAAATAAGTCTGCGGTAACTAACTTTGTCAAATAACTCTGTGGTAAAAGGAAATAACTCTAGAACAAGAAATAAGTCGGTCATGACGTTAACCAAATCTGCGGTAACTAAAATTGTCAAATAACTCTGTGGTAAAGGGAAATCCCTCTGCAATTGAAAATAAGCCGGCCATGACGTTAACAAGTTTGCGATAACTAAGTTTGTCAAATAACTCTGCGGTAAAGAGAAATAACTATGTAGAACTGAAAATAAGTCTGCCATGACGTTGACAAATATGCTGTAACTAAGTTTGTCAAATAACTCTGTGGTAAAAAAAATAACTCTGCAACTTGAAATAAATCTGCCATGACATAAAATAAATCAGCAGTAGCTAATTTTGTCAAATAACTCTGTGGTAAAGTAAATAACTCTGCAACAGAAAATAAGTCGGCAATGACATTAAACAAGTATGCGGTAACTAAGTTTGTTAAATAACTCTGCGATAAAAAGAAATAACTCTGCAACTGGAAATAAGTCGGTCATTAAGCGGACATTGTCCTCTCGGAGGCCGGCAGCTGTCCTTACATTTGCTTTTTCAAAAGGAAATTTTCTTTTACTCTTTATAAGTTCTATATCAATAACAAGCACACCTTCGCATACTTACTCATCTTTTTCAATACACGTTTAAACAACTAAAAGTAATATCGTACTCATCACGGTAAACATACTTACAAAGTGACCTCGACGGGGGAACACACGCTAAGTATCACAGTAGTCTAGAACTTTATCAAAAAACACTCAACACACGGTTATACTAAGCAAAATTGGTGAAGAATTACGCCTAAGTCACACCACAAAACAAATTCAAGATCATAGAGAAAGGAAGGGTACACGGTAAGATCGTGTACAAGTTCAACCACCCAGCTGTGGGAGAAGCTAAGATATTACTTCCATTCACCGACCATCCAAAGCTCACACAGGGTCAGAACATTGACTTCATTCCCCCCCCCATTCAATACCTCTATACCCCAGGAGAAGCCCAACAAGAAGGGAAAAGCTCAGACAATGAAGCATCAGAGGAACCAGAGAGTTTCTACTTTGAAGAAGAAAGTAGAACTCTGAAATAAGCTAACAAAAAGGTGGGTCTCCTCCAAAAATGGAACAAGGGGCAAGACAAAACCATTAAGAAGCTGGAGGTTCAGTGAAGGAGTTGACTGGTATAGTGAAGGGGCTTCATAAAAAGCTCAGCATGACACAACGCCAGGTCACCCCCAAGAAGGTCATCTGCTGAGACTGGATAGAGGAAGATGCATCCAGAGTATCCAGCAGAGCACATGGAGAGAGAGGTACCACACCACTCGAGCGTACCACTCGACCACGCAGGGTCGAGTGCTCGAGCCGAAGAGCAGACCACTTGAGCAGAGCCGTCGAGTCCTAGGGTTGAGTCTAACTACTACACATAAGAGAGCATGGATGCATTTGCTGATGCCTTCTTCACCATGCGTTGAGGTACCACTCCAATCATTCCTTGTAAATACCATTGCATATTTTCTTTTCCTTAGTCTTTATTTGTTAAATCTCTTTAACTCTTCTTTTGAATTTTTATTTCACAAGGGACTATGTAATTTAAGTTTGGGGAAGGGTCTGAGATGTATTTAACAATGTTTTCTATTTTCTTATTTTCAAATTTTGCATCCTTGAGTCATCAACTATTGCATATAAAAACCATTAAAATTTGAAAATTTTCGAAAATTATTTCACAAAAACAGAGTGTTCATGTAGTTCATTTGCATCTTTAAGATTGAGTCTAGTATCATTTTGTATAGGACTGTTGCATTTGCATAGGGGATCATGATGAAATTGACCTCACAAGTCTTCTGATTCATCATGTAGTTTCAATCTCCTCGTTTCTAGTTGTTTAATGCTTGCATTTGAGTTTGAAAATTAAGACATCACCATTCTTGGAATCTTAGTTTAGCTTTTATGTCTTGACTGAAACTTGTTGTGATTTGCTAAACTGTCTATATCAACTTGAACCAAATAATGACTTGTAATTATCATGTCTTTACATTTGCATTTGAACTCATGGCTACCAGAAAATACTTGGATTCTCTTTCTCCTTTTACCACCCTTGTTTATCCAAGTAGCTGCTCCCATATTTGGAGCAGTTCCCCCAAAATACCAAGCTTATCCTCCTTTCAAACCATAAACTATTTCTGAGTGTTAGACCTTAAGAGAAAATGTTAGGTTTAGGCCAACAAGAATAGTTTTCTATGTAGATTCTGGTTCACATTTTTTAAACCAGACTAGGATTAGGGAGTCTGGGCTTTGGGTGTGGGGCTGTGTCTGAAAAGAAAAGAAAAGAATGGGAGTATTAAAAGAATTCTTTAGAGAGGATAGTTGAAAATTTGTGTCTAATAAAGGATTTGGGAAATGAAAATATAAAGAGAAGGCTCTGTGCAATGTAAAAAGAAAAGAAAAAGATATAAGTAGAAGTCTACTCGATCAGATCACTCGACCAAGTAGGTCGAGTGCGAGCCTTAGCAGTTAAGAAAAATCCCCAAATCCACTAGAAGTAATAAAAAGATAGAAAATCCTCTCCTTCGAAAAAATCAGAAAAGAAAAAGATATAAATTGATCGAGAGTTGAGAAAAGAATGATAACTCTGAGAGAAAAAGAAAAGGGTTCGAATTAGATCATTTTTTGTGTCTAGGTTTAGGGAGAGTCAGTTGTGTGTCATTGGGTAGATGGGAGTCTATTCTTGTATGCATCAGTTGGCTTTTACCTTGAGCCTTCTCCTATAGTTCAATCTATTCTGAAGAGAGATTCTAGCTGTCATGTGCTTAAACCAGAGTAAGAAGAAATCATTTTTACCTCTTAAAACTTGTCCCTTAAACCAAATGAGTTCACTTGTAAATGCATTGCATGATCCACTGGTTACACTTAATGAATGTTAAAGGGACTGTTTGCATTGAATGCTTGTGTAAATTAGGGCTGAGAGATATACTTTGTTGTGATGAGACCGGCTACAGTTTTTTAAGTAAGGCTCACTTGCATTGCATTCTAGAACTGTTAACAAGGACTTTGAGATTACATTCTTTATCAATTGACTTTGGTCCTGAGTCCCCATTTTCAAACCTCTTCTCCAGACATAGTCTTGTTTGTTTGCTTGAGGGCAAGCAAAGACTAAGTTTGGGAGAGTTGATATCACTGTATTTTATATATTTTTAGCCTTCATATATCATCATTTTATTACAATTTTATCCATTGTTTATACCACTTTGCATCATATTCATCATCTTAGAGTACTTAGGACGTTTTGCGTAAACATTGCATACATGGTGCATATTGGAGTGGTATTAGGTGCTTTTAGAGCTTTGGAGTGAACAACTGGAGGATTGCACCTGACTCGACCTGGACTACTCGGCCTGAGAGCTCAAGTGCAGCTGCCTTGGAGAACAAGTCATGACCACTCGACATGGATTGCTCAAGTAGATGAGCTCAAGTTGAGGATGCTGCTTTTGGAAGAAGTCCTCGAATAGTACCACTCGACCATAGTGCTCGAGTGGATTTCCCTTCCCAAGACCTGATTGAGTATTTTGTCTTTTAGCGTGTTTAGGGCTTCCTGCCCCTTTTGTATAAATACCTCTTGTCTCTTATTAACAAGGGGTCACCTCTTTTAACCCTAATCTATGTTTCTTAAATTTTTCTCTCTTGTTCTTCATTTCCAGTCTTTATAACTCAGATCTCTTTTGATTTATTGAGTTTTTGCATTTATTTTCTTCTGTAATACTGTTCATCTCATCATCATCTACATCTTATGTTGATTTTAGCATTTTCAGGGTTTTTATATTTGGTGATGATGATGATTGCTGAGTAGTCTAATTAGGGTTCTTAGGCATGTGTTAGATTAGTAATTGCTCTTGATTAATATGGGTATTTAAGTATTGATTGAATTTTAGATTTCTCTTCTGGGTTATTGATCTTAATGTTTTTTCTTCTCTGATCAATTGGAACTTGATATCAAGCAATCTTCACACAACAGTGTGGATGAGATTGCTGGATTCAGCTTTTTCCAGAGACTTGGTTACACTAGTCTGTTGATCTAGATTTAAATAGGGTGAGTATCCTACCTAGGGATTTAGTTGTTAGGAAGTTTAGTTGGCTTTAACAAATAGGTGTTCATTGCTTGCTTGATTGTATAGCTCTGGCAAAATCGGGTATGTCAGCTATCAAGCTCGACAGTGATCTAGGCTGATTTAGAATTTGTTGTCAGGTGAATAGCCTGATTATATGTGTTTGTCAATTACCCAGGGTGATTAACAGTAGTTGTTAGTCAATTAGCCCATGTCTAAGATCTCTTCTTCCTTTTGATTGATTTAATTTCGTGCTATTGCTATGTTTTGTCTTGTTTAGTTTTGCTCTTACCACTCGATCCCTACTATTCGACCAAGTAGGTCGAGTGCTTTACTCTTTTTGTCATTTTTTGTTACCACTTGATTGCATATACTCGACCACTTAGGTTGAGTACTTTCTTATTTTGTCATTTTCAGCACTACTCGATCTCCTTGTTCGACCACTTAGGTCGAGTGCTTTCTTTACTTTGTTTTCCTTATTAGCTCGATTACCCCACTCGAACTGACACCTCGAGTTGGGTCTTTACTTGCTTTATTTGCATAATTTAGGTTGTTAGATAAAATCTTCACCTATCTGGCTTAACTTAGAATGAACTGATCATATCCTGATTCTATAACACACTTCCTGATTAGATTGACACAGTACACCTGCACTAACCCAATACTTACCAATGTACTACATTGATTGACCACTTGTTATTTTTGCATAATGCTTGCTGTTTGGTGAAAATAGCTTGTTTCACCCCTCGAGCCCTCATCCCGCTTCTGGGGATGGATTCAAATCAGATAAGGTTAAGTTACATGATTACATATTGACCTTATCCAGGAAAGAGGAAGAAGGAGCCAGAGGCTTTCTTCATAAGGTAAACTTTGTTAGCATGCTTAGTATTGTTTAGAACAATTTAAATAATTAATCACTTCTTAACTTTCTCTACCATTCAGTTGACTATTCGTCACCGCCTAGAATGCGGAAAATGTCAACTTCTTGGCGAGAAGAAAAAAGATCTCAAAATATGGATTGCTGGAAGCGAAAAGCGGATTCATCGCTACGACACGGGAAGATGAAGAAGCTCGTCTGTGAGCTGAATTTCTAGAAGTCGAAGCAAGAGAAGGATCTGATCTTGTTATAGCGAAGGAAGAGACTGTTCGTGAAATAATGTAATTGTTTAGTTTAGTCGGCTTAGTCAGCTTATCAAGAGTTTTGTATTTTGAAAATACAACTTTATTGTTGTGCTTTAAATACAAGGGTATTGTTGGAAACTTGACCAAATCTTGGAATTCGAGAAAATCAATTAAGATCATAACTTGATCCTTTAGTTAAATTCCAACTGTTGAGTTTTTTTTCTCTTTAAATAGTTGTTTCTCACCATTTTATAGAGAAAACAAACAAAGCATTGCTACACTTATTCTATAACGGCAGCAAAGCCTCAGCCACACGGAAATGTTCAGGCGAACTCAACTGCAAATATGGTGATTTGCCCTCACCCAAACCCCCCTTCAATCTCTTAACATAGGGCAGTACCCAGGCTTATCATCATTCGATCAGGTTACCCTGGTGATGGTTCCTTGCGGTTTGACTAAGAATCTGCCACCGCGAAATCAAGATATCACTATCAAATTTATTGAAAAGGTAGGTTAATAATTGTATATTTTCACTTTTTAGACATAGTTAAATATCTTAAAAAGTTCTTTCTAGCTTGTGGCGAGGCACGCATGGATTGAACATGAAAGGGAGATTTTTCGAGTGGAAGTGAGAGGAAAGGAAGCACGAATTTGCCAGATTACTCGTGAGATGAGTATCCTGGACGCTTCGCCTTATGCCTAGCTTGCTCTTGAATATGAGGAGTTTGACTATCATACTCCGCATTGTGTTCAGAAGATGATAAAGCAGATAGAGAGTGGGACTAACTTATTCTGCGAGGACGCCTAGTTTTATGAGTTTGATGATTGCTTAGATTGTATTTTGTTAAACATATGTAAGTTCATCAAATCAAAAATTAGTCCTCTAAATATGCAAACAAAGTTATGCAAAAATAATATTTTGGAATTTAAATAGCTGTGTCTGAAAGATCAGACTGCCTACGTACCCATGTTGGGATCAAGCCAATCTGTAGTTTGTACAGTAATATATTTTAGAAAGAGCTGGAAATTAAACACAAGAAAAGTAAAAAGCTCGCATGCCGAACTTGTTCGCCTCTTCACTAATGATTTGAGAGTGAGGGAGTATACCCCTAATCAGCCCCCCAATCATTTAGAGTGCTTGAACCATTTTGGTAGAATTTTGACATGATAAGTAACTATGTTCCCCGACCTGTGCTTCAATTCCTTTGGCAAGGCGAAGCCCAATGACGAGTATTTCGTGCTTGGTTTAGAAGCAGGAAGACATTGAAATGACTGTTCGAGCCTGATTCTAACCATACATCCTTGTTTTGATAAAGGCATATCCACGAAGAGTTGCGAGGTCTTAATTTCGTCGCATGAAACTGCTTTGCTGATTGGAATTTTGAGTTTGATCACCCACTTTGTAAGAAGTTCTGATTGGGAAGGGCCATCTAGGATTCTTCACAGAGCGGTTGATGTTAGAAATTATGGCTTTGTCTTCCGAACAGAAACCACCACAGCGAGTGTGAGCTTTTCCATCATCATATAATGAGTTTCTGGGTTTGTCAGACTTTTGCTTACATGGCAGATAGGTCGTTGCTCTCCTCGATTACTCTACTCACCGTATATTCAGAAACCAAAATATAAAGGTATAGTCTTTCACCAGTATCTTGTTTAGAAGGGATCGAAGGAGTAGTGAGGTATGTTTTTAGTTGCCTAGAAGCTTCTTCGCATTCATCGCTCCATGCAAACTGTTTGTTTCCTTTGAGTAGTTGATAAAAAAGAAGGTACTTGTCGTTTGACCGGGATATGAACCTATTGAGGGCAGCAATCCTTCCAGTCAAATGTTGTACTTCCTTCAAGACATTGTTAAAAATGCATCAATTTGATTCGGATTTGCTTCGATGTCTCGCTGTATAACAATATAACCGAGAAACTCTCCAGACGGTACACCAAAAATGCACTTCGCAGGGTTAAGCTTCATGCAAAACTCGTTCAATGTTTTGAAGTATTGATCAAGGTGTTGAATTTTCTCGGACTTTTGGAGAGATTTAACCAACATGTCGTCAACGTAGACTTTCATGTTTTCCCCCAGTTGCTCGTCAAACATCTTGTTGACGAGAAGTTGATAAGTTGCTCCGGCATTCTTTAATCCAAAGGGCATTACTTCATAGCAATAAATTCATTTATCCGTAATGAATGAAGTTTTTTCTTGATCATATAGATTCATCCAGATCTGGTTATAGCCGGAGAATACGTCCATGAAAATTAAGAGTTCATGCCCCGCAGTTGATTCGATTAGGCGGTCAATATGTGGCAAAGGAAAATTATCATTTGGGAAAGTCTTGTTGATATCAGTGAAATCAATGCAAACCCTCCACTTTCCATTTTTCTTCTTAGCTACCACAGGATTGGCGAGCCAATATGGGTACTTAACTTCGCGAATAGAACCCACTTTGAAAAGCCTATCTACTTCGTCATTTACTGCTTTGGCTCGGTCAGAACCGAGCTTTCTCCTTTTTTGCTTGATTGGCTTGAAGCTTTGATCAATATGCCATTCATGGGAGATAATTGCAGGGTTGGTTCCTGGCAAGTCCTCGATGGACCAAGCAAAATAACTTTTATGTTCTTGGTAGATTGTTGTCCACTGGGAAACGTTGAGTCCTTCTATAGAGCCCCTGAACCGTGCTTTGGCCGATATGGCTTAGTAACGACTCGAGTGGCTGACTATTGGAACAATCAAGGATCAGTTCCCCGAGGTTTCCCTTGAGATCACGAGAACCATCCCTCAATCATTCACTTACCGTTCGACCACGAGTTTTGGCTTTGCAACCATCAGCTCGTAGTCACCCGGTGTGTCAGTCCGGACAAGACCAAGTAACCCGAGCTCTAATGAAACTCGTAAGGCTGGATACACAAGCAAACAAATAATCATATAATAAAATAAATTCTGCAAAACAAACGTTAGTCACACAATAATCAAACAAACAATCAAAGCACACAAGCGGAAGCTAAAAGTAAACACACAATCTACACACAAGAATCCCCCAAGCTATTCTCGAGAGACACGACAATTAAACACACACAAGTATCACTCAGGCTCAATCCCAAGTGACACTACTCAAACAATCTACACACAAGAATCTCCCGAGCTATTCTCGAGAGACACGACAATCAAACATACACAAGTATCACTCGGGCTCAATCCCAAGTGACACTACTCAACCTCAAACCTCAACACAACCTCAACTCTCTACTCAACCTCAACACCTCAAACTCTACTCTACACTAAGACTCTATCTAACCTAAACCTAACTCCATACTCCACTACGCCGTCCAAGATCACAACGAAAAAGGTACACGTCTAACAACTCCTCCTCGACCACCTTTCAGCCAGAGACTCACAAGTTGACGTAGGCACTACAGTCGGTGTCGGCATCAATACGTGACAACTCACTGGTAGCTCCTCCATACTTCAGCGAATGTACTTCCACATGGAAACTCCGGTCCAAGGGGTTGCAAACCCAGCAGCTATAGGAGATAACTCACTGGTTATTCCTCCGTATCTTCGGCATGTTTCATCCACCTCTCAAGAAATCCGAAGATCACAAGGGGATCCACACCCGGCCCTCTAATCCTAAATTACCCACCTAACCTCTAGACTCTCTACAATCGTCATGAATAATGACTCACCTAGAATCATTATTCACTAATCACCTAAAAACCCAAAACTAAACCCCTAAAACTACTCCCCTAAAACCGACATGAATAATTAACTCACCTAGAATTAATTATCCACCGGTCACCTAAACCTCTACTACCCCTACAACTACCCTAACACTACACACAAGAATCTTCCGAACTATTCTCGGAAGACACGACAAGCAATAAACAAGCAATCAAATAAACAAACCAATGATATCATACTCCACGTATGATACCACCAATTATAACTTCAACACAAACACTCACTAACTGAGCACTCACAAACAACCTACACCCGAAACATGTTATGCTTAACCATTAGGCACAACACCACCACTCATGCAATATGAAACACACAAAAACACCTAACACTCACACAATCATTAAAAGTACCCATGCACCTATACCATAAAATAAAAGTACCCAGCACTTACACAATAAAATAAAGTACCCAGCACTTACACTACTCGTGAAGAATAACCGACTGGATGCCTGGAATGGTTTAAGAATTTGAGAATCAGGTGCTGTTGCTTTCTCCACTATCATGATCATGCCTCATTTGCTATGGATCGTTGTAAAGGCACGGGTTAAGGAATAGATATGACTTGTGGACTAGGACTAACTCGACATGCAAACTCTTTCTCGAACTCGGCGTAGAACTAACTCGGATTTGGAGGTTTACGGATCTTCTTAGGACTTGTATCTTCTTTGGACTAACTTGGTTTGAAAGATTTTGATAATGACCTTCAAACTTCATGAACTTGGCTCTCTTCTCCACGGATCATCTTTGGGTTCTTCTTGATTAACTTTGGATGGATCACCTTGATAAATTAGGTTTGATCTTTTAAAGATCACGACTTCAACTCCACAGCTTCAACTCCTTCTTCTTCGAATTAAATCTTCACGGCTCCTTCTTCTTTCTTGAAAAGATCTTTACGGTTTGATCTTCTCACTTCTTCTTCTTTGACAGCTTCGAAATGGTTCACCAAAACTCCATCTAGTTCTTGATCTTCTTCGGCTTCTTTGTGTTCTTCGGAGATCACAAAGCTTCTTCTTCTTCTTTGGTTTTAATCACCACGGCTTTATCATCTCTAGGTTTGGATCAGCTTCAACACGGCTCCATTATCTTCTTCTTTGAATCACCTTCACTATGGCTTCTCCTTCTTTTGGTTCTGCTTCAGAAAAGATCACCACGGCTCCATCTTCTTAATCTTCTTCTTGGTTTGGTTACGGAAATGATGCGGCTTCTTCTCCTTCGGTCTTCTCCTTCGGAGCTCACGAGATTTCTAAAGAGAGGTGAGAGCTCCTTGGCATTTTTAGAGAGGTGAGGAATGAATAATGTGTGAAACAATGAAGCAAGGCTCTTGGTTATATAGAATTTTTGGACCCTCCATGCAATGCTACACTTGGCGATCATGCGGTTTCGACTTCCTCTCCAAGTTTCGTGGTTTGTCTTCTCTTCTACGATTCTGGTGGCGTGTGGCGATCATGCAGAACCTCCAGCCACTTCTCACGCATGCAGCTACTCCACCTCGCCATTCGCATGAAATTGTCTTATTGTGTCAGTCTCCAACGCCACATTGCGATCATGCATCATCTACGGCCCATCTCGTGTATTCTTCAACAAGGCTCGAACATGCACAGCTCCTGACACTATTCTCTTGACACATTGCGTCCATGCTCCTTCTCAGCTTCAACGTGATGCCACTTTGCGAACATGCGCCACTTTCGTATTACTCGTGCTCCATACGATTCTCGAGAATAAATAGTGTTGTGTAATAGTGTTTTGGAACAGTATCCAAACAGTACTCATTCCATTCTCCTTTGACACTCAAATATTCGGTCAATAGTATTTAGTAAACAGTAACTCAGGCGATGAACAGTATCTCCAGTGATGAACAGTACTTACGCCATATGATTTCTTCCTTTGGCTTGGTCGCCACTTCTCCTTTGCTTTGATCCGCTCCTTTTAATACTCGGTTCTTCTCCACTTACTCCTTCTTCTAAATTTTTACTCCTTGCTTGATGATTTTTCTTCTTTAATTTTTCTTCTAGGCTTGTCCTTTCGCCTTTTCCTTTAACTCTTCGCCCATTCTTCGATTAACTCGCGAAAAATTTTCCAGTACCGGTTCCTAGTCTGAATACGGGTCATTACACCTTCGGTACCCCGAAGCTGGTTAATTGCTATTAGCTTATTAGCATGTGGCTTGTCAGGTAGCAAGATCTAAACATCTCTTAATCTCTGTTAATCGTTCCTACTCCGCTAGGAGTCAGGAACTTCACACACTGGTGATAGGTTGATGGCACGGCTTTCATTTGGTAAATCCAAGGGGTGCCCAAAATGACATTGTACGCAGCCGATCGATCAAAAACTGTGAATTCGATGATCTTTGATACTCTTTCGGCAAGCACAGGTAGTCTTATCATGCCAAATGACATTGATGTTTCGCTTGTGAAAATGATGAGCGGTACAGGTGGTCCAACTATGCCCGCCCTATTAATCCCCATTCTTTGTAAAGTACTTACAAAAATGAGATCAATTGAGCTTCCAGTGTCAATTAAGACTTTGGAAACTTCATAGTTCACAATATCAAGAGTTATCACCAACGTCTCATCATGTAGTTTTGCGAGACTCTGCGTATCAAACTCTTCAAAGTTAATCAGTATATTGACATCGACTCCCCTTGGGTTTTTGCTCACTTTCATTACGGCGGCTGGCTTATGTTGTTTGATATCGTGAACTGTATCTGGAAACAGCTTCGAGCCCCCGATGATTACATCTATCTTCCCCTTCGAAGGTTTGGTTGGAGTGTGCTCAGATGTTTTTAACTTCTTTGCTAGCAGCTCTGAGCCACGATATTCTTGATCTTTGTGGTACTGCTCGATGAACTTTTCAATCTTGAAATCTGTGAGGTCACCAGAAGACCACAACTCAGCCAAGTGCTTTTGAGGATACTGTAGTTTTTGGTACTATAGTCATTCACTTGGTGGATGTCGCAATAAGTGTTCTCGTCATGGATCCAAGTGTTTGATGAAGGTGACCCGATCTTTCTTTTTCCAGGAGAAGATCGCCCAACAATGTTGTTATATTAGGAAGCTCCAAAGCTTTTGGTGTCTTTACCAACTTTTGGTTTGGACTTTTTAGTTGTGGGCACAACTCTGGGTTTTACAGTTCGGTACTTCTTCTCGAAGGTTGTCTTTTCTTCCTCACCCTTGATCCAGTTGTTTGCTCGGAACAGGGCATCTTGGATAGTAGTTGCCTTGTTAACTGTAAGCTCCAGACGGAATCTTGACTCATGCCATAAACCATTTCACAAGCCATAAACCATTTCGCAAAGCTGCTAGCACAGCAGTTTGAGAAATTCCCGAGACTTTGGACAGAATGTCCTTAAACTTGGCAATATGTTTTCTCAAATGTTCATGAGGACCCTGAGACAAATTTTAAAGGTCAAAATCCGTTTTTCCTTTTTCCATGAGTACTGAATACTGCATGATGAAGGCCGATGATAGTTGATCAAAACTATCAATCGTAGCGGACTCTAGTTGCGTAAAAATTAGGAGAGCTTGACCAGAGAGATTTTCTGAAAACAACTTGCAGTAACATGCGTCTTCTTCATGCGCATCAAGCTCGATTCAGCCAGCAGCAATACGAAAAGCAGCCATATGGCTCTTTGGGTCAGTCATCTCAGCGTACGTCGGTAGCTTGACTCTTCATGCATCCTTGATCCGAAAGTTTGCTATCCGCGCTGTAAACGGTGAACGTCGAGTTGCTTTGATCACTTTGTCTACTTCGGGAGCTGAACTGTTCGCTTGGTGATTTTTTGACTTCAGCTCATCGAGAGCATGATTTACTTGGTAAAAATCTGAGACGATAGCATGTCCCCAAGTATCTTTTATCTCGGCTGGGATGTCGTTGTTGTTGTTGTTATTGACCGCAACTGCAGGGTTGACTCCGTCACCAACCGCATTATTGGCAAGAATTGCTTCTGCGCTATAATTAGTTCCAGCCTGATGTGCCATTGTTTGATTAATCGGCATCTGAAGGTTGGTACTTTGCAGAGGATTCACAGGAGTTTGAGGGTTGGAACTCCTTGTGGTTCTGACCGTTTCTCAAAGAGGTCATCTCTCTCTCTCGATGGTACCAACTTTTGTGGACAGATCGGTCATGGTCTGAGTGATTCCTGAGAGAGACTCATGGATGGTAGCGATAGTGGCAAAATCATTGTTGACACCGGTTTGGTCTTCACTATTACCACCAGCCATGATGAATTTGATGAGGAGAACTGTTCTGAAATGGTAGATTTGTAGCTTAGATGTCTGATTCTCCCCACAGACGGCGCCAAAATATGGATGCTGGATTCCACACCCCATAATATATTGAATTATTATTATAGTAAACTAGAATTTGTTTGTAAAATTGAACTGAAATAGAAAACAGATTTGCTAAAGGAAAAAGTGTAAAATTATATATATTGATCTTGAGTAACCAAAAGATTGACCCCCATACATGACCATGGGGGTCTATATTTATACACAAATTAAGGATTAAATGCTAAGAATAAATACTAATAAATTCTATAATTCTCCTTTAATATGCCGGTTTTGATTTGGTCTTTAATGTTGTAACGTCTCGTACTTTGAATGATTTCCTCCTTCAGCTTGCAGATTCACCTCGCTTCACAGATACTCCTTGCTTCGCTTGATCAGTAGTGAAGCCTCGCGGAAAGAAGGGATCCTTCTTTCCGCGAGGCTTCACTACTGATCAGACCCCAGTTCGCTCCATCGAGCCCTCGAACGGTTTTCCCATCCTTTCTCGCTCCGAACTGACCCAGCCTTTACATTGACCTGCTGAAATGGTTGACACGTGTCATGATTGGAGAGAATGGATCCTTGGTGTGGATCCGGTATCAACATAAATCCTATGATTCTCTTTTAACCCGTCGGTTTTGATTTGGTCTTTAATGTTGTAACGCCTTGTCTTTTGAATGATTTCCTCCTTCAGCTTGCAGATTCACATCACTTCATGGATACTCCTTGCTTCGCTTGCTCTTTCCTTCCGTGAGGCTTCACCACTGATCAGACCCAAGTTTGCTCTGTCGAGTTCTTGTATGGTTTGCTCGTCTTTTCTTGCTCTGAACTGACCCAACCTTTACTTTGACATGCTGAAGTGGTTGACATGTTTCATGATTGGAGAGAGTGGACCCTCGGTTTGGATCCGGTATCAACACAGATCTCGATATTTTAATTTGAAAATAAGATATTTGGGTCTGATCTGGATAATTGTTTTTCGGGTCCGATGGATCCAGATCCAAAATATCATAATCTGAATCCGGATAACATTAAAATACTGGATATCTGATCCGTGCCTACTTTTAATATAAATTAATATGCGCGTACGCACGAGTATTCACCTAGTAACATATAATTTATCATTTTATTACAAATCATTATAAATCTCGCTTTTAATACACTCCCTTAGTATTTAAAGTTTGGGGAAAATGTCAAAAAAAAAAACATTAACTTTCAAATTGTGCACGTTTAAAGCCTCGACTTTCAAAATATCATTTAAATGCTCAAGTTTTCCATTGACTCATAATTAACTAGTAAACTTTTGTTGACTGAGTCATCTGAGGCACGTCGTTAAATTGAAAGACGGAGCACGTTTACGGTGTTAAAATTTATGTTTAATCAAAGCGATGTTGTTTCCCTCTTACTTAAAAAGCTTCAACTTTCAAGTTGTGGACATTTAAATCTTAAACTATTAAAAATGTCGTTTAAATGTCTAAGTTTTCGTTGACTTCATAACTAAATGTCTTACTTTTGTTGACTATGTCATTTGAGGCATGATGTTAAATCAATTGACGAAGCATATTTACACAGTTAAAGCTTTGACATTATTATCGGTTATTTGGCTTTCCAATGAATATAAAAAATATTTAATTGGTTATCGCCGCCAATTAACGCATAAACTGATAACCGATAAACAAATGTTAAAACTATTAAATCTTTTCGTAATAACTGATTTGATGGATGCGGATCGAATCAGTTATCACCAACGCTTAAGAAACTCCATCTCTTCAGGATTTTTAGAGAATTCCATGGGAAATTTTTGAAGATTCAAGGTGGCAAAGATGTTGTTGGATTAAGTTTCTTCAAAGGCGGATTTCAATTCGAGAATATTTTAACTTTTTGATTATGGTTGGATCTCGATGAAGCGACCAGAAATAGAAAGAGAAGATGAATGATAAAGAGTTGCCAAAAAATATTGGTCGTTTTGATTAAATGGAAGCTGCTGACAGAAAATTTAACCCCCATAAATGTGCTCCGCCAATCGATTTAATTTTGTGCCTCAAATGACATGGTCAAAATAACTTAGACATTTAATTATGAAGTCAACAAAAATTTAGACATTTAAACGATATTTTTAAAAATTTGAGAATTTAAACGATATTTTTTAAAATGTGAGAATTTAAACGATATTTTTTAAAATGTGAGAATTTAAACGTCCATAATTTGAAAGTTAAGGCTTTTTAAGTAAGAGAGAAATAACGTCATTTTGATTAATCAGAAGTTGCTAACATAAATTTTAACGCTGTAAACATGTTCCATCTCTCTATTAAAAATGTGCCTTAGATGGCTTAGTCAACGAAAATTTCTCATTTAATTATGAGTCAACGAAAACTTAGACATTTAAATGATACTTTGAAAATCCACATTTTAAAATCCACAATTTGAATTTTTTTTTTTTAACATTTTTCCATTTATAGTTTTAACTTGGAAAAAAGTCGAGTATCCGCACGGATGCTAATCAACACAGTAATAGAAGTATGTCTCTCAAGAGTATACCTCAGCATTTTTATGAATTGTGATGATGCCATGTTTAAAAAGGTTGAACATCCAGTAAAATTATTTCATTTTTACACATCAGCCTTAATCTCTATTCTTTCATTATCTTCTCTTTCTATTCATTCTTCTCACCTCACGTCCATTCTTTATCTTCTTCGTCGCCTCATATGATTCACCTCTGATTAGCTTTAAAAAAATCAGAGATTCATTGCCCGAGATAATCTTTGATGTTTTATTAGGTTTTCCTTTTTTTCTCCCTTCACCGTAGGTGTTTGATTTTCAGGCGGAAATTTCAAAATTCAACAAGAATGTAATCACGATCAGAGTCTTCATTTCTTTCCAGTTAGTTTAATGGTTTCTATGTTTCGATAATTTATTGTATTTTTCTCTGATTTTCTTACAGTTTCGATCGAAATAAAATCAGGAGATGATCCAGAAAGTTCTCAAAGCAAACTGGGTAATTGAAGATATTTGAAAATCCAAATCGGTTGAGTAAGGGGAAGCAATCTTCATGAAGCGCAGTATCTTTTTTATTCTTTCTGATTCAATTTTATTGCTTACTTCTACACATGTTCGGATTTTCTTTGTTTGTTTTAATTTGATCATGGGTTCTAAGATATATATATATCCCTGAAGAGACACTCAAAAAGAAGGTTAAAGATCATGGAAAATTCTCTTCTTCCTCCATGGATCATGTTTCTTCAACTCTCCGTGGCAGTCATTACAGTTGTGGGTATGAACCAAAACTGACTCTATTTTTATCTTCTCTGGCCTATCCATAATTTTTACTCTCCTACATATTATTCGCTTAGGACCAATAGTTCATTACCTCGGCAAAAGGAGTACTTGGAATTGCTTATTAAGGTTTTAGACTTTATTTTGTGCCGATATTTTGTTTAAAGACTTTAGCAAACGATTTGGAGTGACATTTTACATTTGGAGAAGCTGAGATTCCATTACCATCAGCTCTCTTGCTGTGAAAAAAACAAGGCACTGGTATAGACTAGAGAGAGTTATCTCACGCCGATCAGTGATGGAGAATCAGTGGTGAAGCTGCTTGACAAGTACATGAAGGTCGTGAGGTTTGAGCACTGTCTCCTACCCTTGAGGAGCAAAGTCTATCTTGCTTCATATTTTCTGCTTTCTGTTTTCTTGCTTCATATTTTCTGCTTTCATGTCTCAGGGTTTTTATTCTTACTATTCTCAAAAGACTGGTGTTGGTATTGGGAAATCACCACTAGACACATACTTGGATGAGCCTGTGTTAGATATGGTTACATTTAGAAGTTTGAATGTGGTAGCATATTGGAAAGACAACTCGAGCCGTTTTAAAGAGTTGGCGTCAATGGCTTGTGATGTTCTGAGCATCCCTCTCACAACTGTGGCGTCAGAATCATGCTTTAGCATAGGCAGCCGTGTTCTCAACAAATGTACAAGCTTTAATATGTGCAAGGAATTGGGTTCAGGAATTTCAAGAAATTGGTAAGAATTTTGAAAACTTCATTGAGCTTTACTCATTGTAGCTCAGTTCTGTCTTTTTTGCTGAACGTTTTATTTGCATATTGTAGGTGAAGAGTTCAAGTTTATTGAGGAGGAAGGGGAAAATTATGGATTTACATTTTGTTAAGAAAATTATGGAATCAAATTTTTTTTTTGTGCAGAAAACGGATCAGTTTTTGTATGAAACTATGTAATTTATATCTTTAATTCTATTCAATAAGATTTTATTAATGGATTATTAATTACAAGAGGAATATATAAATATAAATAAGTAAATGAAAAATTTATTGTTGGTCAAAGTATAGAAAATTGACCAAATATGAAGTTGGACTCCCATGGTCAGGACCATATTGACATGGGTTTTATAGGGTCATTGCCCATTATGGACCATTTTCCATAATGGACCGTCCATTCTAGCCTATAAAAACTAATGGACCATATGGACTTGCCCAATAAAATTTGAGCCACGAATAAATGGGCTGGGCCAACATTTCTACTTACATGTCTTGAGGTTTTGCTATAATCAGATCAAAATGATTTTTCCCTTTGAATGTTTCTGTTCGTGTAAGCCATTTTAATCGGTACTGTGAAAATTTGAGGTTCTTAAAAGTATTAGGGATTCAGATTCTATTAAAAGGGAGAAAATGTGTTTCCTTGGAATGGGTTTTTGTAGCATTTTGCATTTTCAATAGAAAGGTAAATTATGGATCTTATGTTTATGTTTTAGAAGTTAATATTGAATGAAAATACTCGGAATCTGTTTTTTGTTTTCCTTTTAAATGTCCTCATTTTTTACATCTTTGATCTCAATTTGAAGGGATTGCAGAGTTGTTTTGGAATTATTTTTTCTTCCTTGGTTGAGGATAGTTGTTAAGTTATATGAAGAGTTTGGATTTAATGGATCTTTGGTTTTTGTAGGATTTTGTCTTTCATTTAGGGTTGAAATAATTGTTTCAAGAAATTTTCATTTTCGTTGGGGGTCCGTGATTGAATTCAAGATTTCTAGTTGGAATTCTTGATCTTTTGTGAGGACTTGGATTTTATTACTATCTGAGTCCAAGCTGGATGATGAACCATTTAGTTCATCAACTTGCAAGGCCTCTTCAGAAGAGGGCTCAGAATCGTAATCAGTAGATAAGGAAGAGTATTCTAGAAAAAGGTTTGATATTTTGTCTGTGATTTCTTCTCCAAGATCGAGCTCTTGGATTTTCTTATTCAGACGACAATATTTTGAAGTGTGGCCTTTCCTATTGCATTTATAGCATGCTAGATTTTTATAAAAATGTTTGTTTTGGGATTCTTTTGGCTTAAATTTGTTTCGGGATTTATTCCATGAATTTTATTTTCGAGATTTATTCCAGGAATTCTCTCGTGGCCTATATTCTTTAAAGTTTTTTGTAAATTTTGATTTTTTGGAATAGTATGCTGGTTTACAATCACCTAGACATGACTTTTTATTGGTAGGATCCATTTCAAATTGTTTGCAGAAGGAACCCAATTCTACTTTGTTCTTCTAAGTTCCCATTTGAGATGTTTCTAGAGTTTTAAATCTTGACAGATCTTAAGACCTTCTTGTTGGACAAGACTAACTAATTCTGCATAAGTGAAATCATCGTAATCAATTATTTGGATACCACTAGATTCTCTAATTTTTGTTCTAACTTTTTCTCCTAAGAGTGTTGGTAGACCAGCAAGAAATTTTTCTTTCCAGAAGGGTTGGTTTGAATCTTGTCGGAGTAGGAACCTAGTGAGGAAGGTGTTCTTATACCATTGGAAATTACTTAATTTTTTACATTTAAGATTTGAAAGAAGTTCTACATTTTTGTCCCTAAGGACTGAGGGATCTCCTATGAAATGAAGGGTTATGGCTAAGACTAGAGTTGCTACAGCATTTTGTTGGGGGTTTCCAAAATTATCTAGAATTGGCATTCCTTCATCATCTATTTTTATAGCATCAAGAATTTCTCCTCGTTGCTGATTATTAAGATAGTTATCCCACCATCCTTTAAGCTGTCCCGAAAAACCAGCTATAAGGAGTTCAGCTACAGTTTTATCTTCATTACCTATTTGTGTTCTATAGGCATTTGCAGCCATCGTCATTTTTTGGAGGAAACTTAAAATGTTGTATTAAGATATTCCATCTAGATTCCAGTCATAGACTGAGGAAGAGTTAAACCTAGATTGTTCTATTGGCTGAATTTTTCCTAGGTATGGTGCTGTTATTATTTGGTTTTCATGACTGCTTCTCCAATCAAGACGGTTTATCCTATTGTTTGAAAATTGTTTTAGAGTTTTATCAGAATCTGATTCATGAGACAGAGTATTTATTTGAATATTTGAGCTTTGCGTTTCAAGATTATTAGTTGCTTGGATTATTTTAGGATTTCTTTGGATCTTAGAAGTTGGGGTGTCAGAAACATCATAAGCTTGATGTTTACTACTTTCCCCTATTTCTATGTTGCTTAGTTGGCTTTGAAGGGCACGGATGAATTCTATATTCGTGTTTTGGTATGTTTTGACAGTAGTTTCCGAAATTTGAAAAGGCTTGAAAATTGGAAGTTTTAGGTTTTTGCTAGATGGAGTTTTATTTGGGTGATCTGGTTGTTTTAAAATTGTTTTTTCAATCCTATCAAGTTGTTTACTTATTGTGCCAAGATTAGTGTTTGAAAAATTGTTTTGAAGAATGATGTTTTTGACATTTGTCTTATCATCTTCTTGAGGAAGTTTAAAAGGGATTGCTTCAATTGGTTTACCCAATAATTCAAGCTTTATTTCCTGTTGAGGGGGTGGTTTGAACGAACTATTTTTCCATTAGTAAGTGTTTCCCACTCAGAAATTTTGTTTTGATTGGTAATGGGATTTGTTGTTTTTGAATAAGGACAGTAAATTTTATTTTCTTTTGCGTAATCTTCAAACCAATTGAAACAGAAAACTTGAACTTTGTGTTTTTTAAGATATTCATAATATTCCTCTTGTATTTTTTCTCTGGTTTTTGAGAATTCTTTAAAAAACCAATTTCTTTTTTGTAAATTATTTTTTGAATAGAATTCTTCTCGTAAAAATTTTTTATTTATCTCAAAAAGTTTCTCTAGGGCATTTAGTTCATTAGCCATATCAGTAATAGCCAAAACTTTTGGGCTAGTTGGCTCAGATTTTGTGACAAATTCATTTTGTTCAAGACTAGTTCCTGAAGTATAAACAGGTTTTGGAATTTGTGTTCGAAAATCAACATTTCTTAAGATTGAATTGGGAATATCAGAGGTTGAGAATCATGGTTAATATCTAGATTCTTGAATCGGATAGCTACGACCTATTTGGGAGATTCTCCCTAATTCTATAGTACCCATAGTTGAAGAGGATTCATAAGTTAAATCATCTTCAGTATTTTTATCATTATGCCTGATGAAGGAAAGCTTAACTTTTCCGTCATCAGATTGTTCAATATTTTTTAGACGTGTGCTTGGCTCTATTGGTTCTATAAGTTTTTGAGGTTTTGGTTGGGTGACTCCTTCGAGGATCCATTCATCTGGAAGATTTACATCTTTCCATTGAATCGATCTTGGAATAACAGAGTTTGATTTTGAAAGATCGGTTAGGAGTAAAAGGGTTTCACCCTTTTTACTTGATATTTTCACTTTTGAAGAAAAAGCACTTGTCATGGTTTTATAGTGTAATCTAAAAACCAAAGCGATCGGAATTGATCCTTCGATCATTTCATAGTTATGTGTTTTAAATTGTAAAACTAGAGATTTTAAAATATTTTTATCATTTAGAGAAACGGTAAAATTTGGATAACAATCAAATGATATTGGACCAGCACATAAACTTGATTCTATAGAGCTGAGCAAAGAATCTTCAAAAATAAATAAATCTAGTATCTCTTAAGATAGCTAGAATTGAAGTATTAAGACCTTCTTTTAAAAGTGGTTTTATACCGACTTGGATTAAGCCAATATGTATATATTTGAAATTCTTTTCTCTATGCCTTTGTAAAGCATTTTCTGAAAACAGATAGATTATTTCGAAAGGTTTTGTTAATTGGATATCACGTTCTTCTGTTTTAATTGAGAATTTTGTTTTTAAGAAATTCATTCTTGAGATTTGATATATTTGGTCCCTATGAACTCTTGGGATTTCCCAATTGTCAATTGATCCTTGGAAATCATCTATAGTAGTTTCATGACTATTTATAACCTTTTTAGATTCTTTTAAAGATTTATTCCTAGATGAAGATGATTCGGATCTATCTAGCGAATTCCTAAAATACGAACTCATCATGAAATTCTATTGGTTTTAAAAGATTTAGACTCCCTACAATCCAGACTTAACTCTAGGTTTTATTGCCCTACACTTCATGGGACTTACTTCCTAGACACGAGACTGGCAAAAACACTCAGGAGGACTAAACTCTTAGAACTCAAAATTAAATCATTTAAGTTTGATTTAAGAAATTTGCTAAACAAATGTAAATCTTGTTCGACTAGTTTATATTTCTTTTACAAGTTAAGAATCGTTATAAAAATTATAAATTTCATAGAAGTATATAACAAGATATATCATAATATATGCTGTTAATATAGCAAATAGGAAAATGTATGATATTAAAACGAAAAAATATATTTCTTGAAACAGAGTAAACATATTGAGTGAGTTTTATTAAATCACTACCACCACATGGCTATATATATATATATATCCAAGCTTGCTTAACTAAATTTGAAATCTTTCGATAGGTATGTTCTTTGTTTTTCAAGCTAATCAACTTTTATTATCTCTTTGTATGGTTATGTGAAGATGAGAATCACAAGCAGTTTGTTTTTATGCAGGTGTGTTTCATTGATACTTTGAGTAGTAAATCGCCTCTTTTGATGTATTGCCATCATCGCCTCTCTGATATCATTCCTTATAACTTTACAATTGTATGGTCTCAATTTGGTTACAGAATATTATGGTTTTGATTGCTTATCTGTTTGATTGGAAAATGATTATGTATCAAAGAGTTATTTCCTGAAGAAGTGAAGCTCAAAGTGCAAGCTTGGGATACTTGGCAAATATTTCAAATTGTTGGAAATACCCGTTCATTGCAAAAAATAGTTATAATAAGGTAAAACTCATCATTGTTATAAACTAGAATTGAAACACCATTAAGGTCTGGACCCATTTTCCATGTTTATAATAAATTTAACAAACACATTGGGTGTAGAATTGTGGCTTAAGCAGGTTAATGTAATTGAACATTTGCTCAGACTTGCGAGCAGAGAGTCAAATACGAGCAGGTTCAAAAGTCCAAAATTGGTGGTTTTAAGATTAAAGATGGTCGAGTAAATCATGAAACACTTCAAGTATGGTAGAAAAAAATAGGTTCAACTATAAAACATCATGTCCATAAAGGGATTTTAGAATTCAAAGGGCATGTCATTGTATTGAACATGAGCCTACAACAACAGTCTCATGTGTGGCATTGTTGGATGAACAAGGCTGGGAAATTACACGACTTATGTCATGGAGTGGAGTTTGGTGTGTTCTCATCCAGTAACATAAGATTTATTGGGATTAGTTCCTGGGACTATAGATGAAGATGTGTATATGTTGAGCTATACCAATTGGCAGATGAAGATGTGTATAAATGTCCAACAATATGCTTCAACTTCTCTCCTTTACTTCTAAGCTTCTCAATTTTGAACATTAAATGTCTTCATTTTAAAAAATTTTAATAGAATTGCAGCATAATTAGTTTTTAAGGATGCTTTCAATTTTCTTATTTTTCTATAATTATTATAGAGGTACATTGAACCATTTTTAACTATCACAAATCGATTTAAACCCCTCGACTTGATCCGGAACCGAAAACCGTAAAAAGGATACACGAAATCACACAAGCAAGTAAGACTACTCGCTCATCCCATTACATTCCTTCTTCTCCCATCTAAAACGGCATGCAACTTAAAAATCAAAATTTCATCACAAGGAAGCTATACCCGCAAGGTTGCGCATAAATCATCAATTATACATCTTAAATTCAACGGATAAAACTAAAATCAACTCGAAATTTGTAATCCAACTTAAAATTGGAAACATTACTGAAATGACTAAAACCCAGCTTAGTAACCGAAAAGAGTTTACAATGCAGAGGCATCGAAGAACAAGGGACACTTTTATTATAATTTTTTAATTTAAAAATAATAATACTTTACTCCTGGACTCCCAAAACAACATGCATTTTCGTTATCTAAACAACATACATTCTTTTATTGATAAATATAATTTTAATTTATTATTAATATATTAAATAAAAAAAATTTAAAATAAAATTTCTATAACTCCAAGTGCAAATAATATAAAAATTAAATAAAACCCGAACAAATTAATTTAAAAAAAATCCCGCTGCATAGCGCGAGTATAAGGCTAGTTAATTAATAATACAAAATGTCATTAATAACCGAAAAAAAAAAAAAAACAAAAAAGACAGCAACAACTAGTTAACATTACCTTTGTTAGAATTCAGCGAAACAAATTTCTAGAATCATCATTTTATATAACTAGTAAGGACCATATGAAACGTAATGTTACAAAGTATTAAGAAAGAAAATCCAAAACGATGTAAATTTCTATACACTTGAACAATTTGAGGGACACAACGTAAGGTAATGAACAAAAAAAAGATAAAACTTTAAGTACACAAAATCACACCTCTGTTTCTTTGTGATTATCCTAACTCCTACAATACCAGAAACAGCAACACAGCTTCAATCCTAAAGAGTTGTCACACTTTGTGTTTAACATTTGAACTCAACTTCCTCACAAAAATCTCCTCCATATCTGATTTCGCGCTACCGTCAACAAAAACGTTCAGGACTTGGCTCAAAGCTTTGGTTTAAGGGTCAAAAATACTTGAGGACTATAATAGTCTTGCAGAATTCATGATGTTGGAAGTTGGATGAAGAACTCCAAGATTCTGAATGTTTCCAGTAGTTGAAAAATTGGAAGACAAATGAAAGATGCATTCACATTCAGGTAAAGGGTAGGTGTAAATGGAAGTTTTTCGGTTAATCTTTCTGACTCTAGGTACCATAACACCCTTTCTATCGCTTTCCCCTAGCATCAATTTCATCTCCTTCTTGAAAACCTCCCACCTGTTCAAGATTCAGAGGTTATATATATCATACAAGCTGTTATTCCAATGTGTCACCAAACTATGTTTCTTCATTCTTTCACGTCAACTTTATCAGAGCCCAATAACAAAGAAAGTAAATTTCTTATGGCGTAAAAGGTTGAGAAGAGGAAAGGAAGATTTATAGTTACCTCATATCCATGTCCTGAAGAAGGAGAACGAGTTTGGGTTTGTCGGGTAGGACAGTTTTTGCATGTCCACCGAAGAGGAATCTTCGATGACCCATCAAAAAATGAGGAAAGTTTCCACCTTGAGTTGTTACAAACACTTCACTTAACAAGCTCACCATATAGTCCAAAGCAGCCATTCTCGAAGAATATCCCTAAATAATTAGCGTAACAAGAAAATGTCAGACTGCCTAATACTTTAGCTTAAGATTAATGAATTCCAAGTAAAACCTCAAATGGAGCAAGCTCCTCTGGAGTTGCAAGTGACTCTTTTGTGTAGAGACGGGGAAACATTTCCCGGAGAGGAGCCAAATGTTTTTCAGGTTGGTAGATTCGTCCGGAAGCTAAATATATCCAAGTGTTGTTATCAAATCCCATACCACGGAGCATCATACCTACCTATGCTGACGTTAAAACAGCAATCGAAAATCAAAGCTCCCATTAAAATGTGAATATAATAGGCCAAATGAATTTACCTCTAACGGTGTAAGGGGACATTTTCCGTTAACTCGGTTAAGGTCAGGCCTAATGACACGATCTCTTCGTTTGAACTTTCCTTTCCAAATTTTCTGTCTAATCACATCCATTTCAGATTTCTCAGCTTTTCCACCTTCGTAGAGACAACATGAGAACGCCACCATATCCTAAAAAAGCCAAGAATATTTATATTGTCTCCCTTATGCAAACCAAATACTAATCTACAGAAAAAAATGTTACCTCCTCAAATCGAAGGTGGACCGAGACGTACTTTCCTCCAGTCTCTGAGCTCTTCTCAACCATCCGATCAACTAACTTCTCAGCTAGTGTTGATATAGGCAAAGAAAACTTCAATGCTTTGTAATTAGCTATGCACCTCAAAAGTTGGATATATGGTGGAACACTCATCGCCAATCTATTTGCAAAAGGAGAAATCCGTATAACCCTGAATGAAACAAAAAAATGTGTCACCCCCTTCCAAAGAAGAGTTTAAGTCATGTTGTAACAGCTTCAAGACCTACCCATGCTCCTTTAAAACTGGATAAACTTCCCCATTATAGTAGTTCACAGTAGCCCAGGCTTGAACACGAATAGTTGGGATACTTGTAAGATTGTAATTAAAACGAGTCATTATCTCATCAGGAACATCTCTCACAATTTTCACATAACCTTCAAGGCTTGATATGAAATGATCTTCATCATAGATATCACTAAAGGTACTGCCACAAAAATAAAAACTTGTTAGTCCAATATTTTAACAAAACACTTTGAGAAAGTAGTAATGCTAAAATCTTCTTTACCTTGAATCCTTCCAAATAGCGTGAAATTCAAACTGTGGTATGACTAAGACTGCGTTTAGGAGTCCAGCAACAGCCACAGCATTGCAAATCTAAACCAATAGACAAACATATTAAGACTTAAATGGCTTTAACAAAGAATTCAATAAGAGAGAGACCAAGAAGATGATACCGCGGAACGCTGCTGATTAAGACCGCCATTAGCCTCAACGATCAAGTAACCACTATGAGTAAGAGCAGATGATTCTGGAACGCATGAATCAAATCTCTATAAAAAATCCAAGAAATTAAGAAGCCATACAAACTCAATTAGTTGGCTCTTTACCTCTATTAAGACCAAAATGTGATGAAACTGTTGAATTGGGACAAGTTTTTGGCATTTTTGGCCTTCTTTTGTATTTCCACAGAGAAGACAACTGAGACAAAAACAAAAAAAAATTAGATATAAAAATCAAAACTTTAATGTAAAGAAGAAGAAGAAGAAGAAGAAGAAGAAGAAGAGAAGACCCAAAAAACCTCAACGGTGGTTGAATTGTCAGAAAAAATGTCAACTTGAAGTTTCTTGTAAATCTCGGGACTCCGATAAACAGACCCGGGAACATAAACCCATCCACCAACAAGACCCGAGAAAGGACCAACACACATAAGAAGACCAGAAGCATAAATCATTGGAAGGACAAGTAAGTAACGAAGATTTCTACGGAGAGAGAAAGAAGAAGCTCTGAACAAAGTCTGCCGCCGTTGACGTCGGAGGACACGGCGGTTTGGTGACAAAGGTGGGCTTGGCGACTCACTTCGGCAGCCATTATCGTTACTTGAAACAACATTATTGCCGCCATTAGGCTGGTGGTGGATTTTGCTTTTCATCCGTCGGCTAGAGTAAATCAAAAACTATAAAGATTTGATTTTTTTTTCTTTGGAGAAAGATATGATTTTTAATTCTCTGAGCTTTAAAAAGAGTAATGTATTCACAGAGAGCTCATGGAGGTTGTAGAGATATGTTGAGGACGATGGATCTGTGGAAGCTTTGAGTACAGTGATGCATAAGACAGTCAGATTCTTAAAGGGACGAAAACATCATTACACTAAGAATAAATTAGTCTTGTTAAGATTTTTTCTGTTGTTGGTCATTTTAATTTCTTTTTTTTGTTTTTTTTTCTTCTCAGTTTTGCTAAGGTTGTTTTTAGATTTTTTTGTTTTGTAAATAAACACTAGATTTAAATATCTGGTACACCGCACGTAAATTGTTTTTTTTTTAAATTGAATTTTTTTTTATAAATATTTATATTTTATTCGTGTAAGTTTAAATTCTTATTTATTTTGTTTGTTTATTGTTTAGACCAAACAAAATTTAAGTAGAAAAAAGTTGAAGTTTAAGTTGCTATTTTTTTGAACAAAAAAAGAGTTTATTGTTTAGAAATTTTTTATTTTGCTTGTTTAATTTATGTTTGAAGTTTTTTTTGTTTCTTTACAGTTTACCATTTTATAATATATTTAATATAATTTTAGCATCGAACTGCAAAAATTATAATCATGGAAGTTAGATTACAACATCGAAGAAAGACTTGATAGTGTTTATTAGATTACATGTACGTAGTTTTGTTTGATAATTTTTTTTTTAAATACATCATCTTCATTCACATATACGGTAAAACAAATATATTTCTCATCTTCTAATAATTCTTCATAACATACAACGATCATATTATTTTTGTTAATATTCTAAAATCAAGTACACAATACGTTGAGGGAATAGAGCATATGGGTTCGAATATTCGAACATTTGTCTTATTTTAAAGCAAATGCAACAATTTTATTTCATTATCAGAAAAGAACGAACAACTAAAATCTCAAATAAGAAAAGCAATACCATACTTAAATATTTTAATAATCAAATATAAACAATTAAGAAAGTTTAAATTGAATAAATGAATAAAGCTTGTTTTGGTTCGATTTTCACCGTCACATGCTGCATAAAACTAAGTGAGAACATAAATCATTATTGGGTTTAGTTATAAAATGAAATAAAAATGCAAGAATGTTCAAAATTGTAGGTTCTTTTACCTCTTTTTTTCCAAATTCAAAAATACCTCTTTGAACACCACATTCATTGTTTGCCTATGAAGTTTGTCTTCTCTGTCTAGGATCGGACCCACACGTATGTGCAGAATTATGTTTTTAAACAAATATATATTTTGGTGAAAAAAATTAAGTCTATCCATTTTAGCATGGGAAATATGTTTCGTGTCGTACCAGTCAAAAATTTTCTATCTCATAAATTTTTTTTTTAAATAAGTATCCATTTAAGAATTTTTATTTTAGTCTAACAAAATAATGATTGGGTAAAATATTAGAATGGAATATCCATGTCCCGTTTATGTTTTTTTTTATGTAAATTTTTTTTATTATTTTTACAAAACTATTGGAAATTATCTAATTTTCATATTTAAAAAAAAACTCTAATTTTTTACAAAAATATCCGAAAAACCCATCTGGAAGTTTTCATAATATTTGAAACTTTTTTAAAATTAAATATTTATAAAATTTATTATATTTGGTAAAACTATAAGTTCAACTAAAGAACCGTATTAAACATTTCTGCTCATTCGGATTTGGAATCATTTTTTTTTTATAATATGACTCTGAATTATTGCTCAAAAATTTTAGTCGATATGGGACATTGAACAAAAACACACATTTTCATCGATTGAGTAATATATGTCTGTTTCAAAAAATTTGAATTGCAACATATGTAAAAAAAAAATTCTAGATCTTTATTAATTAGATGTATTGTATGAAAATTTAAATCAAATTTAAAATAAGATCAAACAAAGATGATAGGAGAATTATAATTTTAAATCTTAACCAAATCTTCTATTTATATTAATAAATATGGTATAGATCTCAGATTTTTATTTTGCAATTGGTTAACATTTTTTAAAAATTTTAATATTAATTTTTGTTCATAGTTAATTAGAGAGAGAAAATGAGTTTTAATATTTGAAAACTAATCATTATTTAAAATATTTAATGTTTTAATCTAATGAAAAATATTGTTTGGATATAATGTTAAAACTATCTCATTTAAGTACTCTTAAAAATGTGTTTGGCAATAGGTCCAATAGTACCTCTTTTTTAATAGTGTATAGATGTTTGGCAATAGGTCCAATATTACCTCCTTTTTAATAGTGTATAGATGTTTGGCAATAGGTCCAATATTACCTCCTTTTTAATAGTGTACAGATATTACCTCTTTTTTAATAGTGTACAGATGTTTGACAATAGGTCTAATAGTACCTCTTTTTTAATAGTCAACAGATATTAAGTATTACTAGTATCATTTTAAGTTTTTCATAGAATTATATAGGCTACACAAAGAAAACAAAATACCAAAAAACTAACAGATCAACAACAACATGAATTGAACAAGACAAAAAAAATGGGTTAAAACACTGAAGCTTGAAGAACTAACATGCTCGAAGACCTAAGATGCTCGATCAACCAAGGAAAGCTCCCAAACTGCAGAACTCTTTGAGTTGCCACGAGTAAATGCGAGAAAATAAGCCAGCACTCAAACCTAAAAGCAGACCTTTACATACAACTTCTCAAAAACTTATATACAGAATAACGACTTCTAAGAGATGTTCTGTAGATTGGTGCCCTACCCGGAGCCGAAAAGTAAATAAATTGCGTCTAACTACCAAACCCATGGTCTCAGCAAAAACTCTATAGAGCAACTCTTCCATCAAAAACGGGAAATTATCAAAGTTTTTCGAGACGGAAAAACCTTGAGACATTACCCAACCCTTCAAAAATCATCTCAAAACATAAATTGAGCCCACCAAGAGCAGTTGTTGAAGCCCCGAATAAAGCCACCAAGGAACAAATATGAACCGCAATGGAGGAAGAAAAATGTAGCCACCGGAGCCCTTACTATCTAAAACCACGCCACCACCACAACCTAGGATAACTAAAAACACCGTTCAAATCTCACACGCTCAACAAGAGCATCGGAAGAACCCATGCATTAAACCTCCGTCTATGGCTAAGTAAAGCCACCAAAGCCAAACCTCACGAAGCCACACCAAAATAATCAATGGCCAAACCCCAACGAAGGGCCAAAAACCAAAGGTAGTCAAAAGCCTACGTAAGACCAAAAGCTAAACGAAGAAGATAAGGGCCAAGGAAGTATCGTCACCAACATAATCAATGCCGATCTAACTCTGACCAAGCACTAATGTGTGTGGATTTTTACTTCAATCTTTTACCTCAAAAGACCACACAATACCTGCAAGTGCACAGTAAATCAGCTGTAGAATTTAAGGTTATCGATCCCACAGAGACTTATAAATCACGTTACGAATTTAAAGGAAAGAAATATGGCTAAGACAATAACAAAGATAGGGTTTGGTTTGTGTTTTTATCACGGTAACAAGCTGTAAAACAAATACAAAATAGGACAATGTAAATATCAATAAAAACGAATGTTGGGCAGCTGGGAGTTCTTAGGGATTTCATGGGTCGAATGCATGCATAGGAAATAGAACAGGAAATATCAATGATGATACAAAGTAGATGAAACTTCTCCCTGATACAAGTAGGAAACAGAGATAATAGAAGAGAAGAGGAGGTGGTGGAGACTTCGGCTGCAACAATTGGCGGAGAGAACTTCCATAGCCTTGCGGCGGCGGCAATGAGGTCCTTGGTGGGGCTCTGAGTGGCGGTGAAGAAACACAATGGAAGCACAAAAACAAAGCACACCCTCCTCTTAGATTAAATTGAGTATTTATAGGCATTAAGGTGTAGAAAATCGGCTTTAGGGTTTATTAAGGCAAAACACATCGTTTTGGGCAAGTGGGTGCGCGGGTCTCTGACCTTGGTCATGGGGGTTGTGACCGGGGTGGTGATGAAGGCTGGCCTCGGTCACGGGGGTTGTGGCTTGAGTCTTCAAGAGGCTTGACCTCGGTCACAAGGAGTGTGCCCGAGGTTAATATGTCTTCACTCTTCGAGTTGCATCTTCCAAACGGCTGAATAGATTATTTTGATTCTTATTCTAGGTGAATTTTGACTCTTCCAGCTTTCCACAGACATAGAGAACTCTAGATTTGGTTCATGTAAAGGTCTTCAACGAATGTCAAACTTCTGGTGTTCTGAAACTACCTTAAAACGGGTTTTGCTTATTTTTTGTCCATTTTCCTTTAAAACCTGTAAAAACTTTTTTGAAACTATAAATACTTGATAGTAACCCTTTTAGCCTTGAAAACATAACAAATCTCCATAAAAAACATAAGAAAACAATAGCTAAAACGGGTAAAAATACGATGTTATCAAGAACCCACACTACTCAAATCTAAAGGCTACCACCATAGCCACCACCACTTCCGTTGAACGCACCAACATTGACGAGAGGAGAGTTAAATTGAAGTAGTAAAAAGGACCCTAACTAAAACAGGAATCAAATGACAAGGCTTAAGGAGTACCGGTGATGCCCTCACACATTAGAGTCACCTTAGTCGCCTCCGCTTGAGCTTTTCAGGAGTATATTTGGACCATTGTACGAAGAAAATCTCCTCACCGAGATGCAAGCCAGGGAGAAGGAGAATGACGATAAAACTTTTGGCACTAATGAGACCGGAGACGGTGAAGAATGGAAAACCATCCTCGAGCGAGCAAATTGATGTCGAGCTCCAAGTTCGACCGCAACAAAACAGCAATTTCTCCTCCTCCAAACACCAGTGTTGAAGCCGAAAAGGGGAAAATGACTGAAATGGAAAAGGATGTGGTGGCCGGAGCCAGTGCTGGAGGAGCCATCGCACTCCGGCCACAAAACAGAGATGAAGGCGGTTGCGAAGAAGACCTAAAACGTGAGAAGCCAAAATTATGTTTTTAAGATTCATTCCAACGAATTTTTTGTTTTTGAAATTTAAAATGAAGTTTGTTAGGAAGAAACTAGTTTTTACATTAATGTTTTATATTTTATTGTGAATTAACACTCTACAATTTCTTATGTAAAATTTTATGAAAATTTAACATTTATTTTCAATGTAATTTTTTTAATTTTAGTAATAGATTTTTTTTGTAGTAATGTATTATTTAAAACTTTGACATGATAATAATATGTAATTTGAAAAAGAAATTGCAAAGTTTTCTATTTGCTAAGAGGATTTTTTGTTTTTTGTTTTTTTTCTCTATCCATATAGTTTTTATTGTTTCAAGTATTAAAAACAGAATCTTAGAAGGTTTTGTTGATGATTAATTGTAGTACTAGTAATGTAATGCTGATTCGAATTCAGATTGTATATTGTTTTAACTTTTTTTTTAGTGGAGCAATCTACAAACTTTAGGAACTTTCGTGAGTTAATTGGGATTCCGGAAATGATACGATGGAGACTCGAATATTATTTAATGATACATTATTTTTCGTCGAAGTTTTTTAAAGAATGATTCACCCTTAAAAGATTTGTTTGTGTTCTATAAATTGAAACTTATTACATTTTGGCCATGTGGAAGATTGAATTGTTTGTCGATTTCTTCAAAAGTGATAATATAAATGGCGAATTATGTGTATGGATTTTAGTTATGACTAAAAAAGTTACTCAAACACAAATTTTTTTTTTCTCTCTCTTATCACTTTTAATTATATTGAATTATAAATATATATATATATATCAATAATCGAAGCTTATAATTAATAAGACCAAAAAAAAGAGTGTTATATTACAATTATACTAATTCGATTATATCAGTTTCAATAGCTAACTTCAAATCTTTGAAGGCCCCAATATATATAATATGAGACAATTCTAGAAAGTAGAAAAATAAGAAGATGAGTAGGTCCGTGAAGGAAAAGTGGGCACATAGTGCATAAGATCGGTGGAGCGGTAAAAAGGCACCGTGCAATTATTTTGTAAGTATATTTTTTCAAGCATCAATACATTTATTTGTCATTTTTTGCTATTAGTACACACATTTTATTTACATATATAGTTACTTTATTTTAAGAAACAACAACGATACCTACATGATAGGATACCAATTAGACTATCTGAAGCAACAGAAATCACGGTAAATAAGCAAATAATTACTATTCAATTATTTATTAACCATATGGTTTAGTTTGATTAGGAAAATTTTCAAAAATAGCACAAAATTAAGTTTTTGTGACAGAAATAGCACACATTTGCATTTAGAACAAAAATATCATTTTTATTAAAGGTCAATTCTCTTATATAACACAAACCTCTTAACCTCATATTTTTAGGGTTTAGGGTTTTCTAAACCCTAAACCCTAATTCCTAAACTCTAAACCCTAAACCATATCTCATACCCCTAAAATTTATATCATAAATTCTAAAATATTTAACCCAAACCAAGATATTAAATTATTATCCTTTATAAAAATGCTATTTTTGTCTTAAATAAAAATATGTGATAAATTTGTCACAAAAATCTCTTTTGGTACTATTTTAAGGAATTTATGTTCATAATTTAGAAAGAAAGTATTTGAAACTAAATCTGAATCGTACAAATCTTTTAGCCGAGTGGTATAACCAATGATTTGGTCCTTTTTCCACTATATGAGTTTGATTTTTCAAAATAATAAATTATTATTGAATAATATTTTTAAATTTTTCTAAAATAGTGTAAGTGAAATAGAATTGTTAAAATTATTTATAAAATAAAATAAAAATAGAATTGTTCATTGTCAATGTGGTGCAAATAGAATTGTGACAATTTTCTATCATAAAATTTATTGATGTACATTGAACTATTTGGGAAATCATCAGTAAAATTGTTTGTTGTGTGTTTATGTGCAATAAATAGTTAGACCGCTTATATGTTAAAAATTCATTTGTATTATAATCAGGGTCGGCCCAACAAAATGGTGGTCTGAAGCAAAAAAAAAATTTGTGACATTTTATATATTTATTATTTAAAATTTTAATCAATATTAACTTTAAAATTATATGAAATTTCTATTTAACAAAATTACATTACTTGTTTTGATTTTTAACACATTAATTATTATACTAGTTTAGATTGTAAAGACAAACCAAAAATGCCAACAAGTTTTTCATTATTATTTTTACGCTTACAACTTCTTTTTTCGGCGATAAGAAATTTTATTGATAATCCAAAAGAACATTATAAGAGCTCGGAAACTTCACGAACAATAAAATCTGACATAATTCATTCAAAATCCAATCGATGAATCTTCACACGAAGAGAAAAGAAGTAAAATCGAAATTACTTCGACTTTGGATCTTCAACTAATCTATATGCCCTCCCTTGAAATTAGGAGACTTCGAAAATTAAAAATGCTTCCAAAAGATGGCCACATGGTATTAACCGACTTACTACACCGATACCGGTGCCGGAACTGAGGCGACCTAAACCCGGGATGAAGGGAGCAAGAATAACCAAGATCTCGACCATATCCTATTGTAGATTCGAACGGAGGAGACTTCAAAAAAGCCACCCATCAGAAACATCAATCACATATTATGATGTATCTTTAATATATTAAGAAAACTAATATATTATGATGTATTTTTATTGTTAAAATGTTTATATAAACACAGAATTCAAACAATATGTCGCTTATCTAAAATAAACACACTATTTTTATTTTATTTTTGTTAAAGAAAAAAACAATAAAAGTAGTGTGTTTTAACATAAAACTCTTTTTTTATTGTTGAACCAAAAAAACTTTCTTTTTTCTTAAGATAGAATATATATATATATATATATATATATATATATATTTGTCGAAAGAAGAATTCAATCAAATATGTCGTGAAATGACAAAAAGGAAATTATCAACACAATCGTCTGCCTATCCATAATGGGAGGATATATTAAGTTCATGAGTTTGAATATCGTCGACAAAAAAAAACTAACAAACATACTTTGATCTCCAATTCGAAAAGACAAATGAACCTAAAACTCATAATTACGAGTCTAAAACAGGCTATATACCTCCTTAAACAACTGAAGAAGAAACAACAAAAAATTAAATAGATTGAGACGGCGTCGGCTTCTCATTTGTTCATCAAGATTTTGTAAATATAATAAAATTTTGTATAATGTTCCCATATTTAAAATTAATATTTCAGTTATATAATTTAAATATTAAAATACGATTTAGGTTCCAAAAACTAAGAGCATCTACATATGAGTCTCTTCAAATTTTGAAAATAATGTTTTAACTAAGAAAATGGATCAATAGAAATAAAACATATAAGATGGGTCTCTTATACTATTAATAAAATCTCTTAAATTATTTTTAAAATTTTAAGAGATCCACTTAAGTCTCTACCAATAGTAGTAATATATAATGATGCATAATTATACCCATTTTTTTTTTAACCAAACAAAAAAAGATTAAAAGATCAGTGAGAGTTTTCACAATACCTTCAAATTATGAAGGATAACTTACCAAAATGGCACATTATCACGTGATATACACATAATAATCCCGACGATCACGCATGTTGAAATCAAAAGCATAACACAAAATAGAAACACATGCATACACACACATATCATATATGCATAATAAATTATAAATCCATCAGCATGAGCCATGCGACACCAACAAACAAGCATGCATGTATGTTTGTACACATTCACAAGCTGGATAAATATTTTAAAACTATAAATTTACGATATTGATTTAAATGATATTGATTTAAATAGTACTAATTATGTTTGCAAGTGGGAGTTTCAGAAAAGTGTTTTCACGAATTAAGAGAAATCAATTAGCGTGCTTCTCGTCATTATCCAGCTGTTTTAAGGCTTATTGGACTTAATTACCCTTATAAAAGTCGACCTTTGTTGCTGAAGTTAGAGGGCAGTTTGGGGAATCTAAAACTAACAAAATAATAAGAAGAAGACGCATTGGCTTTGCTCACTTTCCCACTTTATTGGGGATCCCACGTTTTCTCAAATCAAGCGGCTGAGATTTGACTAGAAGAGGAAACCACTTAAGGACCACTCATAAATCACGGTCTCATGTGGATTTAAATGGACGAATTATCAGCTGCAGCCTTAATTCAAGTTTCGTATGTGCTTACTCTATTTCAAAATAATCTTATTTCTAGAAAAAAAAATTTGTTCCAAAATGATTTTATTTTTTTCTTTTTTATGCATAATTAACTTTATATTTTCTATTATATCCTTATTTAATTCTTTTAATTTTTAATTAAAATTAGTTACTCTATAGATGCAAAGTTAAAATTATCATTTTAAAAAGTTTCTTAAAATCTGTGAAAATCCTAGAAATATGATTATTTTGAAACGGAGAGAATTTATTTTGGGACATCATCTTATTATTAGCACTAAAATATAGTTTAATTTTTCTTAATTATAATCAGGACCGGTCCGGAGCATAAGCGGGATAAGATGAAAATATTATATATTGACTACTAAAATCATATTTTTATGATAAGCGGGATAAGCTTAAAGCTACCAAAATATTATATATTGGCCACTAAAATCATATTTTTATGATAGTGTACATATACTAAATGTTAAAAACTTAGCATTGGAGAAATTTGAGTTAAAATAAAAAATCATGTGTTATTAGAACATGAATTTCAAAGTATTTTTTTAAATACAGTGTTATTGGATTAATGATTTTTAAAATGTACAATCAAATTCACTATTATTGGAAACATTTTGAGATTTGGACTATAAAATTTTAGGTGAGATTTTATGGAATTTCTTAGTTAAAAATACAAAGATCCAAATCTCATGGTTTTATGTAAGATTTCAGAGAATTTAAAAACAAATTTCATAATTCACAAAAATTCAAAAATAGGAAAAATGGGTAAAAACCTAATCTTTTTCAAAAACACTTTAAAAATGGTGAAATAAACTCTAGATATTATCAAAAAAATTAAGTACATTATTATATTAAAATAAAAATAAATAAATAAAATTTGGTTTATGATTTATTTTTCTAAATAAGAGTTTGTGATTTTTTCCCAAAAATTGATTTTTTTAACTAAAATACTATTATAAATGAGCTTATTCCATGTTTTGATTCGAATTTGTTCAAAATTTTCCTTTTGAATAACTAGCTAAAAGTAATTAATATTAGTCGCTTTTTGAAATATTTTAAATATATCTTAATTCTATGTATTTAAATTAAAAGTATTTTGATGTCAAAAGTTATATACTTTCATTAGAATATAATTTTTGTTTTGTTTTCATGTTAATAGGTTTATGAGACTAAACCAAATAAAGATTTATTAACATAAAATTCATATTAGATAATACTATAATCGATGTCATTTCGATATTATATTCAAATTCATAAAATTCATATTCAATAAATTTAATTTCGTAAGAATATGAATATATATATATATAACTTTATATTGAATCGAATATGAATTTATGTTAATAAATATTTATTTGGTTTGGTTACACAAACAAAAATACTTTTATTATTACGAATGTACATAAAGATGATGGTTTTTTTAAATATTTTTTTAAAAAGGTGAAGGCTTTTTTACCCATCTTTCTTTCAAAATTCATTAAAAATCAAATCAGACCAAATATTCATTTCAATACACCCCTTAGTTCTTAACAAAATTATTGTTGTTTTATAAAATATATAATACAAAAGATATTATCATCTTATCTAGGTTCCAAATGAAACGTACAAAACCTAGCAAATTGGTTGCGGAATTAACGAAATAGTATTAAAATTTCATTTGATAGACTGGATAATATCAATATTTATAGATTGTAATACTGTTCCGTCCATCCCGCTTCCAAATTCCATCATGTACGTTTCCATGGTGAACCTTAAAATATGAACACAAACATTATATACAAAATCATAAAGTCAATAAAGGCTAAAATCTCTGCATGTTTTTTTATATACTATTTGTTTTAAGGTCAACCCTTATGAACACAGCACATCAAACCCATCTGATTGGAATTACTTATATTGCCAGCCTCACAAAACACCGTTAATCATGTTTCGTAATCATTTTTATATTAGTTTAATCTTAAAACTATGGAAGTCAACCACACATGGAAACAACCCAACAAACAACATGAAACACCGTTAACGAAAAAAAAACAAAGAAGAAGAAGAAGAAGAACCCTCTTGCAAGTTAAATATTCCTTTCAAATATATGTAATTTTAGAGAGAATATATCGTTCTAAGGACCCAAAAATGAAAAAACTAAAAAAAGATTCCATATAACATCAACCTGAACGTTTATTAATTTTGTTTTTGTTGATAAAGAACGTTTCCTTTATTAATTGACGAAGGTGGCAAACAAACTTTTCCAACTATTTCAGAACAATTGAATAGTCACCATAATTTTTGAGTTATCAAAGCTAGTATTCAGAATGCGATTCATATTATATGCCGTAAACTTAATCAAGTGATTAATTGCATCATTGAGTCGATTTAGATAGAATATCTACAAAAGCTGCGAACTATATATATTCTTGTCTTGCGTCATTTGGTATGAAGGGATTGGTATTTTAATTTTTGGCGAGAGGAGATGTAGTTGGGAAAATATGCTTGAAGCATGTGATTCGAAGTTTACTTTTAGTGAAGGACACCAAAAAATAAAAATCGAGTGAGGCTTTATTTAAGTTTGTAGGCCATATACGTATATATGCCCTAAATGCACCTGTCCACTTCTTTAATTCCTCTTTAGTTTTCACCAACCAACCTTGGATCATTTGTCTTTGCCCTTCTATTTCATGTATCAAACATCTATATATACAGTTGGTATTTAATTACTTGCATTGACAATCATCGATCTATTATATGGCCATCATGTGTGTCGACACCAACACTAAACGAATACGTCGGTGTAAAGACGATTTTTTAATTAGTATATTAATTTACCATTACAAGAAACACCTTAAATTCCGACTAGGATTAGAGTTTGGATTTCAAAGATTCTGATCATTTTCCAACTATAATAAATTAGTCGGAATATAAGAATCAGAAACACATTTTAGTCGGAAATTAGTCAAAACATAGTATACTGGTAATCAATATTTATATACCAAATAGCAACAGTATCAATAATTTGTTTTTATCATTAATCCACTGTTAAACGTAAAAGTAACACATTGATTGTTTTCTGTTCACGAACTTTATGTATCATGTATTTTTTTTTTTGGTCCACTATTTTAACAACTATTATTTTTGAGTGGTTTGTGGCTTTGTGCATTCGTCTACTAATTGGCCGGACGGCGGACACTACATTTGCTACACACACCACTATCGTCTATTGGGTACATGCATGCATCATTATCAGCAACCACTAACGATAATAATGAATATTGATTTTTTTTATAAAACTTTCACATATATATTCATTGTTAGATCGAAAAAGTATAGACGTTTCAGCAAAAAAGAAAAAGTATAGATGTACTAAATTAGTAGATTATAGGTTTTGGGCCCATAATATTCTTGTTGAAACCAGGAAATAATAGGTTTTGGGCCCATAATATTTTTGGGTCAGAGCTAAATAAATTTCTTTTTCATAGTTGGTGTTTAAAATTTTCTACAAAAAATGGTTTAATTTATAATATAAAAAAATTAATTTTAGATTGAACCGGCGGTGCTGCAGATTCTAGTTAATTTTAGGCATGTTGAATGGTTTTAGATTTTACAATGGTTTTTTTGATAATCTTAAATAAATTGGGTGGGATCAAAACACACATAGTTCACAAAAAGTACAGACAAAACAAAAGAATAGAACATAGTTTTTAAAATACCAAAACCATAGGGAGATACATACAATAATTTTCAGATTCTGCATTACATCAGAAAATTTCTCATCTTTGAAAAAATCTTGCATCAATAGCAAAGACTCTTAAGCATATGACTCCGTCCAACAAACTAGCTTTTTTACATTGATATTTCTTCTTTGGAAAGGTCTAGAGTCTGGACACACCAGCAATAGTACCACCAAGACAGAAAACTGTTGAAGTTTTTTAGAGCAGCTCCAACGAATGACTCTTAAAGAGTATCTAAAAATAATAAAAAAAAAAAGTAGGAGAAAGGGTGAAATATATATCTCAAACTAGATATTTTGGAGCATCTTTATTAGTTGAGATACCTTCATGGATATCTAAACAATACAATAATAATATTTTGATTAGAATTTAATTATTTAATTAAATTTAAATTTGTTAAAATAACAAAACCAATAATAAAGTGACACATATCACATGAGTCTCTAAATTAGAGATCATAGTATCTTGTTTAAGAGACTCTCTCTCTTTATCTGTCCTATTTTTTTAAAATTTTATTATTATTTTAGTCCATTGAAAGTGCTATTTTAGAACATGTTTTAAAGACCCTTTCGACACGTGTTTTGTTTTCACTGCTCAATTTTAAAAACAAAATTAAATTTTAATATTTTAATTTTGAAAAACTCAATTGAGTATCTTAACTGATGATGCTGGTCTTAGAAACAGATTTTTTTTCATTCTAGGATGGTTTCTAGTTTTAGTTTTTCAAAGAAAATATTTGTATCCATTAAATTTCATAGAATTTAGAAAATTATATTTTAAATTTTTTTAGTCATTTCATATTAGAAACTCGAATCACTATAAATTGGGTTTTAAGGTCAGAAACTACTTTTTGGTATTAACTTTTTAAAATATAATTTTTCCTTTTTCATAGATAGTAAAAGAAAGAAATCACAAAATATAGTTCTCTGATGATTGTTTGACCCAATTGAAAATTGAAAACAGTATAGTTTTTTTTTTTTTTTTTTTTTTTTCCAAAAACAGTATAGTTCTATGATGATTATTTTATCCAAAAAAAACAAGTTTCCTGATGATTTGTTTCCTCCTAAGCTACGGTAATAAATTAATAAGGGCCATATTCTTTAACAGGCCTGGCCTTAAATAGATGGTTCCGAGAAAATATTCTAGCCTTTAGCTAGAGGCAAACATACAAAGCATACAAAGCTAGAAGAGACGAGCATTGCGTCTTCATCCATCTCATTCTTTGCCTTCCCAAGACGAAACAGAAGACCTCCAAGAAAAGAAGACCTTTATTAGAACATAATCTGACTTGTTCAATTGCTTCATGCAACCTTGGACATTATTTATATATGTGTAGACTTATATGGTTGTATGTCTTTTATATAACAATTCCTTGTTCCAATCATGTCATTGAGTGTGCCTATAACACAGGCCGATGGTGCACCCAATGGAGTCTTTAGGACTTTTGGTCTTTACTGGTGCTACCATTGTCATCGTACGGTCAGGATTGCATCCTCGAACCTATCAGAGATCGCGTGCCCTCGATGTTTAAGGCAGTTTGTCGTCGAGATTGAGACAAGACGGACTCGATTTTCTTTCAATCATGCTGCTCCGCCTTTTGAGACTTCTCCTGACGCTCGTCTTCTCGACGCTTTGTCGCTCATGTTTGATCCTCCAATGACAGGTGGGTTTGGTGCAGACCCATTTCTTAGAGCAAGATCAAGAAATATCTTGGAACCCGAGCTATTTCTTGGAGCAAGATCAAGAAACATCTTGGAACCCGAATCAAGACCCCGGCCGCAACATGGACGACGCCATAGCCTTGACAATGGCGGTTTACCTCCACCAAGAAGAACATATGTAATTCTCCGACGACCCATTGATCCAACTAGTCCACTAGGAAACATGATTGAGCCACACAATACTCCACCACCCCGGCGAGTGAACCCACATGATTTCTTTACTGGAACATCAGGCTTAGAACAGCTGATCGAACAGCTAACACAAGAAGATCGGCCTGGACCACCACCTGCATCAGAACCTACCATTACTGCACTACCAACTGTGAAGATTACACCACAACATCTAACCAACGACATGTCCCAATGCACAGTGTGCATGGAAGAGTTCATTGTTGGTGGGGAAGCAACAGAACTACCCTGTAAACATATTTACCATAACAATTGTATAATCCCATGGCTTAGGCTTCACAACTCTTGTCCTATCTGCCGCCGTGACCTCCCACCACCTGTCAACAACGTTGCTGATTCTCAGGAAAGAGCCAATTCTGTTAGAGAAGACATACCTGAAAGAAGGCCACCGAGGTGGACGCAGCTCGGGAACTTTTGGCCCTTTAGGGCAAGGTTTCAAAGGGTTAGTCCAGAAGAAACAACACAGCGGAACCCTCGAGCTCACAGGAGTTAAATCTGAATATTTCAGGGGCCGTCATGTTTCTGACAATGGAGACACTATAATTCAAGAAATATTAATTCTGACCATTAATTTGTATAAACTATGTGAGAAATTACCTATTGGAATATATGCCTATGTATCTCAGAAATAAACTAAAAGTAACGTTTCGGGCTTAAACAGTGTGATACATAGGACAAGCTACCTTAAGTTTTGAACATAGCTAGATTACAGAGTTTTATTTTAGGGTGAATTTACTGATTGAGATGTTTTTTTTAAAGTAATTGGTGAGAGAAGCCGGTTACTATCTAAAATTAGAAGCTCATTAGAGTATATAACTATTATTATATTAGTATATACTAGAGTCGAACATGCGGTACACCGCAGATCAATGTTTTTTTAATCATTGTAACAAATTTTATATTTTACTGTTTAATATTTTGTGTTTAGTTTTCCAGATAATTAATAGATTTTTAGATTTTGTTCGTTTAGTTTTTATAATTATTTTTCTTTTAATTATATGTAATTTAACTTCATTAAATTATAAAGTGTTAGGGTTATTGGTAAGTTGACGTCTATACCGATTTTTTTGTTATTGTAAGTAGTTCTTACGTCTAAACCTGCTATGCTATGTCCAACAGGTTAGCGAGCTGCCCCGCAGATTTGATTATTATAATTTAAATAAATAAAATATTTTTGAAAATTAAAATTAACAACTTTTTTAATAGAAATATTTTTAATATTCTCTTTTCCTAAATATTCTAATTTTATACATAAACTCTTTATATTTTCAAATATATCATAGATTATATTTCATCAACTATATATAATTATTTATTTATATATATAATTTATTTATTTTTATTAAAAATTGGTAGCCTGCGGGCCAACCCACCAATCCGCGGATAAATCTCGCCAAATATCCGGTCCACTATGGGCTTGTCCATGATGCCCGATTTTAATGGACATAAAATTTTATGTCCATCGCCCTATGGCAGATTTACTTGTACTTATCCCGATGGTCACCGATCCGATTGATACCTCTACCGATGTAGGACGTTGAACACACACTCTTCCCTTATTGATTGAGTAATATATGTCCGTTTATAAAAATTTGAATCACAACATATGCAGAAAAAAAATCTGAGATTTTATTAATTGTATGTATTATATAATAATTCAAAATAATTTGAAAATAAGATCAAAGAAAGATGATAGGAGAATCATAATTAATACTATTAAAATCTCAATATTAGATAAGAAAATGATTATAGAAATTAATTTATTATTTATTATTTATGTAGAAAGAAGAAAAATAAAGAAACTAAATATGAGAGTGTTTGGACATAGGGGTGTCAAAATGGGTAATGAGTCATGGGTCTGACCCAACCCAACCCAACCCATTTATCCTAATAGGTCAGAATTTTTGACCCTAATGGGTTCATGGTTCTAATGAGTTTATGGTTAAATGGTTACATGGATATAATGGGTTGGTTGTGATGGGTTGATGGATTGCCCAATTAACCATTTATCTTAAACATTTAACCAAACTTAACCAATATTAAACCGATTTAATATTAACCAAATTTTCAGTTTTGTTTTTTTTTTCATCACCAAATTTTCAATCGATTTCTCAAACATAAATCGATTTCCGAAAAAATTTCCCCAAATCTCATATCTAGGGTTTCTCAAATTTTCAATCGATTTCTCAGATCTGAATATTGGTAAGGCTAAGGTCGATGTTCATAGTTCCAAGCTTGATTATTCTTCTGGGTTTGGAGGTTTTGGAGCTTGCAATTTCTCTGTTACTCCCAAAGAAGTGATCATCAAGTCGAAGAAGAAAAGGTAAAATTCCAGTACCCTTATATCCTTATCGTTTTAAGATATTTAGGGTTACAGCTCTATCTATGGTTGTGATTTGTTGAAACTATATATGAGGTTTTGCTGGAAATTAGCTTTGGTAACTTAATAAGTTGAATAGTGGATACACTTTGATGGTGGTGAGCTCTTGGCTTATTCTTCCTTCTCTGTTTAGGAATCGTAGGAAAGGTGGAAACTCTTTGCTTCTCTTTATAAATTGGGTTTCTGGGTTTCGTGTTTCCAGGCTCTCTCTTTAGTTTTATCTTAAGTTTCCAGGCCCTCTTTAGTTTTATCGAAGATGGACTTTGACGTTCTTCTCATAGTGTGGCTTCACTGGTTCAGTTAGTTTATAAGGAAAATTAACAACAATATAAGATCTTTGATATGTCTATGCTCTGTGTTAAGCTTTCTAACATCTTATCATTTAGTCCTTCTCCATTAAATTTTTGTAACCAATAAGCTCCCTTGAGTTATAGTGAATGGTATTGTTAACTGTTTGTGTTCCATGGCTTTTCTTTATCTGCTGTTTGGTTGCTCTGTCTGATGATGTCCATTGGTTAGTTACCTTCAGAGAGAACTTTTATATGATCCTAAGATTTTCTTCTTCTTACAATGCAAACTGAAAGAGTCAGATTTTAGTTGAAAGAAAGCAATAACATTTATTCCTCTTGATCTCGTTTTGATTCTTTCCAGTTAAGAAATGTTTTTATATGAATGTTTTCTAAAATCTGTGTTTTCTTATATATACTCATCTTCTCTGTAGTGACTTATTTGTTACCAGTCTCATTTTTGCCTTTTGTTAGATTGCTGGAGCTTAACGAGTTTAACTTTTTATAGTGGTCTGATGAATTCATTGATTGATTTTTTGTCTGTTTAGTGTGTAGATAATGGATACTGAAGAAGAATATCCTCACAGTGGTGGACAAACATCAGCCCAAACATCACAATGTAGAAGTTTGGTAAGTTCTTCTCAAACTGTAAAAAGACGTAGGACATCAGATGTGTGGGATTATTTTACTCTAGAAGAAAATGAGATTGGTGAAAAGAGAGCTTATTGTAAGAACTGCCCAAAGGACTATTTGATCGTGCCAACTTCTGGAACATCAAATCTTAAACGTCACTACAAGAAATGCTTAATGTGTTTAGGTGTTGAAAGAAAAACAGTGGTGATTGATCAGAAAGTTGCTAGGGAAAATTTTAACCACTAAACCCATCAAATTAAATGGGTAATGAGTTGACCCAACCCATTTAACTAAATGGGTTGGGTCAACTCATTACCCATTTAACTCTCAACCCAATGTGTAAATAGGTTGGGTTGACCCATCTTAACAATTTTGACACCCTTATTTGGACACATGTATAACTACTTGTTGTTTGGATCCATAGATAATTATTTATACTTCAATTTAATAGTATAGAGATAATATTTGAAATTTCTTAGCCGAGGTGGGATATTGAACAAACAGATTGTTTTCTTCATCGATTGAGTAATTTATGTCTATTTTTAAAAATTTGAATCACAACATATGTAAAAAAAATCTAAAATTTTATTAATTATATATATTATATAATAATTCAAAATAATTTAAAAATAAGATCAAATAAAGACATAAGGAGATTTATATTTTTTCAAGTATATTGGTTTGAATTGGATAGAGAGATTTTAGAAAATTTTAAATTAATGTTAGTTTCCATATTATTAAAATCTTTTAATATTTATATTTTTATTAGATATAAAAATTGTTTGGATGTAGAGATAAGTGAAGAGGTGTTTGGAAACAATGATAACTCAAATGTACTTCACTTTTAATACTCCCTCTCTTTCACAATAGTTGATGTTAAGGATGTTTCACACCTATTAAAAAAAAAGTAAATATTTATATTTATTTTTTTAATTTACTTTTAATCACCTTTTTTATTTTCTCTTTTTACTCAAAAACTAAAAGATTACTCCATATAACATGTGTGATCTTTCACATTCCTCTTAGTAATCATTTTTTCCCACTTTCCCATTTTACAAGTTAAATTTTGATGCCCAAAATAACTAAAATTTTTAAATTTGGAGCCACAGTTACGTAACTCAAAAACAAAAAAATTTAGAATGGAGCCAAAACCAATAAAACTATATTCCATTAACCTTCTATATATATTAACAAAGATCTACACGAGTAGTAAAATTCATCAATGGCTTTTCATACTTTTGATCACTACAAAGTAATGAACAAGAATTTTTGTTTGAATTGAATAGAAGTCCAACAAGAGAATTTACTTCATCGGAGAATAGTTTGGCAGTTTCATCCCATGAAGAACCAAGAGATTTTTCTTTCATGAATTAAGGTATTTTTTTATTTTATTTTTACTTGATTCTTATATTGATATATTGATATACTAGTATTTAAAAATTTCTTCTAAAGATTTGATAGACACTGCATATACTATATCATAAATGTTCTTCGGAAAATTATAAAAAATACAAAAAAACTAGAATTGTAAAAATAGGTCAAATGTTTTAAAATTAAAATATAAATTTCAAAAAGAAAAAAATACCCTTATTTTAATTTATGAAAGCTTAATGTTTATTTTTAATATTTTTTTTTTAAATCATAAGAGAATATTATAAGAAATAATTTGTATACCAACATTGTTTTCTCCCATCAAAACAACGTCGTTAGGTTTTGGTTTGTGTTAAACTAATCAAAATCTACAACGATCTTTGAGTTATAAAAAAAATAGGTATGTGCATAGTTGTTTCATAATATTTTTCTGCAAAATTCTTTTTAAAAAGTTATTTAGCACAGTTATGGAAGAAGTTTTATTGATTTCAGGATGATACTTTTTCTGTAAAGTTTTTGAAAAAGTAAATTTGCAGAGTTGTTTGGCAAATTTAATTTCACAGTTGTTAAATCGATTTCATTGTACAGTTATTTGATAGAGTTTTCTGCAAAAGTTAAACTATATAGTTGTTTGAAGTATTAGATTCGCACAATCAATTTCATAAAGTTTTCGGAAAAAATTTCATAGTTGTTTGGTAAATTTTTTGTAAGAAGTCAATTTCAATGTACAATTATTTGGTAGAGTTTTTGACTAAAATTATTATGTACAGTTGTTTGATAGAGTTTTTAACAAAAGTTAAACTGTATAGTTATTTGAAAAATTAGGTTTGCACAGTCAATTTCATAAAGTTTTCGAATTTGATGCGGTTAAGCTTCCAGAATTCAACATGTTCTTCAAACTTTACAGTATAGATCACTCATGATCTCTTCTTTTTGAGTACTTAGAGCACCGCTAGCTTACACCATGAGCTTACTCTCAGCAACAACTTCAGTTATATTCAATAAAAGCTCTGCTCGATTATTGAATAACTTTCCTCCAGTAACTTTTCTTCTCCGGCAACTTTACTTTTTAGAAACTTTTCTATGAACTCCTCTGCGATACTCCGGAACACTCCAAAAATCTTCCAGAATACCAAAAAAAATGCTAATGTTTCATCCCAGATCGTACGATCTAGCTTAGATAAACAATCCCTTGATTGCAACTTGATCATACTACTTTCAGCAATTCAATAACTCCTTAGTCATCTCTAATGACCAAAACTTTCAGCACCACAACAGATAATTTCGCATCATGGAACCCAACAATCCAATCAGCACAGATCGGTCTTTGTTGGGACATCGATCAGAACTCTTTTATCCGCTCAGCAACACCAACAGGACTACCTACAGCAAGGTCAACGACAAGACCTACAACAAGGTCAACGACAAGACCTACAACAAGGTCAACGACAAGACCTACAGCAAGATCAGTCAGCAAAGATCTACTACACTCCTATAACTAGATCTACCAGCAAGGACCTATATCATTCCTACAGCAAGGACCTATATCATTCCTACAGCAAGATCCACCAGTAAGGATTTACATCACTCTTACTAAATGATCTACCAGCAAGGATCTACAACACTCACACTACAAAGATCCACCTTCAAAGATCTATGGTAATCCTATTGCAAGATCCACTAGTAGAGATCTACTGCACTCCTACAACACTCCACAACTACAGCTTTCAAAACCCACTAGAACAATACTCCCTGGCAAAACAACAACTCCTTATGGCGCAACCAAAACCGGAGCTGGTACTACAACTGGTAATCGCTCCAAAAGTTGGATCAGCAGCCTCAGCACATCCTCCAATTGGTTATAATCTACCCCCAGCGGAGCCACTTCCTACACTGGCACAACTTTACCAGCAACAAAAACAGCCTGATCATCACCAATGGAGTGTTCACTCCCACCAGGTATGGGCATCACCATCAAGATAATGAATTGCTAAGTGTACTCGATACTTCTCTGGGCATCTAATCGAATGAAAGTTCCGCTTCACTCGGGACCTTCACTCGTCTGCCTCCACCGGCAGCACCAGACAAAAAATACAAGGTGTCTAACCTCTGCATGTGCTCCATCATCCTGAGATAGGATAAAGTAACCGGCTCAACAACAGCCTCTGTAACTCCCGAATAAACTCCCACTTCCTGAATCTGCACTCCTTGTGGCGTCACCGAAATAGGTGCGGGTATCACAGTCGATAACCTCTACAAAAGTGGGGCCAACAACCCAAGCACTGCCCCATCTGGATCTGTTCTGCCCCTGCGGAGCTACTTTCGGTGCCAGCACAGCAATGCCAGCAACAAAATCAGCTTGACCAGCCCCGATAGGATGATATACTCCCAGCTGCTCCACCGCGATACTACGCGCCACACTCTCCTGTACAAACTCCTATGGCCCGCTAGTTCTACCTCCACGGTTGATACAACCTCTAGCTGCTAGCCAATTACTACCACCTGCGAACCTACCAGCTCTGCCAGAATCGACCATCTCTTAAAAACAACAACAGCAAATGGCAGATTACTATCCTTTGCCACAACGTTAGTAATAAAAAAACCAACGACAAGTCTTACCGTAGAACCACTATCGGCTGAGAAGATGACATACCCTGAACCCCCAAACAACAATAACATATAACACAACAGAAACTAACAGTCCTAGAAACAACTCTGCTCTGATACCAAATTGAAACGCCCCGACCCGTTTTTTTTTTTTTTAAACAACATTTATTATTCCCATAAATAATAAAAACCTCCAGCGACGTTATTCAATTAACATCCAATTTTAACCAGCAAATTAAATCACAATTAATTATTAACCAATTAATTCACAATTAAAATCTAACAACCTAATAGTGCAGCCGCACAACAATCTTAAGTAATTAAAACAGCCAATAAACCACCCCGGTATGTCATCCGCTCTCCCAACCGCAGTTCCACGAGCTCAGCTAAAATATCTTATTTTTATCTGCGCCATTACGAATAGACGCAGTCAATATTTAATAAATACTGAGAAGGCGATCAACCCGTCTACTAGGTCAATTATAGACAGACGACTATAGAAATATTTCCGGCATAATAATATGCTCGGGATTCAACCAACAACAAAGCAACAACCCGACAATTAATTAAAATCGATATTTAATTAATTTTAACCAATAGCCACTAATTCCAGTGATTTAGATAAATTCAACAACATAATTAATTTTAACAATTAATTAAATTCATCAATAATAATTAAATTCATCAATAATAATTAAATTCAGCAATTTAATTCATTTCAGCAATTTAATTAAATTCAATCATTTAATTAAATTTAAGAACCCAAGATTAAATTTAGCAATTTAATTAAATTCAATCATTTAATTAAATTTAACAACCCAAGATTAAATTCAGCAATTTAATTAAATTCACCAATCAATAATTAAATTCAAAAATTTAATTAAATTCAACAAACAACAACTAAATTCAGCAATTTAATTTAAATTCACCAATTTAATTAAATTCAACAAACAACAATTAAATTCAGCAATTTAATTTAAATTCACCAATTTAATTAAATTTAACAAACAAAAATTAAATTCAGTAATTTAATTTAAATTCAGAAATTTAATTTAAATTCACCAATTTAATTAAATTCAAGAAACAAGAAGCAACACGGAATAAATTCTAACACATAAAATTGGACCGAGAAATTCCCGTAAGTCCAGTCCGACCACGGTACTGCACCCACCTTAGCCAAAAGCAAAACTTCCAAATGTCTGTGCAACTCCTCTGCACTCTCCCGACATCAACTAATAGCTAGCAACTTAAACCATAACCTAACAACATGGAATAAACTAACTCAACTAACCAAAACAACCATTTGGAAAAATAACAGAAACAAGCAGCCTCAAATATAGAGTCACGAATCCAAATCTAACCGTCCAAAACCAATCTGCACCGTTGAAACTCAACATCTAGATGTTCTGAAGCTATCCTAAAAATTTCGTGATGATCCGTCCATAGATGAAGTCGCTATCTCTCTTTGAATCCAAGTTGGTCTAAATCGTGTCTGAAACAGAGAACCTCACGAAAACGCGAATACCTTTTAGAATAATAACTCAAATTCAACTCAGAAAATTGCTAAATCTATATCTAAGGCTTAGCTACAACTGCAGAAATTTTGGTTACCTTTAGAAACGATCTGCTAGGTCGAACCTGTGTTCCACTACAACATGTCAGATCTGTCTACCTCTCCTTCATATGTAAGCTTATTTTTAGCACAACCAAAAGCTCAGCCTCTTCTCTCCTCTATAGGAAGCACAAAAATCCTCAGAAAAGGAACTAGGGTTTCTCCTAATTCATCTTTAAATGGGATTAGGATTAGCCGGTTCATTTAAATTAAACCAAGAATAATTAAATTTTCCCTTTTGGTTTAATAGTAACTTAATAACCAACCTTATAACCTAAAAATTGGAATTAAATAATTGCACTCTTTAGTTCCGACAACATAACCCTCGGGACTCTATTCCCGGAACACGGGTGTTACAAATACAGTATACAAATATGGTGTACAAAGACGGTGTACAAAGACAATGTACAAAGACAATATATAAATATGGTGTACAAATATGGTATACAAATACAATATACGAAGGTGGTGTACAAATACACATAAATGTGTACGAGACATCAATGTACAAGGTGGTCTCGTCTATCGCAAGAGCAATTTGGTCATTTATTAAGCTCTATCTCACATGCATTTTTTTTCTCATTGTAGCTGTAAGAGGGCTTTTTCTCTAATTATGAATAGTAAATGGTGTACTTTTCCAATTAAGTTAAAAAAACATCCCATATATCAAATTAACCCTTTATTTTATAAATATATACAGTCAGTGTTCATTCGAATCTCCCATACGATAAGAACTAGTTTCATTCTAATGTCTCTGTTTTTATTTTCATGGTTACAAATCACATCCTCTTGTTAATAAAACAAATACAAGAGGAAAATATATCAGAGCTGCTCCCTAAATATTTTGGGCCCATACAATATATATTTTTCTATGTATAAATGAAAGAATTCTAAATTCTTTGAAAACATGTATTTGAAATTCTTTGAAAACATATCGTAAATAGAAAAAAATGTATTTTAATTTATATATTTTTATCAAATAAATTTACATGGTGGAAGATAGTAAGGATTCTCGCCATGCAACGAATCCAGTGGAACGAGATGAAGCTGGGCATGGCGTGAAATAGATCTCCCACCATCAGATCTCAGTTTTTGAAGATGGAACTGTGGTCCGGAAAGAAAACAAAAACTAAAGAAAATTTGACAAAGACTAAACGAATAAGGACAAAACTAGACTGAGGAGCCATGGTCCGACGCTGGAAAGCTAAAGCTTCACCGGCGTCGGAGATCTGAGGATGAAAGGTTGTCTCGGTTATTGTGTCTGAGAGCTTTTTAGAGAGATAACCGATAATCAATGAATAAAAGTTTAATTGTGTTGTTGTACATATTCCCTTAGAACACCATACTGGTGAAGAATTAGCAAACATATTTGATAAATGTTTAAAATTATAAAATTTAAAATATTAATAAATGTTTAAAATGCAAGGTCTCACTTGAAGAATTAGCAAAAATATTGATAAATGTTTTGGAATTAGCAAAATTAACTTTCTCTAAATTTTGTTTTATTTTAAAATTAGCTTCTTGGGATTTTGTGGATTTTTCTTTATTCATCAAGCTATTGTCTACTTTCGAAGCCTTAATTCACCATATGTGCCTTATCTTTCAACTTTCCTATGCTCTGAAAAGGAAAATGAGTTTCGAAAATAAATGAGAAAAACGGTTTTATGTTGTCTTCTTAAAGCAAGGGTTTTGATGGACAACCAAAAGCTTCAATCTTGATCGATGAAGGTTTAAAAAAAAAGAGTGACCCTTTTTATTTTATTTATTTTTGGTCTTTTCCTAACTAACCTGAATGTTTCCTCTGAACAAAAGTGTATATCTTGATCGATGGAGGTTTAGAAAAAAAGTTTCAATCTATATTGAGTCAAAATAACTTCTTCAATCTCTTAACAAATCATTTATTTTTTTAAGATTTTTCTTTGGTGAAAGATTCAACAATAACTTTAAGTTTGTAATATTCAAGTCAAAAATTCCACATAGAAGAATCTTTAATAATATAAAAAGTTGTATAGCTCTCAAAGCTCAGATATAGAAGGTTAAAGCTCCCCCAAAAATAAAGCACTTACTTTAGTAAATTGCTTTTAGAGCTCTTGCTGTTACTTCAAAATTAAATCATCGTGGAGTTAAGTGTGATAATATTTGTCAGCGTTATGGATTGAAAGAGGAAACTATTAATCACGTTTTCTTTTTTAATTTTCCTATGCTGTACAAACTTGGACGCTTTCAAAGGTTTCGTCATCAATGAAAAAATTTCCGATCGGTTGGAGTTTACTAATTTGGATTACCTATATTGGAGAATACAAATCATATAAAAGAACAGGGTATATCCGTTTGTTTTCCTTGGATAATATGGTTTTTATGGGAATGTAGGAATAAAAAGCTATTTAAAGGTAAACAAATGGTTTCCCATCATATATTAAATCGGGCTATATCAAAACATTTAGCTTGGAAGGAGGCACAAGTTAGCCCAACTGAGGAGGAAGGTAATTTGGAGTTGTTGGAGGTAATTCCTTCATCGATACGATGTTGGATTGATGGTTCTTGGAAGTCATCTGATCCTACTACTGGTCTAGGTTGGTTCTGTCTTCAAGGAGAGGACAATGTATTATTGTTGGGCGCAAAGTGCAACCGGAAAATGCTTTCACCCCTGCATACAGAATTTAAAGCACTATTATGGGCATTGAATTCTATCATTTCGGCAAAAATCTTATGCCAAGTGTTTGAAACAGATAGTGCAAAGCTCGTCTCCATGGTGCAATCTCCAGAGGAGTGGCCCGCTTCCTCCAATCAACTTGAGGATCTTGCCCGTCTTTGTTATTCTTTACCTGGATTTTTTATCTCTCGTATCCCAAGATTGAGTAATAAACAGGCGGACTGCTTAGCACGAACTTCAAGAGTTTTATTTTCTGAATCTTCATTTGTAAATACTTTTCCTCTAGTGTGGACAACCAATTCTGGAGTGAGTTTCTAATTAATTAATGTTTGGTTGGAAAAAAAAAAAATTGTCAACATAAAAAACAATATCACAAAAATTCTTGAGATATTCGTTATACTTGGATATTTATCCAAAGTTGTGATTTCAATCCTTTCTAAATTGAGTCAATCCTCAATAAGGACAAAGTAGTTGAAATTTTGAATCTCCCAAGATCTCAACTCCTCACTAATTCTATTGAGACAAAATTTCTCAACCTTTGATGTCATTATCTCTTATTCTTTCTCATTTTTAGATTAAAATAATGAAGATTTATGGATGAAGATGTAATAAACTCCATTTTTGATTCAAAAACTAAGCAAAGGACAGAGTTTTAGTTTTTTTTTAGAATGAACAAAACATTGTACATTATCTACACTTTGTTAAAGTTTTTATTGAAACATTTCATATTTAATAAAAATTAAGGATGAAATGAAGGTACAATTGTTTTCTTTTTATCACTTAATTTGGTCAGTACTTTGTGTGTTGTTTATATTGAAATGTTTAAATCTTTTTAGATTTTATAATATATTATAATCAAAAATCCAAAGATATATTTGAATAATTTAAAAATATACATTTCGAAATACTTGAATAACAATAGCATCGTTAATGGTTACCATCATTTTTTTCTTTAAAATAAAGTAGCACTATAATTGTGGATACATTATCTCACACCCAATACTATATCAGATTATTATTAAAGTGAAATAGAATTTGTTTAAGAAAATGAACTGAAAATAGAAATAGATTTGCAAAGTAAAAAGTATGAATTCGTATATATTGATTTCAAGTAAGAAAATGATCAACACTCTCACAAGACTATGAGGGTTTATATTTATACAACAATTAAGAACTAAATGCTACGAATAAAGTCTAATTAATCCTATGATTCTCCTTTAATTCGTCGTTTTTGATTTGGTCTTTAATGTCGTAACGTCTTGACTTTTGAATGATTTCCTCCTTTAGCTCACAGATTCACCTCACTTAGTGGACACTCCTTGCTTCGTTTGCTCCTTCTCTCCGCGAGGCTCACCACTGATCGGACCCCAGTTCGCTCCATCAAGCTCATGTATGGTTTGCCCGTCCTTTCTTACTCCGAACTGACCTAGCCTTTGCTTTGACCTGCTGAAGTGGTTGACATATGTCGTAATTGGAGAAAGTGGATCCTCGGTTCGGATCCGGTATCAAAATTTGCCCCCCAAGTCCTGTGAGCTGCTGCCTGGGTCAGAGGACTTAAGTGTTTTCCTTATATTTTACCTTTTGATCCCTTAAGTCTCGAGGTTCGGCTATCTTGACGCCTTGACACGTGTCCTTTAAATATTGACTTTTATTGAGGCATAGGAAACTCTTCACTTTCCACTGTTTTCAAGACGGTTCTGTTTTTTGAATCGAATAATTTATTTTTTCCAATTTCTACTCTCCTGTGTTACCTTCTGCGAGAGATTTTTTGAATTACTCATATTATGTCAACCCCTCTTGCATATTTTGCTACTTCCAGGAAAGAAAATCAGAAAGCGTTGCCAGGCGATTGTACTCGTCATGATGACCAATTTGGCCCTCATTCTTCGACACTTTCTACATTTGAATCAGTCTAATGCATCAGGAAATACTGTAAAGTTCTATGAGGTGTTGAATTCACACTCTCGAATCCTGAAAAATCTCCAGAATCAGTCCGTGAGGGGTATATGTGTGTTTATGAGGTTTATTTCTACGGCTGTGGCCTGTTTTTCCCTTTTCCCGATGCACTCCTTTTGTATCTTCATTTTCTCGGGATGGCAATTCCCCAGATGTGTCCGAATATGCTTCGCTATATCTTATGCTTGTTTACTGTTGCCATGGAGGCCAGATTTTCGTTAAGTTTTGGTGGCCTCTTTAACCTTTACAGTGTTCGTATTGCAAATAAGAAGATAGACACATACACTGCTTATCCTCATGCCGAAAGAACCTTAGTCTTTGGCCTTCCGGACAATGATAGTCACTGGAGGAAATATTGGTTTCTTGTGAAGATTAACACTTCTTCAGTTAGTGAACTTGCTGATGTGCTGCACCGCGAATAGGCAAATGCACTTGGTAGATTATAGATTCCATTGTTTCCTTCATCATCATCTTTTAAAGGCGTTTCATGTTAATCTTCCATCTTACTTCTTGCAGCGCCTCAGCCAAGGCCCACTCCTTCAGACGGCTTCTTACAATTCTTTAAATCTGTGACCAAGGAAGAGGTCATCTGGGAATATTTTTCCCTTTTGCGTATTCATACAGCCGGTCAACTTCTACGAAGTGGCGCACTTCAGTCCCTCAAACATAACCAGAATGAGCTCGATACTCACGGTTTTTTTGAACTCGAGAAAGCGGTATGCTGAGACTCTCAAAATTGCCATGGACAAGAAACTGAAAAAAGACTGATGACATCGGCAGGCAGCATCGAGACCAGTATAATGCCGTGAACAAAGTCCCTAGCCGTAGGACTAGCTTGATTCCAGAACTTCCTATCCGCTCCACTGATCTTCGTTTGATTCTTGGTTCACAACTTCATCTGTCCAGTTCGGCTGATATTGCTAATAGAAATGCTGAGAATTCGAGTGTCACTCAGCGTCTTAAAAGAAAATTAATTACTCCTGAATCTAGTCCTCGGGAGGTCAGGGCAAAAATTCAAATATTCAAAAGAGGAGAGGGCTCTTTATCAATCCCTCTGCCTCCTTCTCGAGTTCAGACTCGAAAGAGTGTTGGGAGCAATCTGTCCAGGGAGAACTGTAGTGATTCAAATTCCCAGGATAAAAATACACCTCTTCGCGGCAATGGTTCTTCTTTTTGCGGAACTACTTCACGAACTTAAAATCCTAACATGAGTATGTCTTTACTTTTTTTTTTTTTTTTCTAGATTTAAGCTCTTTATGTTTATTTCTGACTTCTTTCTTGTAGCTGTGTATGAGAATAAAATGGTGATCACAGAGACTTTCAGGGAATTTACGTCTAGTGGCGTGAAACTCCTTCCTCCTTTTGACCAGTGGGACCAAGAGGCCCTGAGCCTTTATAATAGGAATTCTATCCAAATGGCTAAGGTATGTAACCTTATTCTGCTTACCTACCGATTCTTCTAAAATATCTACAGCTTGCTGCTGGTCATAATGATATGGTTTGCTTCTACGAATCAACCATTAGGAAGAGAGTCCTGCCGGAAGAGCTCATTGAGGCTAAGAAGCTGATTTCAGATTTTGAGTCAAAGATTAAGAATGACACTGTCAAGGTTGACAAGGTTGATCAGCTGGAGAAAGAACGGGATAATGCCCTTGATTCTCTTAGGCTGTCGCAAGAGAAAGTACCTATGCTGGTACACGAATTAAATGTTGTGCGAGCTATATCGTCCTCACTTCAGAAAGAATGCCCTTCTTTTGAAGGATTTTGATGAACTAAAGCGGAAGTACGGGATAATGCCCTTGATTCTCTTAGGCTGTCGCAAGAGAAAGTACCTATGCTGGTACACGAATTAAATGTTGTGCGAGCTATATCGTCCTCACTTCAGAAAGAATGCCCTTCTTTTGAAGGATTTTGATGAACTAAAGCGGAAGTACGATGCCCTTTCAAAGCTCTCCGAAGCAAATTCAAAGTGTCCAGGTAGTGCGGATTGGAATAACGCAAATGATCATTGTTGTGGTATGATTGAAGAGATAGTTGGACATTTTGATTCCTTGAAGATAAAGATGCAGCTTCCATCTGATGTTAACAAGCTAACGAGCAATCAATCTCTTCTAGCTCTTTTTGGAAGGAGCGACTTTAATTTGATCAAAGAGAAGAAAGAGGTGAAGAATTCTTTGGCAGAGGTTGAAGCTCAGCTGCGAAGCATTCAATCTCCTGAGTCGGACTTTGAACGTTATAGTTCGCTTATTGCCGACCTATTGTCTTATGATGATCCTCTTTTTATTCCATCCAAAGTGATCCGTGATCAAACTTCTACTGGAACTACTGGAGAACCATCTTCACTCCCAGAGGAGTTATAGTTTAATCAGTTTGGCTCTATTTTTCAATCATGAGTTCCAAACATGTGACTAAACTTAAATTTAAAATGATTCAGGCTTTATCCAAAGATGAAAAATCGGCCCATGAATCTTTAGACCGTTTTTAGCTAGGATGCTTTTTTATGGTTTTGTATTTGTGTAAAGATATAGTGGTTATGACCACTTAAGTTGGGATTTTTTCCTTTGTATCCAACACATGTTTGTTTAGATATCTTCGCCCATTGGGGCTTGTATAAAAGATGAGAGTTACTATGGTAGTTTAGATTCTCTTTGAACAACTGTGTTGGGTTTGCAAAGTCAAACTTATTCGTTCAGACTCTGGGGCGAGTCGTTTTCAAGGGAAATATGGGTTGATCAGATTCTTACCATTTTTAAAAGGAAGATTATATCCAGTTATCCCTGGTAAAATGCGAGGATTGAACTCGGCTTCTGAATTGGCATGCTCTTACGATTCTTAAAGGAAAACTATGTCAAGTGATCCTCGGTAATTTTATGCGAGGATAGAGTTCGGCTTATGAATTGTCCAAGGGGACTGATTCTGCTTTTAATCTGAACTCGGCAGTTTGTTTATAGAATCATGATGCGAGAATTGAACTTGGCTTGACTGATGCAAGGTTGTGCTCGGCTTAGGTAATGCGAGGCTAGTGCTTGGCTTAAATAATGCGAGGTTGTGCTTGGCTTAAGTAATACGAGGTTGTGCTCGGCTTATGGATTAACATTTTATTTAACTGTCCGAGCTTTCACTTGCGGACCATAAATTAGCATGCAGCCCACAATGACATAAAAGATTATCTAATCTTAAGATGACCGATATGTCAGTTAATATGATCTGGCCAACGATATTTCAGTTCGCATATCGAGCCGATGATCCTTTCTGAAGCCTGAATCTGACCCTTGAATGACCTTTGGGTCAATTAGGTGATAATACCAGAGTCTTTTAGCTTCTAGGTATTAATTACTGAATAGACGTGTGCATAAATATTTCCTTGATTTCCGGGGGTTGCCTTATAGAAGAAAGTAAAATTATTTCCACACGCTTTCGAGTAATGATTACTTGTTATTTATTATCCCTCAATTTATCCTATAAATTCTTTAGAAGGGATTTTGTTTTTAGTTTCCATCCTTATCATCGACGAGAAAGAGATTAATATAAAGCAGTATAACTTTACTAAGAGAGGATGTTCCCCGAGATCAAACCTTCAATGGAACCTATGGCAGATTGCTTCGACTTTCCCCCAGCACGTAATGGTCCTGATGATCCCTCAAGCCCTGATCCAGATTCTGGGGATGGATTCGGGGCACACAAGGTTAAGTTGCGTGACTATATACTAACTCTTTTAGGAAAAGAAGAAGAAGAAACCAGATACTTCCTTCATAAGGTAAGCTTTATCATCACGCATGGGATCGCTTGAAAAATATTAATGAGTGATCTTTCCTTATTTGATTCTGCCTCACAGCTCACCATCTGTCAACGCTTAGAATGCGGAAGATGTCAACTACTTGGTGAGAAGAGGAGATATCTTGAAGAGCAGATTGATCGGAGTGAAAACCAGATTTGCCATTACGAATGTAATCCCATGGAATAGGAGAGGAATGGTCTTGACAAAGTTGTGCTGATTCCTTGCTGTGTCCGTCGCTACATGAGGAATATGAGAAGATGTCAAATAGCAGAGAAGAAATTGCGACATGACAAAGAGGCTCGTCTGCGAGCCGAATTCCTGGAAGCTGAAGCAAGAAAGAGACCTGATCATGCTGTGGTGAGGAATGAAGCTGTCCCCGAGCCCAACGAATAATATTACTGCTTACGTAGTGGGTTTTAGCAGCCCGTCTAAAAACTTGAATGTTTTTTTTATTCGCTTGAGATACAAGGGTATGGTTGGAAACTTGTGTTTTATTAATTTTGGAATCCGAAAAATCAATTAGAATGATAAATTGATCTTTAATTGATTTCTGACTATTGAAATTCTTCTTTAATTTTTTGACCTTCGCCATTTATAAAACAAGCAAACTGATAACATTGCATTTTGGCATGTTTTTACTTTTGTTTTATTGCAACTTAGCATAGGTTTTAGGCATTACTCTTATCACTTATTGCATTTATTTGACATTTAGGATATTTAGTCTCTTTGCATTAGTTTGCATGCATTTTGCATACATGTGGTACTTTCAGGTACTTGGAGCTGCAAGGAGTCATCACTTGTGTGACCTCTCAGGCTATGAAGCGACGTGAGGATTTCTGCAAGGAGTGCCTACTCGAGTGACTGGAAGCCATACAAGTGAAAACTGCCCAGGAAGCTCAAGCCACTCGATTGAGTTACACAGATAAAGACTTGATGCAAGCTACTCGACAAATCGACTCGACTGCTCGGTCGAGTGGAGAGCAACGCCTCGACAAGATTTCGCGATTTATAGCGAGACGTTCATTAACCCTAATTCTCTTGTATAAATACCTAGGTTAATGATAACTGGCGGGAGGCAATTTTTACACAACTTTTATTTCTGCGCCGTTTTAGCATAATTAATTTATCTCTCTAGTTTATCTTTAGATTTGGATTTGGATTTTCTATAACTCTTTGAGATTTAATAAGATCGAGTTTGATTTACTATTCTTTTTTCTAAATTTCTTTCTCATCAAATTATCCTTCATCTATGACGAGTAAAAGCTCTTCTGGACTTTTGGCTTCGATGATGATCTCGATGAGTGAGTAGTCGTTTTAGGGTTTTTGGGGATGGATTAGGTAGTCTCACTCGATCACCATGGGTTTTTGTTGATTTATGCTGATTCGGTTTTAAAATCCTTCTTGGGTTCTTGTTTTTAATGCTTGTACCTCTCTGATCAAGAGGATCATGATTTTAGATGACTTCATGAGCATCAAAAGTGCCTTGAACCATCAGATCTAGTTTTCCAGGGATTAAGACACAATCGCGTGAGAGTTGGTGCATCAGATGTTGATTTACGTCATGACCCAACTACTCACTTGTTATGAGTCTTTCTTGGCTTTGACGGATCGATCCTTAGTCACTTGTTGAGACCCTTCACCATGACAGTGGGTTGGATTGGAAGTGAGATCCGTCGTCAAGGGATTCACCCTGAGTTTAGTAAATTAGCACCCATGGCGTGAGAGTGTAGATGATCCTATGAGTCTATCCCCAAGATCCCTTTGTCCTTTATTTTAGTCGTAATTTTTAGATCTGTCTTTACTTCTTTCATTTAGTAGTTTAGCACCACTCGGCCAAGTCCACTCGAGTTCACCACTCGGGTGACCTACTCGAGTCACTTAGGATTTTGCAACTAGTCTTAGTTTTTGCATGTTTAGTTCATGATTTGTTAGAGTGTGATAGGCTCTGCATCTCTAGTTTAATTTTCTGTATTTTAGGTTGTTAGTAAGAAAAACCCCTAAAATATATTGCTTGACTTGCTAGCTTAATCCATATGTTAAGTGCTACAGACATGCTCTAGATTAGGTTCGACATTTCACCCTCTATACTATCTATCTATTGAAACATAGAAAAATAATGAGTTTCACATACAAAGTGTTGTTATACTCACTTTACAACGGCAATGAACCCTCAACAGAGTGGAAACTCTCCAGCGGACTCATCGGCAAATATGGCAATTTGCCCTCACTCGAATCCCTGTCGATCTCTTAACATAGGGATGTATCATGGTCTATCATCAATTGACCAGATTACGCCAGTGATAGTTCCTTTTGGTTTGATTAAGGGACTACCGCTTCGAAAGCAAGAGATTGCAATTCGATTTATTACTTTAGCCAAACTTGTTAGCCATTTCACTAATGATTTAAGAGTGAGGGAGTATACCCCTAGTCAGCCTCCCAATCATTAATGCGAATGGTACTTAAGCCTTATTACTGAAACCAGGCTTATAGTGCTTGAATCCTTTTGATGGAAATTTGAAATGATAAGTAACTTATGTTTCCCGGCTTGTGCTTCAATTATTTCGGCGAGGCAAAGCCTATTAATCAAGCAACAAATTCCAATAAGGAATTCAGGCCCAAGAAGAGAAGAAAGGACACCAAGTTGTACCAAGTTGTACCAAGTTGTACCAAGTTGTACCTAGTCGTACCAAGTCTTAGTTGTACGTCCAAGTTGTACCAAGTTGTACCTAACGGCTATATTTCTATGTTCTATAAATATGTAACTCATTGTAACACTTTATAACAACTGAGATAATAAAATCTCTTTACACTTATTCTTATTCATCTCTATTCTTAATCTAAGCATCAGCTCTTACTCATTAAACTCTGAATTCTAACATGGTATCAGAGCATTGATCCATAATCAAGATCTACCCTTTGATTTCATCACCATTGTTACAGCCCAGAAATTTCAGAAATTGGTTCTTGAAGATTCACGCCTCCTCTTTATCTCTTTTGCATCTACATCATCTCCTCCTTCATAGTCAAAGCTTCCGCAGCATTCACAAGCTCTACAGAGCTCCAAATCGAAGGATTTTTTTTTAAAATTCAAATTTCTACCCGTTTTTGTACTGTTCACTGTCTTCTCCGAAAAATTTCTTTGGTTTTCTGAAATACATCCTTACTAACTCCTCCAAAAGCTCTGAGATTGATATATATATATTCATGAGGCGAAAGCTGTGTGAAGTTAGAGTGGTTTATTTCTGGAGATCTTTCAAAGAACATTTTACTAACTCTGAGATTGAAATTAATTCATCCTAGATGAGTTGGTGAAGTTGAGGCAGTGTAGTATCAAACGGTTAGTCATATTGGTTTAAGCATGGAGGCGACAAAACCAACCACAATAAGAGTCACCCTAAGAGGAGAAAATTATCTCCTATGGTCACGATCCACAAAATCCAACTTGTACGGACGTGGCTTATGGAATCAAATTGAACCAGCCAAAGGAAAAGAGCTTCAAGAAGGGGATGAAGAAGCTCGGGAAAAATGGCTACAAAAAGATCAAATGGTGCTCAGCATAATCCACAGCTCCTTGAGCGATTCAATATTTGAATCTTACTCATATTGTGAGACAGCTCAAGAACTCTGGAAAACTCTTAAGAAGGTGTATGGAGACATCACCAATCTCTCTAGAGTATTTGAAGTAAAGAAAGCTCTCAGCAGCCTCACTCAAGAAGATCAAGATTTTACCAAACACTTTGGTAAATATAGATCACTACTTGCTGAACTAGATATGCTGAGAGACAAGCCCAATACACCTCAACATTATAGAGGAAAGAAGAGAGCAAGATCGAGTGTTTGGACTTCTCTAATCTCTCCATCCAAAATTCAATGATCTTATAAAGCACATTTTAAGGGAGGAGAAGCTACCAAGCCTTGAGAACGTCTGCTCTCAAATCCAAAAGGAGCAAGGCTCCTTAGATCTCGTCGACAAGGAGAGTTGCTAACGGCAAACAAAGGGTTTTACAAACCCCCATTCAGTTCCAACAAGAAAGGAACAACAAAGCAATGTGAACATTGCAAGAACATTGGGAAATTCAACCAAGGGAGAGGACACACCAAGGAGGAGTGCTTTATCCTTCATCCTCACCTCAGAGCCAGCTTCAGAGCAAAGGCACAAGCGTAATGAAGCAAATGCTTCAAATTCTGCTCCAGCTGCTCAACCAACTACATCACTCGGTCTAAACCAAAATGCTCCAAATGGCTATTCTAATCAAGCCTCCACTTCAGAGAACAACGGCATGATCACCATGAGCAGAGCAGACTTAGAGGCAATAATCAAGACCATGCAAATTTGCAAGGAGTCCGGTATCACCTTTCTAGCCTCTAACTCTTCAAAAACTTTTTTAGTAGATTCAGGAGCTTCTCACCATATGATTAAAGATCCCAATCTACTAAATAATATTCAAAACACCTCTGGTCATGCTGAAATTGCTAATGGAGTTAGAGTGCCAATTAAAGGCATAGGAAATTTAAACCTCTTTGGAAATGAATCTAGTGCCTTCTATATGCCTACATTTAGCAATAATTTGGTCTCGGTAAAAAGAGCTACCACCGATCTCAATGCTTATGCTATATTTGGACCTAATGAGCTTTCATTTTCAGGATATTAAAACCGGTGAAGTGTTAGGCAAGGGAAACACTAAGGGAGAGTTGTATACTCTAGAAGATCTCAAGAACCATTCTAGATGCTCCAACTCTGCTAGTTTGCCGCTTTATTAATTCCTGTCATGTAGCTAGTAGTTCAAATGATTTTTGGCATGCTAGATTAGGCCATCCTCATTCTAGAGCTTTAAAATTAATTATGCCCAATGTAGTCTTTGATAACTCTAAGTGTGAGTCTTGTATTTTGGGAAAACATTGTAGAAGTGTTTTCCAAAACTCTTTATCAATATATGAGAATTGTTTTGATTTAGTTCACTCTGATGTTTGGACCTCACCTTGCCTATCTAGAGATAACCTAAAATACTTTGTGACATTCATAGATGAAAAATCAAAATATACATGGGTCACATTGTTACCTTCTCTAAAGATAGAGTATTTGAGGCATTTTGCAACTTTCAAACATATGTGACTAATCATTTCAATGCTAAAATAAAGGTACTAAGATCGGATAATGGAGGAGAATACACAAGCCACATTTTCAAAGCTCATTTGGCAAATCATGGCATTCTCCATCAAACGAGCTGTCCTTACACTCCACAACAAAATGGAGTCGCCGAAAGGAAGAATAGGCATTTGATGGAAGTAGCAAGATCAATGATGTTCCACAAAAACATGCCAAGGATATTTTGGGGAGATGCTGTCATGACCGCATGCTACCTCATAAATAGAATTCCAACAAAAGTCTTAGATGACTTATCACCATTTGAGGTATTAAACAAAACCAAACCTAATATTAATCACTTACGTGTGTTTGGTAGTGTTTGTTTTGTCTTAGTGCCAAGTGATCAAAGGAATAAGCTAGATGCTAAAAGCACTAGAAGCGTGTTCATTGGATACTCCACTACTCAAAAGGGTACAGATGCTATGATCCAAGCACCTAACGCATCATGGCGTCTGCGGATGTAAAGTTCCTACAAGATCAAGGGTATTTTGAGAAGGCGGGCCGGGACGGTGTGAAGGACGTGGCTGCCTCTACAGCAGATCGAGCAGCCTCTTCTTCAAACATTTTAAGTCACATGGGTCTTCCTCAAATGAATAAAGAGCAAACAGCTCCTCGAAAACAATCAAGATGATCAGATTCAAGAAGAAGAGGTAAATGTTCCAAATGAGCAAGAGAATGACGAAGGAGTATATGAACAAGGGGGAGTTAATCAAGAAACTCCACCAGAAGCTGATATTCAGGAGAATGAATATCATAAGGAAGAAGAGGCACCAGAACCAACCTTGAGGAGAAGCACACGCCAAAGATTTGCACGTCAAAGATTTAGTCCGGACCATTAGAAACAAACCAGGGTCTATTATAATCATCAAGCTGTGGCTCACCCTATACAAGCTCAGTGTTCTCTTGCCCTCTTGCCATCAGACCATCAAGCATTCCTTGGAAAGATAGAGCAGCATTACATTCCTAAGACCTACGAAGCAAAAAAGAAATCAAGGTCCGGATGGATGCTATAAATGCTGAGATAGAAGCAATGGTTAGAAATCACACTTGGGATGTGAATGATCTACACTCGGAAAAATGGCTGTGACATCTAAATGGGTATTCACCATCAAGTATCACAGCAATGGAGAAATTGAAAGGTATAAAGCTCGCATGGTTGCAAGGGGATTTACTCAAACTTATGGAGAAGACTATACGGACACCTTTGCACCAGTGGCTAAGCTTCATACAGTCCGAGTGATTCTATCATTGGCAACCAACCTATCTTGGGAATTATGGCAAATGGATGTCAAAAACGCATTCCTCCAAGGAGAGCTTGAAGAAGAAGTGTACATGAAGCCTCCACCAGGTCTTGAAAGTTCAATACCTCATGGCAAAGTTTTCAAACTTAGAAAAGCCATTTACGGGTTGAAGCAATCCCCAAGAGCCTGGTACCACAAGCTAAGCTTCACATTAACAGCCAAAGGATTTAAAAGATCGGAGGCTGATCACACCTTGTTTACTTCTCAAAGTGCTCAAGGAATCATTGTGGTCTTGGTATATGTAGATGACTTGATCATTTCCGGCAATGATCAAGCAGGTATTAAAGAAACTAAACTTTTCCTTAAATCTGTATTTGATATAAAAGATCTAGGTGAACTTAAATATTTTCTAGGAATAGAAATATGCCGCTCTCCGGAAGGCTTGTTTCTATCCCAAGGAAAATATTCACTTGATTTGCTTATGGAGACAGGAAAATTAGGTTCTAAACCTGCCAAGACACCACTTGAAGATGGCTACAAGGTCAGGAGAAAGGGGGAGAAAGGATAAGAAGATCCACTTGACAAACCATATGAAGATCCAGCCTAATACCGACGGCTTGTAGGGAAGTTAATTTACTTAACCATAACAAGACATGACCTATGTTTTGCTGTGAATCAGGTGAGCCAACACATGAAAGAGCCTTTGGTGCACCACTGGAATATGGTGGAAAGAATTCTGAGATACATCAAAGGATCACCAGGGCAAGGTGTTTGGATGGGAAAGAATGATAGTACTGAAATTGTGGGCTATTGTGATGCGGACTATGCTGGAGATACGATGGATAGAAAATCCACAACCCATTCTGCACATTCATTGGAGGGAACTTAGTAACCTGGAAATCCAAGAAGCAAAAGGTCGTCTCATGCTCAAGTGCTGAAAGTGAGTATAGGGCAATGAAGAAGCTCACAAATGAGCTAGTATGGCTAAAGGATCTGGGAATTGAGAGCACAAGTCCCATTACCATGCATTGTGACAATCAAGCAGCAATTCACATTGCTACCAATTCAGTCTTCCATGAACGAACCAAGCACATAGAAGTGGATTGTCACAAAGTTAGAGAAAAGATCATTGAAGGAGTAATCATCCCATGCTACACAAGAAGCGAAGATCAGCTAGCTGACATATTCACCAAAGCTACAAGTCTCAAAATTTGCAACCACATCTACAGCAAGCTTGGACTAGTAGATCTCACTCACCCTTGATCATGCCTCTCTATTTCCAGAGACACTACACTCTTTTCCTCACAAGGAGTTTTTCCCACCGGGTTTGTACTTGTGAGGTTTTTAATGAGGTAGTTGTGAGGATTTGTTTCTGGAAAATCAAACTAAGTCTTCACACTCACTCCGACTAAGTTTGAGGGGGAGTATTAATCAAGCAACAAATTCCAATAAGAAATTCAGGCCCAAGAAGAGAAGAAAGGACACCAAGTTGTACCAAGTTGTACCAAGTTGTACCTAGTCGTACCAAGTCTTAGTTGTACGTCCAAGTTGTACCAAGTTGTACCTAACGGCTATATTTCTATGTTCTATAAATATGTAACTCATTGTAACACTTTATAACAACTGAGATAATAAAATCTCTTTACACTTATTCTTATTCATCTCTATTCTTAATCTAAGCATCAGCTCTTACTCATTAAACTCTGAATTCTAACAAAGCCCATTGACAAATACTTCGTACTTGGTTCAAAAGCAGGAAGAAACTGCATTGACTCTTTGAGCCTGATTCTAACCATACATCCTTGTTTTGATAAAAGCATGTCCACTAAGAGTTGCGAGGTCTTAGTTTCGTCGCCTGAAACTGTTTCGCTGATTGGAAGTTTGAGTTTGATCACCCATTTTTTAAGAAGTTCTGATTGGCAAGGACCATGTAGGATTGTTCACAGAAGGGTTAATGTCAGAAAATATGGCTTTATCCTCCGAACAGAAACCACCATAGCGAGTGCGAGCTTTTCCATCATCGTATAATGAGTTTCTGGGACTGTCTGACTTTTGCTCACATAGTAGATAGGTCATTGCGCTCTTCGATCCGCCCGTATGATTACTCCACTCACCGCATATTTGGAAACCGAAATGTAAAGGTACAGTCTTTTGCCAATATCTAGATTGGAAAGGATCAGAGGAGTAGTGAAGTATACCTTTAGTTGCTTAAAAGCTTCTTCGCATTTGTCACTCCAAATGAACTGTTTGTTTCCTTTGAGTAGTTGATAAAAAGGAAGGCACTTGTCGGTTGACCGGGATATGTATCTACTGAGGGCTGCAATTCTTCCAGTCAAACGTTGTACCTCTTTGAAGTTCCCTGGTGACAACATCGTAAGAAATACATTGATTTGATTTAGATTTGCCTCAATGCCTCACTGTGTAAATATATACCCAAGACACTCTCCGGACGGTACACCAAAGGTGCACTTCGCAAGATTAAGCTTCATGCCATACTCATTTAATATTTTGAAGCACTGATGTAGACTTACATGGTTTTCCCAAGTTGCTCGTCGAACATCTTGTTGACGAGGCGCTGATAAGTTGCTCCAGCGTTCTTCAATCCGAAGGGCATTACTATATAGCAGTAAATTCCTTTGTCTGTGATGAATGAAGTTTTCTCTTGATCATCTGGATTCACTTGGATCTTATTGTAACTAGAAAAAGGCATCCACAAAACTCAGAAGTTCATGCCCCATAGTTGATTCGACCAAGCGGCCAATATATGGCAAAGGAAAAGTATCTTTTGGGTAATCCTTGTTGATATCAGTGAACTTAACACAAACTCTCAACTTTCCATTTTTCTTTTTAACTACCATGGGATTGGCGAGCCAATCTGGGTATTTGACTTCGCAAATAGAACCGGCTTTGAGAAGCCTATCTACTTCATGATTGACTACTTTAGCTCGGTTGGGACCGAGCTTTCTCCTTTTTTGTTTTATTGGCTTAAAGCTTTGGTCTACCTGTAACTCGTGAGAGATGATTACATGATCGATGCCTGGCATGTGCTCGATAGACCAAGCGAAATAATTTTTGTGGCTTGATAATAACTCAATTAGCTCTTCACATAACTTTATTTTAAGCCTCGAACCGATTTTCACCACGTGATCCAGATGTTCCTGATCGATGGCGAACTCAAAGAACACCTCAGTGGGTTGTTGTCCACTAGGAATTGTCGAACCTCTCAATGCCTCGAGGATTGTTAACTACTATATGATTTTTAGCCTGTGACTCGTGAGGTAGCAAGATCTAGACATCTCTTGATTTCCCTTAATTATCCCTACTCCATTTGGAGTTGGATAATTCAGACACTGGTGATACGTAGAAGGTATTGTTTTTCATTTGGTATATCCAAGGGGTTCCTAAAATGACGTTGTATGCAGCCGGTTGATCAAAAACTATAAATTCAACGATCTTTAAAACTTCTGCTGCGAGCACATGTAATGTAATGGGGCGAAGTGACATGGATGTTGCACTTGTGAAAGCAATGAACGGGGTTGGAGGTCCAACTATATCCGCCCTGTTAACTGCCATCCTTTGTAAAGTACTTAGGAAAATGATGTCAACTGAACTACCAATATATACTAAGACTTTGGAAACTTTGAAGTTTTTGATATCAAGAGTTATTACCAACGTATCGTCATGAGGTTTTGCAAGGTGTTGAGTATCAAACTCTTCAAAAGTTATCAACGTATTAGTTTTGATTTCCCTTGGTTCTCTACTCACTTCCATAACAGCAGTCCGCTTATGCTTTTTGATTGCATGGACTGTGTCTTGACATAACTTCGAGCCTCTAATGATTACGTATATTCTTCTTTACGGAGGTTTGGTTGGAGTATGTTCGTAAGTTTTTGGTTTCTTTGCCAATGGCTCTACACTTCGCTCATCACAATCTTTATAATATTCCTCGATGAACTCTTTGATCTTAAAGTCTGCAAGGTCTCCAGTTGACCACAGTTCGGCAAAGTATTTTTTGAGGACACTACAATATTTGGTACTATGCCCATTGACTTTGTGGATATCACAATAAGAATTCTCATCGCGAACCCAAGTACTCGAGGAAGGAGATCCAATTTTTCCTTTGCCATGAGAGGATCGTCCAACACTATTGTTGTACGGGGAAGCCCCGAAGCGTTTGGTGTCTTTTGTGGTCTTTGGCTCGATCTTTTTAGTTGTAGGCACAACTTCGAGCTTTACGGTTTTGTACTTTTTCTCGAAGGTTGCCCTTTCGTCTTCAGCCTCAATCCAGTTGTTCGCTCGAAATATGGCGTCATGGATGGTAGTTGGCTTGTTAACTATAAGTTCCTAGCAGAATCTTGACTCGTGCCATAAACCATTTAGTAAAGCTACCAGTGCAGCAGTTTGGGATATTCCCGAGATCCTTGACAGGATGTCCTTGAACTTGGCAATATGTTTTCTCAAAGGTTCCTGAGGATCCTGAGACAAATTCCAAATGTCACTATCCGTTTTAACTTTCTCCATGAGTACTGAACATTGCATGATGAAGGCCGATGACAGTTAGTCAAAACTATCAATCGTAGCGGATTCAAGTTGTGTAAACCACAAGAGGGCTTGACCAGAAAGATTCTCTAAAAATAGCTTGCAGTAACCTGCATCCTCTTCATGCGCCTCGAGCTCGATTCACCCAGCTGCAATGCGAAAAGTAGCCAAATGGCTCTTAGGGTTGGTTGTTCCGTCGTAAGTTGGTAGGTTGATCTTTCGTGCATCTTTAATCCATAAGCTAGTTATCCGAGCTGTAAATGGTGAACAACGAGTTTCTTCTATCACTTTGTCTACTTCAGGAGCTGAACTAGTCGCTTGGTGGAACTTTGACTTTATCTCGTTAAGAGTATAATTCACTTGGTTAAAGTCTGAGATGATTGCGTGTCCCCAAGTGTCTCTTATCTCAACTGGAATGTCATTGTTATTGTTGTTGACTGCGTCTGCCACAACTACAGGATTGACTCCATCACCGACTACGTCATTGGGAAGATTCGCTTCTCCGCTAATTGGTTCCAGCTTGAAGCGCCGCTGTTTGATTGATCGGCATCTGAAGGTTGATACTTTGAGAAGGATTTGCATAAGTTTGAGGGTTGGAAATTTTTGCGGTCCTATAAATTACACATGCACTATGACTTCCAGAGGAAGGCCCAGCAGATATGGAATCCAAATGAGAAAAGAGAGTCGCTTGATTGTTGGTCAAGTTTACCTGACTGCTCTTCAAAGAGGTCATCTCTCTTTTGATGGTACCGAGTTTTGTGGACAGATCATTCATGTTCTGAGTAATTGCTGAAAGGAATTCCTGGACGGTAGCGATAATGGCAGGATCATTGTTGACACCAGTTTGGTCTCCACCATTACCACCAGCCATGATGAACTTGATGAGGAGAACTATTCTGAAACAGTAGATTTGTAGCTTGAAAGTCTGATTCTCCCCACAGGCGGCGCCAAAATATGGATACATGATCTCACACCCAATAATATTTTGAATTATTATTAAAGTAAATAGAATTTGTTTAAGAAAATCAATTGAAAATAGAAATAGATTTGCAAAGTAAAAAATATGAATTTGTCTATATTTAAGTAAGAAAATGATCGACCCTCTCACAAGACTATGATGGTTTATATTTATACAACAATTAATGACTAAATGCTACGAATAAAGTCTAATTAATCCTATGATTCTCCTTTAATTCATCGGTTTTGATTTGGTCTTTAATGTCGTTACGTCTTGACTTTTGAATAATTTCCTCCTTTAGCTCACAGATTCACCTCACTTCGTAAACACTCCTTGCTTCGCTTGCTCTTTCCCTCTGCAAGGCTTCACCACTGATTGAACGCCTGTTCGCTCTATCGAGCTCTTGTATGGTTCACCCGTCCTTTCTTACTCCGAATGGATCCAGCCTTTGTTTTGACATGCTGAAGTGGTTGACATGTGTCATAATTGGAGAGAGTGGATCCTCGGTTCGGATCCGGTATCAACAATAATGAGTTCAAGTTTTTTTCCAGTGGTTACCTTCATTTTTTGTCTTTCAGAAAGTAATATTTCAAATGTATTATTCCTTACTACTTATTATTAAAAAAATTTTAAAAACACTTTTTATTTTCTAACAATCTCATGTTTGAGAGAAAACATAAACAAAATGAATTAAATCCTTGTCCAATAATACATCCGTTTGAGAGAAAAAAAAAGTTTTATGAGTAATGTCTCCTCAAATATGATGCAATAATATCCTATTCGGGCCATTGTCTAAAACAGACTGTTTTAGAAATTTATTTTCAAACAAAGTCCTTTGGGAATGATTTTTTCAACTAGAGAGAGTCCTGCTTGAAAATAAATTTCTAAGAGGGTCTATTTTCGGGTATTTTCTCTATTCATAATCTCTTTTTCAATTTCAAAGTGATGTACTAGTGGAGAATATTTTTTCTCAATTTTTAACATTCTCACTTAAAATGATGGATGACTGGAGATGGTCTAAGAAATCTGAGCTACTAAAATTTGCAATTTATTTTTTTATTATACTCGTTTTAGCCTAAATAATTAATATTTATGATTTTGTTTTACATTATGATTGTTTAATATAATTGTTTTTGAAAAACTAATGTTAGGTTACTGCTTAATATTTAAGATATGTATAAAAAATAAGGGAAAATAATAGAACATAAATGAAAGGATCGTCATGTGTTGATCAAGAAATAAATTCATATATGCAAGAGAGGCAAACTATGAAAAAATATATATTATAGAAATATTGTGTGTCATTCTATCACTTAATTTGGTTTATGTTTTCTATAATATATATTTTTCCATAGTCCAATGATACATCCTTTCAAAAGGATGGTTTATGTCAATGGGCAAGGATATAATTCATTTTGTTTATGTTTTCTTTCAAACGTGAGATCATTAAAAAGTAAAAAGTGTTTTTTAAAAAAACAAATATTCTGAAAGAAACAAAATGAATGTAACCGTTGGAGAAAACCTTGAACTCATTATAGTGATATTTCATTTTAAAGAAAAAAAATGATGGTAACCATTAACAATGCTATTGTTATTCAAGTATTTCGAAATGTATATTTTTAGATTATTCAAATATATCTTTGGATTTTTTTATTTGTAATATACTATAAACTCTAAAAAGACTTAAATCCTTGTCCAATGATACATCCTTTTTAACGATCTCACATTTAAAAGAAAACATAAACAAAATAAATTAAATCCTTGTCCAATGATACATCCTTTTGGGAGAATTTTGTTTTTATATAAGTAATGTCTCCTCAAATATGATCCAATAATATTTGTAATCTCCTTTTTAATTTCAATGTGATGTAGTAGTGGAGAAGAATTTTTCTCAATCTTTAATGTTTTCACTTAAAATGATGGACGATTGGAGATGGTCCAAGAAATCTGAGCTACTAAAATTTGCAATTTATTCTTTTATTATACTCGTTTTAACCTAAAGAGTTTCTTAGGTATTACACTGATTAGAAAAAGAGTTTCTCCTACTCTCTCTGATGTTCTTGTGCCGGAATGTTTATCAAAAGGAGTATACAAAAAAATGCAAAGATAAGAATGATGAAGAACATTGTTGCCTTGCTGGAGTATACTTGAAGGGTTGATGTACGCTAAGATATATGGAGTACCGAGAGAAAAACCCGAAGAGCGTGATTGGACTGCCACATGTCAAATGAGTTTATTAATGGAGATGAGGAACACTACAAGATAGTGAAGTCTTTGTGTATGAGACTTTAGAGTTAGCGTTGGAGCGTGCGAAAACAGGATATCCTGTTGCTGTATCATTAATATGCTTTGAGGGTTGGTCTACGCGTTGGGAAGATAATGGTCAACCAACATACATTTACCATGGCCCGAAATCAGTGGTAAATATCTCCGTAGGCATGTCATAATCATAATTAATTCCAAAGTAATCAATGGGATTAAGGTAGCAATTTGCAAATCTAGCAACAGGGAAGTTCGTCATAATCGTGGATACATGGCTGTGATTATTGAAATATTGATAACACTGGTTGGTGCCACAAATAGAAACGATAATCCAAATTTGTATAGAAAGAAGCCACAGTATCTACTAGATTATTTCTTCTCGATTGACATGGAAATGGGTCCTGAGCAACTAATAAAAGTGGAGCCAGATCAAGCAAATGAGAACATGAAGTTTAAGGTTTGTGTGGGGGTTGATCTATTTTATTTTATTGTGGATTTGATGTGATCATGGCAAACACAATGAAGGAGCAGCTAGTAGCCGAGAAAGCTAAGAAGAAATGGATTAGCTCAACAACAACATTTGATCCGGGAATATTAAGAGGATCACTTCAACAATTCAAGACATCTTTACAACACCTTCTCAACACCATCCAGGGCAGTTTAGTGTGTGCTAATTTAACTACCCTAGTTGTGATCCAAACCACCTAGACATTTATCAAGAGAGGTGATAAGACTTGCACTCTTTTTCCCTTTGTTTGGTTTTGTCCCAATGGGTTTTCCAAACAAGGTTTTTAATGAGGCAAGACTTATTACTCTTTCACAAGGCCTCTTGATAAAGCCAGGCCCAAACTCTACTCTCAGCCACGAAATGGAGCCAAAGAGACATTCGAGAATGGTTCAAAGTTTATGTTTAATGCTTTGTAGAATTCCAAGGGGTTATTTTCTATTTTCTATGCATCTTTGAACTCTATATGTATTCCCTTGTTCTCTTCTTTTCAGATTATCAAACATTTTATTCTCAAATTCCTTCTTGTTTGATCGCCTTGTTCTCTGGTGTAAAGGATCATCATCCACACCTTGACAAGTTTGAAATCATTGGATCGCTTCATAATCCTTTGACGTTTCACATCAATCCACCTCTTGTTCCTGCCGAGTTTGGTTTTCACCCACTCGTGGAGCAAGCCCCGAGTGTTCAAAGGCTACTCATCACCTTTGGAGTATCACTCATTCAATCCGATTCATCACCTTCACTCCATTTCATCACTTCCGCACTCATATCCGTTCACTCTACTCATCACAACCATTGGAGAATATTCAGGGACTTTGATCCTCATCTAGGATCATATAAAGTGGTATCAGAGCTCACTCCAAACCAGGTTGTGTCGATTCAAAACGTTTTACCCTTTCATATTCTGCAGATCATCCGAATCGATTTGTCTGTTGATTGCTAGAATTTTCATAATTGTTTGGTGTCAGATAAAATCGTATAATCAATCGAATCGGAACCTAGTTTGAGTCAAGTAATTGATAAAATTGTTTTTGGAATTTTTCGGCACGTTTTGATATTTTTTTGTGACTGTTCAACTGCTAGTGTCGAATCCGGAATCACTGTCTGTCACACGTTTTGCTTGAATTTTCATAAAATATTGGCGTGTGATAAAAATTCGAAATTTGTTGTGACTGAACCTAGAAAGAGTCTAGTTTCTAGAAAAATTGATTCTCGAATTTTTGAATATGTTTTGATAAATTTTCGAGGTTGATTTCGTCGAACAGTCGCAACTAGAGGTTCTCGGAATTTGTAAAGTTATTTTCGTGTTAACTTGCTAGAATTGTTTAAAATCATTGGTTAATCCTAAAATCGTGAAATCTGTTGCATTGAAACCTAGATTGAGTCTAGTATTCGTTAAAATTGACTCTGGAATTTTTGAACGTGATTTGATAATTTATTCTGTTCGATCAAGTCAAACAGTCGTTTAGGATTCTAGAAAAGTTTCTGAGTTTTCTTTGGGCATCTTTACTTGTTTTTTTGTTTGGATTTGAACAGGTACCATGGTGGAAACCACTAATGATGAAGAGGAATCCTCAAACTCCAACAAACCACTCCTTGATTCCCTTAGAGCCATAATGGACGAAAGTATGGCAACCATGAGAGCAGAGCTGAGAGTTGAGCTAGAAAGATCCATCAATGACCGAAAAAGGAAGGAAAAAGAGCTTGATCCCAAGCCACCAGACATTACAAAGAGTTCAACATGGAGCAGAAACTTCCTACACTCTTAAACCATCTGTTCAGTTTAATTCTTATCATGATTATGTTTCTAAAATTCAACTCTATTCTTTTTCAGGAAAAGAAGACTATCTAGAGTGGGAAAGAAACATGGACAACTGGTTTTGCTACAACAAGGTCTTGAAAAGAGAGAAGCTAGGTTTTGCAATTGAACAACTAACACGAAGCGCTTATAAGTGGTGGCAGCAAGAAAGAGAAGACCGCAGATTCTACAAGGAGCCAACTATCACTTCTTGGGAAAGTTTAAAGGAGCTGCTATGGGAAAAGTATGCACCAAGGAGCAGGAACAAAAGCCACACTACTACAGAACATGGCAAAGCAACCAAGGACAACAAAAAGCCGTGGATAGAAACGTTTACAACTCAAATGGAGCAAGTGTTGAATGATCATTATAAAGGACTTCGTCAAAAGCATCAACGAAGGAAAGAACAAGAGGAATCGCAAAGAAAAGAAATTGTGCTGCAAGAAAATGCTGAGAACAAGATGAAAGAGAATATGGAGATTCAACCATGTGAACCGAAGCAATGCCATACTATGGAGCATGAGAATGACAAAGCTGAAGGAAGCACAAAGGAGAAGAATCCACAGTTGATGTCAACCACTTCACAAGCTTGTCGAGCTCACTATGTTTCAAATATCACCATCTTCAAAGCTGAAATGTTACCAAACATCTTGCGTGGTACTCAAGTAAGTTTAGATTGCGAGTTTATTCATTACTGGAATATTTCCACCTTCACTCGTAGTTTCAAGCAACCTGTTTTGAATGTTGAAGTTTCTAGTATAATACACTTGATTTTATCCTTAAGTGCCAAGGAAGATACATGAACCATAGATGTGTGCAAAGACATGCCATCAAACTCAGAGCTCATGACGTGTTCTCTAGCCAATAAAAGAAGTACAGAAGTCAGCAACACCCTCTTGAAAGAGCAAACTGAAAGCAAAACAGTGGAGCAATTTCTCTATTTCAAAAAGTCTTTGGAAGTTAAGTGTATTCTTTCTTCTACCCAATCTGATTCTGTGCTTGAAAAAATAACCAGTTTAGAACCGGTGTATCCGAGTAGTATTGTTTGTTTTTCACAGATCTTAGAAGAAGAATCACCAAAAACAATGCAAAGGAGTTTACCACGGATTAATGAATCGGAGCAGCCAACCAGCCTTGTACCAAAACATGTCCTTATGCCATTTCCTTTTGACTACCCAATAAAGCATGGTAAGGAAATTGATTTGGTTAGGACAGAACCTAATTTGTTTGTTATGGTTTCTGCTCAAGATGAAAAACGTTTTGGTTTGGAAAATGTGAAAGAGTTTTGTGTTTCAAAATCCGTTTTTGATAAAATAATTCCAATTTTTGAAACATTCACGCTTGAAAAGTTCTTTGAGCTAAATGGTTTTATGTTTGAAGAATTTTGTGAATTTGCCTCTTCTTTGAAAGTTTCTTTGTGTAGTGATGAATTTGAGCTGTTTAGAACGAAAACTGAAAATGCATTGGTTAAAACTTTTTCTGAATTGAAACATGTGATTAAAAACGAGTTGTTGTGATTCAAATTTGTTCAATGTTCTTTATAAACCAACTGTGAACAATCATGTTTTAGAATTTTCTACTTCAAGTATAATGCACTTGTTCTGTCCCATTAGTGTCGAAAAAGGAACAGGAGCCATGGAGAATCATAAGTACTTGATAGAATTGACAATCAAAGAAAAGCCACCAGACTTGCATCAACCTCAATCCCTTCGTGGAGCTAGAGAAGAACTCACGCATTTCATTCAAATCAAGGAGGATCCACCAGATATATGCCAGCAAAATACTTATCAATTTGGAATTTGGAGCTGGAAGTACCCGAGGAAAACAACTTCAATCACCCAAGGATGCTTCATTCCAAAACTCTATTTTGACAACAACTACATGATTATCTGTTCAATATTTTTCTTTGTGCCTAAACTGTTTCCTTTTGATGTAGGAGATCCTGCGTTCTTACAGATCAAATTAACAAACTAGGATCATGGAAAAGTAGCCAAAGAATCTTCAATGTTCAAAGATAAACCCCCGGATCCAATACCATTCACTTTGATGATAATGATCACCGAACACATCGAAAATCTTATCCAGGTAAGTAACTCTTTGACTCGATTTTTCTCTTATGATTCAAGAGCTGTGATTATGAGTTGAGAAAAGGATAAGATTATTCATAGCATGTTTGGAACTGAACTCTTGTTTTAAGATACTAGTAAAAGAGGAACATGAAATGGATAATGCTTTAATCATAGCTGAAACTTGTTTATCTGTTTATTGTGTCCCCGTGACTGCAATAATACACTTGATCTTTGCCAAAAGTGTTGACAAGTTTGCAGGTACAAAAGAGGAACCACCGGATAACTTTGTGAGGAAGAAACCTATTGCTTATTTCAGAATGATCTTTGAGGTTGGAGAACGAGTTGAAAGGAAGTCCAATCGCATGCCAATGAGCGAAAGTCTATTCAACATAACTAGACGAATCAATAACAAAGCTTATGAACTTGAGCTGCAAGGTAAGTATAATATAAGTCCCTATTTCAAAGTTTCTAACTTAGTTCGTTTCATTGCAGGCGAATCAGATTTGAGGTCAAATCCTTTTCAAATGGGAGAGGATGATGTGATCATGGCAAACACAATGAAGGAGCAGCTAGTAGCCGAGGAAGCTAAGAAGAAATGGATTAGCTCAACAACAACGTTTGATCCGGGAATATTAAAAGGATCACTTCAACAATTCAAGACATCTTTACAACACCTTCTCAACACCATCCAGGGCAGTTTAGTGTGTGCTAATCCAACTACCCTAGTTGTGATCCAAGCCACCTAGACATTTATCAAGAGAGGTAATAAGACTTGCACTCTTTTTCCCTTCGTTTGGTTTTGTCCCAATGGGTTTTCCAAACAAGGTTTTTAATGAGGCAAGCCTTATTACTCTTTCACAAGGCCTCTTGATAAAGCCAGACCCAAACTCTACTCTCAGCCACGAAATGGAGCCAAAGAGACATTCGAGAATGGTTCAAAGTTTATGTTTAATGCTTTGTAGAATTCCAAGGGGTTATTTTCTATTTTCTATGCATCTTTGAACTCTATATGTATTCCCTTGTTCTCTTCTTTTCAGATTATCAAACATTTTATTCTCAAATTCCTTCTTGTTTGATTGCCTTGTTCTCTGGTGTAAAGGATCATCATCCACACCTTGAAAAGTTTGAAATCATTGGATCGCTTCATAATCCTTTGACGTTTCACATCAATCCACCTCTTGTTCCTGCCGAGTTTGGTTTACACCCACTTGTGGAGCAAGCCCCGAGTGTTCAAAGGCTACTCATCACTTTTGGAGTATCACTCATTCAATCCGATTCATCACCTTCACTCCATTTCATCACTTCCGCACTCATATCCATTCACTCTACTCATCACAACCATTGGAGAACATTCAGGGACTTTGATCCTCATCTAGGATCATATCAGGATTGCTAGGCGCTGAGTTCATGTTTTTGTTTTTTGTATATAATTAGGTCGACACTGATTGTGTTGGTCAGCCACTTGCCCCTAAATATGAAAATCCTCTAACTAATAGGTAATAACGTCTTCCTCTGCCTTACTAGAATTCAAATACCCATCCTCTGCTTTATGGTTTTTCAACAAACAAGTGTTTTGATGCACAACCAAAAGCTTCAATCTTGATCGATATGAAGATTCAAAAAAAAAGAGTGACCCTTTTTCTTTTATTTTATTTTTGGTCTTTTCCTAACTAAACTGAATGCTTCCTCTGAACAAAAGTGTATGTCTTGATCGATGAAGGTTTAGAAAAAAGTTTCAATCTATTTATATTGAGTCAAAATAACTTCTTCAATCTCTTAACAAATCATATATTTTTTTTAGATTTTTATTTGGTGAAAGATTCAACAATAACTTTAAGTTTGTGGTTTCAATCCTTTCTAAATTGAGCCAATGCTCAATAAGGACAACGTAATTAAAAATTTCAATCCCCCAAGATCTCAAGTACTCCTCACTCATTCTATTGAGAAAAATTTCTCAACCTTTGAAGTCATTATCTCTTATTCTTTCTTATTTTCTTAGATTAAAGTAATGAAGATATATGGATGGAGATGTAATAAACTCCATCTTGGATTCAAAAAATTAAGCAAACGACATAGTTTTAGTTATTTTTTAGAATGAACAAAACATTGTAAAACATCTACACTTTGTTAAACTTTTTATTGCATCATTTCATATTTAATAAAAAATAAGGATGAAATGAAGGTACAATTGGTTTCATTCTATCACTTAATTTGGTCAGTACTTTGTGTGTTGTTTATATTGAAATGTTTAAGTCTTTTTAGAGTTTATAGTATATTATAATCAAAAATCCAAAGATATATTTGAATAATCTAAAAATATACATTTTGAAATACTTGAAGAACAATAGCATCGGTAATGGTTACCATCATTTGTTCTTTAAAATGAAATATCACTATAATGAGTTCAAGTTTTTCTCCAATGGTTAACTTCATTTTTTGTCTTTCAGAAAGTAATATTTCAAATGTATTCTTCTTTACTACTTACAAATTAAAAAATATATATACTTTTTACTTTTTAACGATCTCACGTTTGAGAGAAAACATAAACAAACTGAATTAAATCCTTCTCCAATGATATATCTTTTTGAGAGAAAATATTTTTTTATAAGTAATGTCTCCTCAAATATGATGCAATAATATTCATCATTTCCTTTTTCATTTCAATGTGATATACTAGTGTAGTGGAGAATAATTTTTCTCAATTTTTAATGTTTTTACTTAAAATGATGGACGATTGGAGATAGTCTAAGAAATCCGAGCTACTAAAATTTGTAACTTATTTTTTTATTATACTAGTTTTAACCTAAATAATTAATATTTGTAATTGTTTTACATTGTGATCGTTTAATATAATTTTTTTTTGAAAAAGTAATGTGAGGTTACTATTTAATATTTAAGATACTAGATTCGTACCCGCGGTACACCGCATGTCAATTATTTTAGTATAAATTATAGTTTTTTGGTTATTTAATATTTATTAATATTTTTATTTTGTTCGTCTAATTTTATTTTATTATTTTATAATGTTTATGGATATACTTTTCTGTTTAATATATTTCTGTAGTTTTGTTTATTTATTTATTGTTTATAATATTTTTAACATGCTTTAAACATGAAATTGTTTTATTTCCATGTAGCAATATCAAATTTATGTTATTTGAATCAAACCTACGCCAAATGAATGGTGTTGTTTACTCTCATTAAAACAATTTAGAGCAAATCCTACTGAATTAGATATTAAATTAATCGAAATTAAAAAAAGTCCTAACTAAATGAAAACCAATACAATTGTCAATCTTATGTATAATTAATTTTCCCACCAAAATTGATCTGGTTCTTGCAAAAAAAAACTCGACTCTGTAATTTTCTTAATAAACTAAAAATCCGTAATTTTCTATCAAAATGAATAATTTGAAAATTTCTTGCAAAAAAAAACTGATATGTTCCTAACAAACTGCAAATACATTTTGCCAAGAAAAAAAATTTACAATTTTTCCGCCAAAAAACAGATCTGTTCCCCGCAAAAAAAACACTTGCCTCTATAATTATCTTAATGAACTGTATATCCATTATTTTCACCTAAATAAATAATTTGCAAATTTCCCGCCAAAAACAGATCTCTATTTTTCCCACAAAAAATGTATTCGAATCATAACATATGTAGAAAATATTAATTTTTTATTAATTATATGCATTATATTATATAATAATTCAAAATAACTTGAAAATAAGATCAAATAAAGGTAAAATGAGAATCGAATTTTTTTCCGGATTCGTTTCCCACCAGAAAACTCGATCTCGTATTTTTCCTAGCATACTGCAAATCCATTATGTCAAACTAAAATTTTTACAATTTTTCTGCGAAAAACTGATCTATTTTTGAAATAAATGTGAAATGAGAATGAGAATCATAATTATTTTTTACATACATAGATTTAAATTAGATAGATATATTTTAGGCAAATTAAAATCAATGTTAATTTCCATAATATTGTTGTTTTAATTTGTTTGGATACACTTATAACATTAATCCTGATTTATTTGTTTTAATATGTGTGTTTAGAAATACACCCTTAAAGTGACTCTTTTAATAGTGTATAGAATTCAAATCCGTAATTTTCTATCAAAATGAATAATTTGAAAATTTCTCGCAAAAATAACTGATATGTTTCTAACAAACTGCAAATCTGTTTTACCAAGATAAGAAATTTACACTTTTCCCGCCAAATACTGATCTGTTCCCCAAAAAAAACAAACACTCGACTCTATAATTTTTTTTTAATTAATTGCATATCTATAATTTTCACCAAAATGAATAATTTGTAAATTTCCTGCCAAAAGTGGATCTGTAATTTTCCTGCTAAAAATGTATTCGAATCACAACATATGTAGAAAATATTAATTTTTATTACTATTTTTATGCATTATATTATATAATAATTCAAAATAACTTGAAAATAAGATCAAATAAAGCTAAAATGAGAATCAAATTTATTTCACGATCCGTTTCCCACCAAAAAACTCGATCTCGTATTTTTCCTAGCATACTGCAAATCCATTCTGCCAAACTAAAACTTTTACAATTTTTCTGCCAAAAACTGATCTGTTTTTTAAATAAATGTGAAATGAGAATCATAATTATTTTTTACATACATAGATTTAAATTAGGTAGATATATTTTAGGCAAATTAAAATCAATGTTAGTTTCCATAATATTGTTGTTTTAATCTGTTTGGATACACTTATAACATTAATCCTGATTTATTTATTTTAATATGTGTGTTTGGAAATACCCCCTTAAAGTGACTCTTTTTAATAGTGTAGTAGAATTCAAATCCGTAATTTTCTATCAAAATGAATAATTTGAAAATTTCCTGCAAAAAAAAACTGATATGTTTCTAACAAACTGCAAATCTGTTTTGCCAAGATAAGAAATTTACAATTTTCCCGCCAAATACTGATCTGTTCCCTAAAAAAAACAAATACTCGACTCTATAATTTTTTTTAATGAATTGCATATCCATAATTTTTTACCAAAATAAATAATTTGCAAATTTACCGCCAAAAGTGGATCTGTAATTTTCCTGCTAAAAATATATTCGAATCACAACATATGTAGAAAATATTAATTTTTATTATTATTTATATCTATTAAATTATAGAATAATTCAAAATAACTTGAAAATAAGATCAAATAAAGGTAAAATGAGAATCAAATTTATTTCCTGATCTGTTTCGCTCCAAAAAACTCAATCTCGTATTTTTCCTAGCATACTGCAAATTCATTCTGCCAAATTAAAAAATTTATAATTTTCTCGCCCAAAACAGATCTAATTTTGAAATAAATGTGAAATGAGAATCATAATTATTTTTCCAATACATTGATTTAAATTAGGTAGATAGATTTTAGGCAAATTAAAATCAATGTTAGTTTCCATAATATTGTTGTTTTAATCTGTTTGGATATTTTTATAACAATAATCCTGGTTTATTGGTTTTAATATGGGTGTTTGGAAACACCTCCTTAAAAGTGACTCTTTTTTAATTGTGTAGTAGATATATAAAAAATAAGGGAAAATAATAGAACATAAATGAAAGGATCAGCATGTGTTGATCTAGAAATAAATCCATACATGCAAGAGAGGGAAACTATGAAAATGTTATATTATACAAGAGATTAGAGAAATATTGTGTGTCATATATGAATAATGAAAGATATATATAGGAATTACAAAGACTTGAGGGAGGGGGGGGGGAGAAGTATAATTTGAAGAATAAGTAAATGTAGAATTATCCATAACATTCATCATCGAATACCCATATAATGGAATAGTCATAAATCGGGTAAGATGCTGACTCATTAAAAGTTTTATAACAGAAATCAGTGACCATCCTCGATCGATTATTCCACACATAAAAAAACTTCCATATTTGAGACCTGTGAATATATTTGTTTAGAGGTTTTGACGATAATCATTGATCTAGTTGTGCATATCACTAAATGTTGATGTAAATATAGTGTGTCACGCATAGGGGTGGGCAAAATATCTGCAATCCGAGATCCACTCCTGTCCAAAATACTAGATATCCGAGGTGTCCGGATATGATATTGTGTATAGTTTCTACTTATTATATATTGAAATTTCTGTAAAATATCACAAAAATAAATTTTATTTGAAAATTTTATGTATTTTAAAAATTTTAAATAGTAAATATGTTCAAAAATGTTATAACAATTAATTTGACAATATTTAATGTGATATTTTCCATTAATTTTTATTTTCTACTTAATTTTTAATAATTATATATTATAATTTTAATATTTTTATCTATTTTTGACGAATCCGGATATCCGCAGATCAATGGATTCAGATCCGAATCGGATACTCTAAAATTTTTGGATATCCGATCTCCAATTAGTATATATCCATAGAATTCGATTCCTAGTTCAGATTCTAACACCCTAAAGCTTCAATCATCAATCTTAGCAGAAAGAATTCATGAAATCAAAACCCATAAATCACCAAGAACAAACTTAACCCATAAATCTTGAAGAACACAAATTACCCAGATTTCTGCAAAATTAAAGGTAACAGTTTGCGATACTTACTTGGATGATCTGGATACACTATACATTCTTGAAAGATTGGGTGATTGAAATCAAAAATTTAGAGAAAATTTTTTGAGAGAGAGTGAAAAACTACAAAAATGAGGTTGAGGAGAGATGAAGTCACGTAGAGGGGTTATAAGGTCGAGTGGATAGGGTTTTGGATAAGAAAATTGATTGGTCAGGAATAAAAGTTAAAATAGTTGGAGTCACCCAAAAATTGGGGGCCATGAAAATGTTTCAAGGCAATGCTATCAGAACTGGCTCTGAAGTAGATCCATCGGGTTGAATTTTTCTGTACATGTAAATCCTCCTAGAAAAGTAAAATGTAATATATGAGTTGTAATTTAAAAGGTGATGGGAGATCACGGCCCATTGCTCGATTCTCCCCAGTCATTCATACATCATACAAAAATAATCATCATACATACATCCTCATACTTATCATCCATATATATCACACATTAACAACCAGTATCATCATACATCATCATCATTCATACCTAACCTTAACTTTCATGTAACAAATCAAATCATCACATAACAAACATCATATTCATACATATCAAACTCAATAAGCATCAAGTCCTATAATCACATAATCTTATTCTATACAAGCAGATCTAAGCCTACATGGCATGCATCAAGAAGCATAACAAAAGAAAATGATACTATGCTGCGCAAATACCACCCTCACCTTTGCCTTGCTTTTCTTTTCATAATTTTCCTCCTCAAAATTTTCTTTTGTTCGACTTTCCTCTTCGGCACCTTCGTTTTCTGGACTTTTCTAAAACAGAACCTCTCCTAACTTAGAAGGTTTCTAAAATAGGAAATTTCCAAAATTAAGAATTAGGGTTTCTGAATTAGAAAAAACTAGAGTTTTCCTAAAATTTGGTTACAGCCTCCGTCGGCTTCAAACTCTCATTATGTCTGGAGGTTATATCGGAATCCTGATCGGCCAAAACCACGTGAAAGGTGAAATCTGGGGTTTCCATTGATATTTAAATCGCCTTCTAACTCTCAACGGTTCGCCGGGAAACAGCTCCTGAAGTTAGGCGACAATAGAATCCGATCTATAGCAATTTGTTCGATAAAACGCCGATAACTTTCTAACCGTAGCTCTGATTTAGGATCCACTTGTGGCTTAGATAGCTCTTGATGTCGTGCATCTCTCCAAAAAATATCATCGACAAAGGAGTTGGTTTGATTAGCCGTTTTATCTCTCTCCTAAAAATGGTCGAACCTGTTTTCTCTTCTTCTTCTTCTTCTTTTTTCTCTATTTCTCTCTTTTCTCTCTACTTCTCATTATTAGTCTTCTTCCAATCAGGGTGGCCACGAAATTGGCAAGGGAAAACCCTAAAACTCACTTATATATGTTTTTTCATTAATGTAGAGATTGAGCTTAGTAGACTTTTACCAGGCCTTCACTCCGCAATCCAAAACTGCGGGATCGGGGTGTTACAGAAGTTATCATTTGTGTATATTTTCTTATTTCAAAATATCTGAATGTATGTAAAAAACTTGCTGGTCAAGTTATGTGTTTGAGTAAATAAGCCTAATAAATCAAAAAGTATTATCTGAATGTTTCAAAACAAGACGGTGTGAATTTTATGATGGTTCCAAATTAGGTTTCAAGGATTCTTCTCCTTTGTGGGAAGATTCTCTGATTAGTAAAGCTTGTTAGGTTGCATCCTGAAACATCTCTGGATTTTAAGATATCAAAAGTTTTTGTTATCTGTTTATTCTCTAAAGAGTTACCAAAGTCTATGAAGTTTACTACACGAGCACAGAAACAAGCATTGGTTAAATTTGCTTACTCATGTATGCCAACGAGATGTTCAAGGTGTGAAAATTAGGGACATGTGGAGAAGGTGTATTTGACAAATGGGGACCCGAAAGAAGGGGTCGCATGAAATGTATTGTCTATAAAGAATATTTTAGAAAGAGCTAGTGCAAGTGAAGTCGCAAAGGGAATTATGGAGGCTTGGATTGTGAAGGATATTGTTTCTAAGGAAATTGGTGATGTATTTTCTCAAAACAACTCAATAGCGCATGTGGATGATGTTGAAGAAGGAGAGTGGTATACGGTACGAAATCGCTAGGAAAAGTGGAGCGCATCCCAAATAGATATAGTGAAGTGAATTTTGGTCAAGTGTTTATTCTTTCAAAATAAGGTTTTCAGTGTTAGTTGATATTGTGAAAGATGGTGAGTTTGTTGAGAAAGATAGGGTTGATGACTTCACAAACTGGTGGTGGCTTATCGTTTGTGAAGGTTTGATGACACGATAGCAACCACTATTCTCGTGCGAGATCGATGTCAGGTGATGTGTTGGCGGTTTAAAGTGTGACATCTACATATTTTACATGTTTGTTTTGATCACTTTTCATATCACTTTGCATCATCTAAAAGTGTATATATGCATTTGAGTATCACTTTTGGGTTATCTCACATCTTAGAGTCCTAGGTTGCTTATATTGCATTTTGCATAGTTCTGAGTATATTTAGGTGTATGGGAGACTTGAAGCGTTGGCGAGGAGATTTGAGGCGAGCGGAGCGAAGGAAGGACAATTTTTTTTGGAGAAATAAAACCTGTAGTGATCCAACCACCATAACCAACCACTGGTGACAAAAGCAGAAGAATCACCCCTCATATGTCATCTGTGGCAGTCAATAGATCGCCACGCACCACTGCCAGCTGTGTCACAGAGCATTCATGGTGGTCCCAAACTCTAGAAACCACCACCAAATTTAGCATGGTGCACTTCTTGGCAGCCCAAACTGCCAAATATGACCGCCGCCTGCTGCTCCGTTTAGCTTTGTTCCTTCCTAAATACTTGTAAAAATACATCTAAACCTAAGTTTTCTTCTCTCTAGAGTTGATTTTTAGATCCACACTCCTTTTAGATGTTTTGGATTGATCTTCATCATATTATGCTACTCTATTGAAATATTTCTTCACTTCTATCTTTGTAAATCCATGTTTGTATATTTTCTTTTCTATTTTCTTCATTTTAGTATTTAGTCTTCTAGTTGGAACATGGGTTATGCTAGATTAGGATGAATTGATTGTTAGATGATGGTTGTTTAGGTTGATTATAGTTAGATCATTCATTTAGGTTGATCATAATGTTAGATTTGACTTGATCTCTCAAATTCTAGAGTTCATGCATTTCACACCCATAAAATGTTCGATGAAATGTTTGAACCAAATTTTTTATGAGCTTTCCATACCTAGCCAATGAAAATAGATGATTAGGGTGTTTAATGAACTTAGTGGAATTATTTATTAATGCTCGTTGATCATTTGATTGCTAATGAGAATTATTGATAATTGGATAATTGATGAAGTGATTAGTGCCACAAAAGTGGATTAGTCATACATTGTGAATTACAAGTTCTAGGATGTTACTTAATTTAATCTCTTGCATTATTTGTATATTGTTAGTTCACTCCAATGTTTTCAAAACCAGACCTGATAATGACTCGGCAACAACGTTGAGTAGTTGGTTGGACCGGTCCAACCGGTTGGATCGGGTTTTTAATATTCTCTGATTTTATAATTATATATATATATATATTTTGTATGTGACAATAATGAATGAGAGAACATAATAAATAAAACTGAAAAAGAAAAAGACTAAATATGCTTAAAGATCTTAACTTGAATGATCGTGTATGTTTTGGAACTTTTCGTCTTATTTTCACTTTAAATATATATGAACATGTTAAAGATTGGATCAATGACACACAAATTTATAACCAGAATAAATCATTTATAATATAGAAAAATAAGTTGATTACTTTTCGCCTCGTGCTCTTATGAAAAAAAAACTCTGAACATGTTTTAATTAGAGAAAGGTAAGGATATAATTTGGGGTCTTTGATTTTCTATAGAATTGGAAAAAAAGAAAAAAAAAATGTGAAAAAGGAAATATTCTTTTCGGTTTATAAATAAACCGAAAAGAATATTTCCTTTCTTTTCGGCTAATTGAATTCAATTGAATGAATTGTCATTAAATACACCATGATTAATTGAAATTTTGATTTAAAGTTGATAAACCAGGTTTTAATGGTAAACCGGATCACCGGTTTTGCCGGTTTTAGAGCGATTATTTCGGTTTTGCTTACATCTGGTTTTTAAGTTTACTCGGACCCGGTATGAGCACCGAATCCCGGTCGGACAGGTTCAACCGGCTGATCCGGTCCGGTTTTGAAAACCTTGGTTCACTCTTATGATAGTAAAACCTATAGTCCAATGCTTTTATGTTGTTTTCCGCTTTGATATTCAAATCTTTTTATTTTCTTGTCTATAAACACCAAAATATCTATTAGTTTGAAACCCATAAATTTTATTGCTTTTCGGAAATTTTTTATTTATAAATCCAAAATTTTATAAGTTTTGTTTTAAGAATTATTTTATTATTTTACAAAGATTTTTTATTTTATTTTAATAAATCTATTGTATCGAGATATTTTTATTTTAATCAATAAAATTTTCAAAAATTAGCGGATATTACTTTTTGTCAACTTCTGAATGTAAAATGTATATAATTTAAAATTTATGCATTATATAACGAGAGAAAATTGAATTTATGTATATTGTTTTATGGTATCCATAAAATTTATTTATTTTATTGAAATAGACAAATAATTAGTGTATATAAAAAAATTCCCAACAAAAAAACTTACTTTTACTTCTTTTTTTTCTCTTTACATAGTATATTAGTATATTTATTTAAATATAACTGGAACTGTGGCAAAATTCGGATTTGAAACTAATTTGGATCCAACAGTTGGAATATTATACTTCACTAGGCTAATACCCACACATATGCGCAGGTTTTATTATGAAATATTTTGTTTTAATTTTTAAAAAAGTAACTTATACTTGTTTATTTAAAATTATTTTGACCTTTTTTCTTAAAATATGGTAATTTATATACTACATGTTAGTTTTTTTCAATAGTATATTATTTTTATTTTAGTTTGAGTTTTAAATAATATATTTTTAGATCTTTATTGTTATTATTGATTTTCTCTTACTTATTTAAGAATTTTGCATATCTACATATTTTTTTGGATGATATGTGTAATCTCTTTCATACATTATTTTACGAAATATTTATTTATTCTTCAATTTTCATACTTTTGAGACTTTTTTTTCTCAATTTACCATTTTGAGGTTTTATTTTTATATATCTTTTATTTAATCCATCTCTTTTTTCATGTTTAAAATTTTGTATTTTTTGTATATTTTTTCTCTCAATTTTATCTCCTCCTCTCTATTTTTATATATTTTTATCTTTTCGACTGTGTATTAAATATTTTTTCATGGCTTATAATTTCTAGGTTGAAGTTAACTTCTTAACTTATTCAATCTCATAATTTGTTGTTTTTCTTCACTTGCATCAAAGTTTAATTATCCTTATTTGTTTGAAAATAACGATTAAATCATTCAAAAATAAAATAGAATGATACATTTTAAATCTTGTATTATATAATTTATAGGTTTAAAATTGAATTTGAATTGTATTTACTTATCATAATTTTTAAATGGACAACTTCAAATTTAATGGTTTTTATGTATAATTAATAGTCAGAAATATATTAATATTTATTTAGGTTATATGTTGTTTAGAAAAAGAAATAAGTTACTTATATAATTTACACATGTGGGAAATTCCAAGTATGCTGTGTTCTTCCCGCAGAAAGGTCCAAGATCCTTGGGTGATGAGATTGCAGGTGGTGACTTTGATGGTGATATGTATCTCATATCTAGAAATTCCAAGGTACTTTCTTATTCCTTTTGCATTTGAAAGTAAACTTTTTGTTGCTGAGACCTGACCTATGAACCGTAAATTCTTGTATTTAGCTACTCGAATACTTCAAGCCAAGTGAACCGTGGGTGAGTTCTTCTCTACCTAGTAAGGTTTACACTGGTAGAAAGCCAAGTGAACTTTCACCAGAACAGTTGGAAGAACAACTTTTCAAAATGTTCTTAAAGGCAAGATTTAGTAAGAGGTACATAATTTAATTCTCGGCTTACTTTCAAGCTCACAAATAATTCTCGGCTTAGTTTCAAGCTCACAAATAATTCTTTTAGTTAACATATGCCTTGTTTTCTCGGTTTACAGTAGCGTTATAGGACAGGCTGCAGAGAGTTGGCTAGCAATAATGGACCACTTCCTCACCGTAGGAGATGAGAGTGCTAAGGAAAAAGCTGAAATGAGGAAGAATTTGTTAAAGTTGACTGATATATATTATGATGCTCTTGATGCATCGAAAAAGGGGGCTAAGGTTGATCTCCCACCCCACTTCGAGGTCAACATTTTTCCACATTATATGGAGCGTACGAACAAGGGAAATTTCAAGTCCACTTCTATTCTTGGATTAATCTATGACACTGTAGTATCTCAGTATGCAGAGGAACCAACATCATGTGGTACGGATCTTCTTGTTACTATCAATAATCAGAGTACACAATAATTCATCAACTCGAATATGTATTAACGCCTAACTGTATATTACAATTCAGAAATCAGTAAGCTCTGGTGTTTTGAAGATGAACCGATCCCTATGTCTCACATGGAGAAATATAGACTCTGGTACAAGACATACAGAGGTCAGATGAACCAAGCGCTGAAGCATAGTGATGAGAAAATTAAGAAGCAAGCAACCAATGACGTTATCCAGAAATACAAGCAGGTAAGCTCCTCAATCCAATGCAAAGATCTGACCAATAGACTTCATGAGTCACCATTTTCTTGTTGATAAGTCTTGGGAAGTCTGCAATCAACAAGAGTCGATTTAATTCTTTCACAACTCATCGGTTGAACGGTTTCTTCTCTGTATCAGGAGTTCTATGGTGCTGCAGGGTTTGAAGAAAGCAAGAGAAACCTGGAAGAAGAACTCTACCCAGAAGCCTTGGCACTTTACAACATCGCTTACAATTATGCCATCCAAAAGAACAAAGTTGGTTATTGCGGGTTTGTATGGAAGGTTGCAGGACCGGTCCTGTGCAAATTCTACCTTAAGAAAACGCAGGAGAAACCAATAATGGCTTCAGCCTCTATGCTTAAAAAGCTTTTTGGTTGAACACACTTACATCTAATCTTCAGCAATCAGAAAGAGAAAAGCTGGTCTTATTGGAACAAGTACTCCACAAGAGAGTTGCTGGTCAAGAAATGGCTGTAAAATCAGTAGCAGACGCTATCCGACGTTCACTCTCTTAGGCAAGTATCTTTATGTGTAGCCTAACTTGTTCTCTGTTAGGCAAGTATCTTATCTGTGTAACCTAACTTGTAAGCTAAAGTATGTGTTGGAGTTCCTTTGGTTTCTCTGGTGTACTTCCGTGTCTGTATTTGCTTATGAAATAAAATAATCATATTAAATAAGACTAAGCTTTATATTCTAATTTCAATTAATTGTACGTGGCAACTTTTGAGTTCATGTGGTGTACAAAGCTGTCTTCATCAGTGTGACACCTCTCTTCATCCTCATGCTTCCATTTGGTATTCTCCACAACCTTCTTCCTTCTATTACTATATTTTCCAGAAAGTTTCATCCCTTTTGATCCTTGTGAATTTCGAAGTTTCTGCTTCTTTGTTCTTTTGGCTTTTTTTTTGTTTGTGTTCTTTGATCCTTTTCAAGATGGAGAGTGTACCCAACTCTGATTTGAAATCCTCTGTTAATGGTGGCGTTGTTGATGTATATGGGGAAGATTCAGCCACCGTTGAGCACAACATAACTCCTTGGTCTCACTCTGTTTCTAGGTAACAACATAACTCCTCCATGGTCACATAACTAAGTGTTTAAAATTAACAATCAAGTTAGTAACTTTTGTTTCTTGTTTCAGTGGGTACTCATTACTTAGAGATCCTCGTTACAACAAAGGACTTGCTTTCACTGAGAAAGAAAGAGATACACATTACTTGCGTGGTCTTCTTCCTCCAGTTGTTCTTGATCAAAAGTTTCAGGTCAAACAAACAAAAACACTTGTGATTTGGTTATGCTGTTACCAAATTTAATAATATCACTTTGACGAGCTTTTGTCAATGATTTAGGAGAAGAGGGTGATGAACAATATTAGACAATATCAATTTCCATTACAAAAGTACATGGCCTTGACAGAACTGCAGGTAAAACTATTGTCTGATTAATCAATTTGTTAACATATCAGAGAAAGATAATTCTCTCTTATTGGAATTTAAAACAGGAAAGAAACGAGAGACTGTTTTACAAGTTCTTGATAGATAATGTTGAAGAGCTTCTTCCTATAGTTTATACTCCAACTGTTGGTGAAGCTTGTCAGAAATTTGGAAGTATTTTCAGACGACCTCAGGGCTTATACATCAGTTTAAAAGAGAAGTATGTAACTTTTAGCTTACTACTTTACCTTTTCCCCACTTAAACTTTACTCATAACCTTTATATATTCATACAGGGGAAAGTTTCTAGATGTGTTAAAGAACTGACCTAAAAGGAATGTACAAGTTATCGTTGTTACTGATGGTGAAAGGATCTTGGGGTTAGGAGATCTTGGATGTCAGGTATTCATCAAATATTACTTCATTTCTGCTTTGATGTGATCTTAATATGGCTTCTATTGTTTGTTTGCATTTGTGTTTGCATTAACCTTTAGTGTATATCTCAGTAATTGACTAGAGGTTGTTTGTCTATAGGGGATGGGTATAACGGTTGGTAAATTGGCATTATATTCAGCACTTGGAGGCGTCCGTCCTTCAGCGGTAATGGTTTAATTGTACTTCAAGGTTTTGTAAATAGTATCTATGAGTCAGGATCTTGAGAACTAGATTGCTTTTGGCAGTGTTTACCTATCACCATTGATGTGGGAACAAACAATGAGAAACTGTTGAATGATGAGTTCTACATAGGACTCAAACAAAATAGAGCAACAGGACAGGTTTCTTTTTTCTTTTGTTCTTTGAATGCTTTGTTCTGTTAAGTATTTTAAAACATGATCATATGAACTTCCACTAAATGAGTAGCTTTAAAACATCATTGCAGGAGTATTGATATGCTCAAATTTACCCTGAGCTACTCTCTCAAATTAAGAGATCACTGTAGTACTTAGGGATCGAATCCACAAGGACTTGGTTACACAATAGATTATCGGAATAAGTATTAAGCTAAACAAGAATAATTGTAATGAAATAGCAATGCAGAAAAGTAAAATAGATGTAAGTCAATAGATGGAAAACGCTAGGCATAGGATAATCTCAGGAATCATCAGAACTGCGAATCAATCAATTATTGGGATTATAATTAAGAACCGTCTAGAACTCAAATTACTAAGCTATAATTAACCAACTGTAGTTGAAAATTATCTAAATCTAAATTTCAGAATCCCAAATTTCTTTGCAAACCCTAAGAATCTAGACCAGCCTTAACGTTCAGGTTCGATATGTTCACAAAATCCCTAAACCAAATTTCTTTGCGAATAAGTAATTTTGCTCAGCTTAGATAGATCAGATTATCAACTGCACTGTCGTGCCTAATCAATCAACCTAAGATCTAAATTCCAATTGCACTGCCGTGCCTCCTAGAATTAGCTTTGAGAACAACCTGAGGCGAAGAACTCTAACAATTAACCCCAATAATATAATCAATTCAACAATTCATCAAAAACCTTTGAAAACCCTAAACCTAACTATGAAACTACTCAGACATATCAATTGAAATCAAAGACATGATTGAAATAGATATCATAAAAGTAGAAAGAGATAGAGGGGTTCGAAATCTTCTCTCAAAGGAGAAACAAAGTATAAGATCAGCCCCTTGGTCCAAGCTCTCTCCAAAGAAAACACCAAGAAGAAAATTATTTAATAAAACCTAAAAACCTAATTTATAAGGCTAAACACGATCTGGGGTCTTCTGTTAACTTTCTGAATGAGTTGCTGACATAGATTTTCGCAAACAGGTTGTAGATTTGGTATGCACACAAACCGTAACCTGTAGCTAATTAAGAATACTCAAGCAAATATTAAGCAACAACACATAATATACTAATCAAGTTATCAAGGTTCATGACTAACAAAAACGCAAAATAAAACAAAAAATAAAATAACTAAAGGTAAAGAAAAACTAAAGTAAACGTACCAGTGGGTTGCCTCCCACTAAGCGCTTGTTTACAGTCATTAGCTTGACTATGCTGAAGCACGGACATATGGTGGGCGAGTGGGTGCAAATGGATGTCTCTCAGAGAATTGTCGCTTCATCCATGGTGGAGTGTAAGCATTAGGTGCATGAGGACGACCAAGGTAATGAGGAACATCAGCCGGGTGAGACATTTGCCTGGGTGGTACACTTCTTTCCTCCACAAAATCATCAATAGAACAAACAAGCGCTATACGAGAATCTCGTGGCTTGGTTAACTGTAAAACAGTTTTTGTACCACGAAAAGTCTTTTTGATGATATTAGATGATTTGGGCTTAGAAATTGCGTACCTTTGCTTTTCCTGAGGTGAATGAAGTGTAGGACGTGGAGCTTTCTATTTAACAACAGCTCGCAGACTAGCAACATTGAGATCATCCCGAAAACAAGCTGTTGTAGACAACTGCGGACCAACTGGTGGAGCGTGTCGATCGACACAAGTGGTTCGTGTCGATCGACACGTACTGGCTACACGGATATCTTTACTAAGGTTCAGCATCTTGGGTTTGAGAATCCTGTGCATCATCTCATCCATAGCGGCTTGTCCTTTTGCCTTAAACTCAGGAGTGATGATGGCTCTAACCTTAGCAAATGTTCTTGAGGTAACTCCATACTGCAGCTTATACTCAATTGTATCACCAACTCGCTTCTTAGGTATCAAGGTCATAAGAGGTTCTTCTATCACTGCTCTTCTCTGCGGTTTCTTCTTTCTACCTCCAGCATTAAGATTCTTTGCAGTGAAGTCCTTAGAGTGAAGCTTGTTCACCTCTTGGTTGTGCGAATTCCCTGTTTCCAGCTTATCACAAACTTTCTTATCCTTTTTCTTAGGCAATTTCCTCAATGATGGAGTTGGAATATCGACTGGGTCTAGGAACTTCCCTGGTAATATGCTGATAAGAATCGGTGCACACTCGAGATAAATCAGATCCACAGCATCATTAAGACTAATCTCTTTAGCGTATGTCTTGTCGATAACTTCCTTCACACGTGGCAAATTACAAAATTCGTGAACCTCTGGAAATTGCCAACTTATCTTATTAACCAAAGCATCATATGAAACAGCAGCCTTAGGGTATGGCGGAATGGGCTTGTCGACACTTTCTGTTGCAGACTTGGGTATTTCAGCACTTTCTGCAACAGCCTCCGAGGCATGTCGATCGACACTAAGGGAGAGTGTCGATCGACACTGGTCATCTCGATTCGAGTTCATGTCATCTTTTGCAGCTGGTGTCGATCGACACAAATGGTCCATGTCGATCGACACGTGTTCCGGAATCACAACATCTTTGTCGTCGATATCCTCCAATAGCATGGCTAAACATTTCTCATCCATTTGCTCAAATTCTTCAGCACTGATATCACCGTTCAACATAATGGCATTGCACTGATTCCTGGAAGGGTATTGTCTTGTCTCTTCACAGCTTTGGCAGTCTGTGCAACTTGAGTGTCGAGCTTCTTGACATGAACGTTTAGTTGCTCAATCTTGCCATTAAGATCAGTATACAGAGCATCGATCTTTCCGTTGAAATCCACAGTAATCTTCTGTTGTCCTTCCAGAACCTGCTCTAACATGGATTCCATCTTGCTCGTAGATGTCGGCGGAGGAATGTTCTGGTAGGAAGACGAGCCGTAGTTCCTCATGAAGGTGTCACTGCTCTGGAAAGGCTTCTGATACTGAGGCTTCTGAGTGTAGGACGGGCAGATAGCACACCGGTTGGCATAGAATTGCTCGGGCGGTTGTAATCTCCTAGTGTCATCCCACGTTGAACAACGGCACCAGCTGCACCTTAAACAATGTTACCAGCGACAGCAACCGGCTGGTGTCGATCGACACCACACCTTCTCCTCTGCATGGTGTCGAGCGACACCATCGTCTAAATGACCTCCTCAATCAACTGGCCGTTTAAATCGATCCTTTGTCCTCTGCGTCATTGTATGGAAGACCTTCTCTGTCCCGGAGGACTCCAGCCGATCGGGTCTGATGATAACACGTAACATCGCCGCTGAATCCTTCGCTTTCCGGGGTCTTCGTTCTAACTCAGCTAGTTCCTCGAAACACAAAAAGAGAGAAAGAAACGAAATTAGTAACAAAATAAATAAAAAATTTAGACAAAAACTTAAACCTAAATCTAATGGTAAACTCTAAGTCGGCAACGGCGCCAAAATTTGATATGCTCAAATTTACCTGAGCTACTCTCTCAAATTAAGAGATCACTTTGTAGTACTTAGGGATCGAATCCACAAGGACTTGGTTACACAATAGATTATCGGAATAAGTATTAAGCTAAACAAGAATAATTGTAATGAAATAGCAATGCAGAAAAGTAAAATAGATGTAAGTCAATAGATGGAAAACGCTAGGCATAGGATAATCTCAGGAATCATCAGAACTGCGAATCAATCAATTATTGGGATTATAATTAAGAACCGTCTAGAACTCAAATTACTAAGCTATAATTAACCAACTGTCGTTGCGAAAATTATCTAAATCTAAATTCCAGAATCCCAAATTTCTTTGCAAACCCTAAGAATCTAGACCAGCCTTAACGTTCAGGTTCGATATGTTCACAAAATCCCTAAACCAAATTTCTTTGCGAATAAGTAATTTTGCTCAGCTTAGATAGATCAGATTATCAACTGCACTGTCGTGCCTAATCAATCAACCTAAGATCTAAATTCCAATTGCACTGCCGTGCCTCCTAGAATTAGCTTTGAGAACAACCTGAGGCGAAGAACTCTAACAATTAACCCCAATAATATAATCAATTCAACAATTCATCAAAAACCTTTGAAAACCCTAAACCTAACTATGAAACTACTCAGACATATCAATTGAAATCAAAGACATGATTGAAATAGATATCATAAAAGTAGAAAGAGATAGAGGGGTTCGAAATCTTCTCTCAAAGGAGAAACAAAGTATAAGATCAGCCCCTTGGTCCAAGCTCTCTCCAAAGAAAACACCAAGAAGAAAATTATTTAATAAAACCTAAAAACCTAATTTATAAGGCTAAACACGATCTGGGGTCTTCTGTTAACTTTCTGAAAGTTCTGGGCCACTTTGCAATTCATTAAATATTAAATTCCGCTTCAGAGTTGGTCAGTGTCGATCGTCACCATTGCTAGTGTCGATCGACACTCATGGTTATGAACTCGGCTTACTCTATTCGCGTGACAGACTGGACTGCTTCCACGAAAACTGGCATAACTTTTGATCGCACCGTTGGAATGACCTCAAACTACTTTCAGATGAAAGATAACCCATTGATTTATCTTGTGTCAAAATATGAGCTCGATCCATCGGTGAAAAGTTCTTCAACGAATGACAAACTTCTGTCGTCTCTGCATGATTCTGCATCTCCATATGCTACAAAGCTCCATAAATGCTCCAAATCATCCAAAAGATCCCAAATGTGTATAAACCTGTAAAAGACTCTAAAAAGACTCGAAGCAATATAAAAAACTCGATAAAAGATATATATCATGGCATAAAACCGGTAAAAACCATGATATATCAACTCCCCCAGACTTAGCTTTTACTTGCCCTCAAGCAAACAGAAAACTGAATACAGGGAAGAAGTTTGAAAACATGAAACTCACAATGTCATCAGAATACCACAATCACATCAACCTTAGTTAAGCCACTAGAAACTCTTACCTGACAAGATCCAGACCACCATGTAATTCATCGCAAGCATTCACAGTTTTTCTGATAATACCCACAACCTCGCAACATAATCTCCCGTAAGGTCTTCATCACTGCGCTCCTCATGTCAGATCTCAATGCCCAGAACCTTCTAGACTTTATCGTCATTCAATACCAAGACAAGATAACATACACAACATATGGTACTCTTTCTCTCCCCCAGACTTATTCTTTTATTTATTCCCTTTTTATTATATTTTTTTTTTCTCTTAATAAAAGCACAAAGGGGCAAGCAAATAATGGTATCACGGGAAAATCCTAACCTTGCCGTGGCCTTTGCTGATCATCTCTTATATCCATGTAAAATAATGAGGTCACGGGAAATTTTTCTACATCTTTACACGGAAGAGAATCATCTCAACTTTTCATAAGAATTTATTCAACCCTCTCTATATATATCAAGGTTCGATACGCGAGTATTGATGGTATTTGCCACCGAATCCCCGGTTCATCCCCTCTCTATATATATCAAGTACATATCATTTTTCGCTATCTTCTAACAGGGGAGAGGAATACCATTTAATTACCTCGAAAGTTGTATCATGTCTGGTATGGATGAGAAAGTCAAGCTCTTAGAACACTGAAATCGTCGAAGAGGTTAACAGTTCAAACCATAGAACTAAGGATTTTTGCGGAAGTATGGGAGTCTCAAGTCCACTGGTCGGCCTTTGATTTTTCCATTAGTCTCGGATTCATGTCAGACTTGAATCATTGGTCACTTAAGCTTCTGCAACTGTGGTTAATTCCTCGGTAAAATCATTGTTTCGGACAAATTTTGACTCAATAAAATAAAAACAAAATTTTTTGACTCTAAAAAAATAATAAACAACGTTAGTAACTACCTCCCCCAGACTTAAACAACACTGTCCCCAGTGTTATAAAAGCATGAGTTTGGTGAAAATAAACAAACGAAAAGAACGTTGAAATCAAGAAAACTACCTATGTGTTGCCATTAGTGTCGATCGACACCCAGCCTGGTGTCGATCGACACCAAGCCTGAACGACTGCGGCTGAATGAGTTGCTGACATAGATTTTCGCAAACAGGTTGTAGATTTGGTATGCACACAAACCGTAACCTGTAGCTAATTAAGAATACTCAAGCAAATATTAAGCAACAACACATAATATACTAATCAAGTTATCAAGGTTCATGACTAACAAAAACGCAAAATAAAACAAAAAATAAAATAACTAAAGGTAAAGAAAAACTAAAGTAAGCGTGCCAGTGGGTTGCCTCCCACTAAGCGCTTGTTTACAGATCATTAGCTTGACTATGCTGAAGCACGGACATATGGTGGGCGAGTGGGTGCAAATGGATGTCTCTACGAGAATTGTCGCTTCATCCATGGTGGAGTGTAAGCATTAGGTGCATGAGGACGACCAAGGTAATGAGGAACATCAGCCGGGTGAGACATTTGCCTGGGTGGTACACTTCTTTCCTCCACAAAATCATCAATAGAACAAACAAGCTATCTCGAGAATCTCGTGGCTTGGTTAAGCGTAAAACAGTTTTTGTACCACAAAAGTCTTTTTGATGATATTAGATGATTTGGGCTTAGAAATTGCGTACCTTTGCTTTTCTCGAGGTGAATGAAGTGTGGGGCGTGGAGCTTTCTATTTAACAACAGCTCGAGACTAGCAACATTGAGATCATCCCGAAAACAAGCTGTTGTAGACAACTGCGGACCAACTGGTGGAGCGTGTCGATCGACACAAGTGGTTCGTGTCGATCGACACGTACTGGCTACACGGATATCTTTACTAAGGTTCAGCATCTTGGGTTTGAGAATCCTGTGCATCATCTCATCCATAGCGGCTTGTCCTTTTGCCTTAAACTCAGGAGTGATGATGGCTCGAACCTTAACAAATGTTCTTGAGGTAACTCCATACTGCAGCTTATACTCAATTGTATCACCAACTCGCTTCTTAGGTATCAAGGTCATAAGAGGTTCTTCTATCACTGCTCTTCTCTGCGGTTTCTTCTTTCTACCTCCAGCATTAAGATTCTTTGCAGTGAAGTCCTTAGAGTGAAGCTTGTTCACCTCTTGGTTGTGCGAATTCCCTGTTTCCAGCTTATCACAAACTTTCTTATCCTTTTTCTTAGGCAATTTCCTCAATGATGGAGTTGGAATATCGACTGGGTCTAGGAACTTCCCTGGTAATCTGCTGATAAGAATCGGTGCACACTCGAGATAAATCAGATCCACAGCATCATTAAGACTAATCTCTTTAGCGTATGTCTTGTCGATAACTTCCTTCACACGTGGCAAATTACAAAATTCGTGAACCTCTGGAAATTGCCAACTTATCTTATTAACCAAAGCATCATATGAAACAGCAGCCTTAGGGTATGGCGGAATGGGCTTGTCGACACTTTCTGTTGCAGACTTGGGTATTTCAGCACTTTCTGCAACAGCCTCCGAGGCATGTCGATCGACACTAAGGGAGAGTGTCGATCGACACTGGTCATCTCGATTCGAGTTCATGTCATCTTTTGCAGCTGGTGTCGATCGACACAAATGGTCCATGTCGATCGACACGTGTTCCGGAATCACAACATCTTTGTCGTCGATATCCTCCAATAGCATGGCTAAACATTTCTCATCCATTTGCTCAAATTCTTCAGCACTGATATCACCGTTCAACATAATGGCATTGCACTGATTCCTGGAAGGGTATTGTCTTGTCTCTTCACAGCTTTGGCAGTCTGTTCAACTTGAGTGTCGAGCTTCTTGACATGAACGTTTAGTTGCTCAATCTTGCCATTAAGATCAGTATACAGAGCATCGATCTTTCCGTTGAAATCCACAGTAATCTTCTGTTGTCCTTCCAGAACCTGCTCTAACATGGATTCCATCTTGCTCGTAGATGTCGGCGGAGGAATGTTCTGGTAGGAAGACGAGCCGTAGTTCCTCATGAAGGTGTCACTGCTCTGGAAAGGCTTCTGATACTGAGGCTTCTGAGTGTAGGACGGGCAGATAGCACACCGGTTGGCATAGAATTGCTCAGGCCGGTTGTAATCTCCTAGTGTCATCCCACGTTGAACAACGGCACCAGCTGCACCTTAAACAATGTTACCAGCGACAGCAGCCGGCTGGTGTCGATCGACACCACCTGCTTCCTCTGCATGGTGTCGAGCGACACCATCGTCCTAAATGACCTCCTCAATCAACTGGCCGTTTTCGTCGATCCTTTGTCCTGCGTCATTGTATGGAAGACCTTCTCATCTGGGAGGACTCCAGCTTCGTCGGGTCTGATGATAACACGCAACATCGCCGCTGAATCCTTCGCTTTCCGGGGTCTTCGTTCTAACTCAGCTAGTTCCTGAAACACACAAGAAAGAGAGAAAGAACGAAATTAGTAACAAAATAAATAAAAAATTTAGACAAAAACTTAAACCTAAATCTAATGGTAAACTCTAAGTCCCCGGCAACGGCGCCAAAATTTGATATGCTCAAATTTACCCTGAGCTACTCTCTCAAATTAAGAGATCACTGTAGTACTTAGGGATCGAATCCACAAGGACTTGGTTACACAATAGATTATCGGAATAAGTATTAAGCTAAACAAGAATAATTGTAATGAAATAGCAATGCAGAAAAGTAAAATAGATGTAAGTCAATAGATGGAAAACGCTAGGCATAGGATAATCTCAGGAATCATCAGAACTGCGAATCAATCAATTATTGGGATTATAATTAAGAACCGTCTAGAACTCAAATTACTAAGCTATAATTAACCAACTGTCGTTGCGAAAATTATCTAAATCTAAATTCCAGAATCCCAAATTTCTTTGCAAACCCTAAGAATCTAGACCAGCCTTAACGTTCAGGTTCGATATGTTCACAAAATCCCTAAACCAAATTTCTTTGCGAATAAGTAATTTTGCTCAGCTTAGATAGATCAGATTATCAACTGCACTGTCGTGCCTAATCAATCAACCTAAGATCTAAATTCCAATTGCACTGCCGTGCCTCCTAGAATTAGCTTTGAGAACAACCTGAGGCGAAGAACTCTAACAATTAACCCCAATAATATAATCAATTCAACAATTCATCAAAAACCTTTGAAAACCCTAAACCTAACTATGAAACTACTCAGACATATCAATTGAAATCAAAGACATGATTGAAATAGATATCATAAAAGTATAAAGAGATAGAGGGGTTCGAAATCTTCTCTCAAAGGAGAAACAAAGTATAAGATCAGCCCCTTGGTCCAAGCTCTCTCCAAAGAAAACACCAAAAAGAAAATTATTTAATAAAACCTAAAAACCTAATTTATAAGGCTAAACACGATCTGGGGTCTTCTGTTAACTTTCTGAAAGTTTTGGGCCACTTTGCAATTCATTAAATGTTAAATTCCGCTTCAGAGTTGGTCAGTGTCGATCGTCACCATTGCTAGTGTCGATCGACACTCATGGTTATGAACTCGGCTTACTCTATTCGCGTGACAGACTGGACTGCTTCCACGAAAACTGGCATAACTTTTGATCGCACCGTTGGAATGACCTCAAACTACTTTCAGATGAAAGATAACCCATTGATTTATCTTGTTTCAAAATATTAGCTCGAACCATCGGTGAAAAGTTCTTCAACGAATGACAAACTTCTGTCGTCTCTGCATGATTCTGCATCTCCATATGCTACAAAGCTCCATAAATGCTCCAAATCATCCAAAAGATCCCAAATGTGTATAAACCTGTAAAAGACTCTAAAAAGACTCGAAGCAATATAAAAGACTCGATAAAAGACATATATCATGGCATAAAACCGGTAAAAACCATGATATATCAAGTATAGTGAGCTCTTGCATGAATTCATGAGTGCTGTGAAACAGAACTATGGCGAAAATGTTCTTATACAGGTATGAAACTATGAATTCTTGGTTTTTGTTATTGAGGATTCAGTATATTATTGTGTAAGCTGTTTATATACGTTGTTGTCTTCCATTTGACACTGTTTGAAGATTTTGCTAATCATAATGCCTTTGGGTTACTTGCAAAATACCGCAACACTCATCTCGTCTTTAATGATGATATACAGGTAAAATTTTAGACCTCATTTTTGCGTGTTATTGTTGTCTTCATAGTTTTAAAGAGATTTGCTTTACCTTTCTTTTCCAGGGGACTGCAGCCGTTGTTTTAGCGGGATTAGTATCCGCACAAGAGTTAATGAACAGTCCACTTGCAGAGCACACCTTCCTCTTTCTTGGTGCTGGTGAAGTAAGAATTAGTTTTTGGAATCACTGTCTGATCCTTTAAGCTCACATATGCTCAATTGTTTTCTCATGTCTTCTTGTTTGGTTGTTGCAGGCTGGAACTGGAATAGCAGAACTTATAGCTCTCTATGTATCAAAACAGGTAATGAATGTTCTTATTTACTAGTTCTGAAGTGTAGTCGCTTTCAATTTGTTTCATCTTCCTTCTGCAGATGAATGCTTCGGTAGAGGAAAGCCGCAAGAAAATCTGGCTTGTTGATTCCAAGGTAGAAGAAATATTTTAGAAAATGTGCATAAGACATCATTGAAACTACAATTTGATGCAAGTTTTGGTTTTCTGATAGGGATTGATTGTTAACTCCCGTAAAGATTCACTTCAAGAATTCAAGAAACCATGGGAATTTTAAACATTTGTTTTGGGCCTATTTTATTTATAAAATTTTAGAGTCCTAAATATCAAAATATTTAATGATCTAATAATTTTAAAGTTACCTCAAAGTATATCCCCATTCAGTTTCAAATCCTTATCATTGGTTTTTTAAATCTTTCATTGTTTATAATTAATTTTTGCGGTCAATACATATTTATTTTTTTTGTATTTGTCATACTTTTTATTTTCATTCACTTTTTAATTACTCTTACTTAGAAATTTTACTAATAATTTATTTTAATTATTTTTTACAAACATAATTTTAAAAAATCAATTTAGTTTTTTTTATGATCATTTTGTAGTTTTTTTTCTTAGAAAAATATTATTCACAAATTTTATAATTCATTATCATAATTATATAGAAAATATATTAATTACAGTTATTTTAATCTTAAAATTAGTATTAACAACTAGAACTGTCAAAGAGGTCCGCCGCCCGCGGGCTATGCCCATTTAGTACCACGGCGGGGCGGGCTTGGACATCCAAAAATTTGTCCACAGATTAGCGGGCATGGCGGGCATCGTCCAAGCGGAAGGCGGGGTTGGTGGTCTTACCCGCTGCGGGCTTACGGGCTGGGCGGGCGTCCGCAAATTGAACATTCCGCCGAACCATCTCTATGTAATAAAAGCTTTGAGCCTTTGACTTCAGCTGAACTTTCTCTATGTAACAGAAGGTTTGACTCTTTTTGTGTAAATTATAAACGAGAAAACAAAACAGCCCTATAAAAAAGTTGAAATAGATTTTTAGGAACTTCTAAGAAAGAATCCATATAAATAGCAAAATCTAATCTTATAAACCATAAAAACTCCAATCAAAATCAGAACATATTCTATGAGACTATGGGTCTACAATTCATGTGTCTGCAATTACATACCAAAGTCGACTAACAAGAAATATGTAGCTAAACCTGAGTAAACTCTACATGTATCTATGAGACTATGTGTCTGCAATTCATGTGTCTCAAAACAAGAACAATAATTAAATGCTATCAATATACACAGCAAAAAAAAAAAGTAGCTAAACTTGAGTAAACTCTACTTGTCAACTCCAAAAGCAATCCAAGATATTTCACAATTTAGTAATTTACCTAGGACTATTAACAATCAGATTTTTTAGCCTGAACATCATTAGGAGGTACAGCTCAACTGATGATCATCATGTGGCTTGTCTGTTAACTCCTCATCACAAATATCATGATCCTTGTCATCTTCTTTGACAAAACATCAACCTCATCTAATATATGATAGTTTCTTTTATTTGGTAGCTTCTTGTTATGTTCTTCCACTGCATGAGTTTTTGAATTCTCAGTTTCTCAACCATTTAAACTTACTAAAAACATGAATTTTGATAATTGGAGCTAAAAGTACCTATTTATTTGTTCAAAACGAAACCGGAAGATCAAGATTATTCATCTCTTTAATCAATTCCATGTAATCACAGTAGAAGGAGAAGTTTCTTCGCCTAGCTTTGATATGAGCTTCTTGGAGGTCTCTGCATTTAGCTCAGCTTCTATATCTGCAAACAAAAGTACAGTGAATAAACTTAGATCGAGTCTACACTCAACACTCTACAGTCCTACGAAGAAAGAAACCCCAAGTCCTAAAAGATCAAGAGAAATGATAAATTGATACAAACTTAATCAGATAATCAATTGATCCAAACTACAAATTCACCGCGAATCAATTTGCATATCCCAAATTGATACAAACTAAATCAGATAACTCCTAATAGATTCAGTTCTTAGCAATCTACAAATTGTCACAAAACTAAATAAGATAATCAATTGCAAATCCACAAATTTCAATTCTCAGAAGAAACAAACATGGGACTCCCATCCAAGCTTGATTCACCGCGACTCTACCGCAAAGCCATCGGGAATCCACCGGAAATCGACATGCAAGTCAGCGATTGCTTCTCTTCGCAATGCCCGCGGGCCGACCCGCATACCCGTTAGGATTTGCGGGGCGGGTATGGACAGGTGATTCGCTGTCTGCGGTCCTCGGCGGGCTGACCCACGGCGGTCGGAGAAGATGGCGGTCAGCGGCGGGCATGCCCAGGCGGTCGCGGACTCGCCTGTCTGACAGCTCTATTAACAACTCATGTAGAGTATTATTATTTTGGCCTAGGGTCTTAAAATCTCTAGAAACGGCTCTGGTGATGGTAAGCAATTTTTCTTCCCAAACGGCTAAGTAAAACCATAAAACAAACAGAAGGAGATCAACAAAGCAAAATTTCCCAGAGGGGAGAATAATGCCTTTCTTCACCAATAAACATTTTGAAGCCAAACAAAAACAAGAACAAATCTTCCCCTTCTGGAAAAAGAATCACCAACATTGCAAAGAATCTTCCCGTCAGATAAGGGTGGGCCCACAGGCCGAGAGAGTTCTACATCCCACGTAAAATCTCATTATCAAGCATAATTCATTCTGGTCACTCCGAGAGACAACTAGCTTGGGATCTTGGATGTGGAAAAAGCTTCTAAAATATAGACAAATCGCAAAACCTCTTTGTAAGGTAGCTGTTGGTAATAGAGTTCTCACATCCTTCTGGTTTGATAACTGGTCCGGTTTGGGTTGCCTAAGGTGGCATGGCACAAAGGAGTTTGGTTTACCCATGCGACACCAAAACTTTATTTTTGTACATGGCTTGCGATACATAACCGCCTATCAACAGGAGATCGTATGATCAACTGGAATGTGGGATCCTCGGGGATGTGCGTCTTGTGCTCTAACAGTTTGGAAACACGGGACCATCTCTTCTTCTCTTGTGGTTTCACTATGGAAGTCTGGGCAGATCTTGCAAAGAACATTCTCAAAGCAAGGTACACAACTGACTGGCCCTTAATTGTTACCTATGTATCAGATTCAACCCTCGATAGAACCCAAAGTTTTCTTGCTCGCTATGTCTTCTAAGCATCAATACACACACTATGGATAGAAAGAAATGCTAGACGGCATGGAAAAAATCCAAACTCAGCAAGTACTCTAATCCGATGGATTGACAAGCAAGTAAAAAACAACTCTCATCAATTCGAGCTCTTGGCGATAAGCATTATAGAGAGGGACTGCAATTGTGGTTCGAATCTAGAAGCTAAAATCTTGTAAAATTTTTCTTTTTCTTTTTATCTAAACTTTTGAAACAAGGTAGCATTCGATGTAAAAACGATATTTTCTTTTGAATTAATTTAACATTACATTAAAAAAAATCTCATTATCTTGATTTAAAAAAATTGTGAATTCAAAGTGAGAAAAAATGGTGGGTTTGAGAAAAAATACCTGATTTGTTAATTTTTTTATAAAAAAATTGCGAAATATAGAACTCTGGGACATGGTGGATTGCGAAATTCTGAATGGTGTCTTTTAGAGTGTTCAAATATCCCACATCGGTTGGGATATAAATCTTTGGGCAATATATATAAGATATGTCAATCCTTAACTCATGAGTTAGCTTTTGGGATAAGTTAAGCCACATTCCTAATATGGTATCTCTTGACTTGGTTTGTGAGAATATCAAATCAGCTCTTGTGGATGATGGTTATCGTGGTTAAGTGTCAATCAGTGCTTATTGTGAGATGAAAAAGAGCGAAAGCGATAGTGGCATCAGAGTTTAAATCCTCTGGAATCAATCTCGTATGCTTAGGAGAATGACGTGCAAGACGTAATCAAATGCTAGAGGACTTTCTTTTCTTTGCAATAGACCATAAACCATCAAGTCTGATGGTAATCTCACGAGACATCTCAAAAGACTCCCTCTTCGTCCAACATCTTCTCACTTTGAAAGACAAGAATCGCAATCTTTTATTGGCACAGATTGATAGCGTTACTGGAGACCTTTTTGCTAGTGTAACTTCAATATGGTACTGAACAGAGACCTAGCTAATGGACGAGTGCCTGCCTTCCAAAGCTCCCAAGGTTTTGCGGCCAATAAGCGGACAAGTTCTACAAATGAAAGCATACAAGCTCCTAAACGTCTGCCTGTAGCGGAATAACTATCATCAATATTTTTGGAATGAACCAGCTCGAGCAGTTTTGCCAGTCCCGCAACGATTTCAAATGTCATTAAGACAGCCATACATGTATTTTAAGGAAGATTGATGTACCGATATTTACGACAATTTTATGTGTTTTAAGAGTAATGATTTTGGTATTCTTTTTTTTTATTATTATTATTGGTATTCTATAAACAATAATAATGAGAGAAACTAAAATATGGATTATTTAACTTAGTAATTCCATAAAACTTTTGAATGGGGTCCCACTTTTTAGGGAGCCCTCACAAAAAAAATTAAATATATTTTTTAGTTGACGTCAAAGGATGAAAAGAAAAATATATATGGAAATGATGAGTAATATATTAATTTTTGTATATATATTTGATAAAATATTGTGTGGGTCTCAAATTATTATTATTTAAATATTACGTTATATTATTTAATTAAAAAAAAAGAAATTTAAGTTAACGTTCTTCTTTATGTGACTTCTCATTTTTTTTCTCTTTTTTGGTTTTAGAGACATAATATTTTCTCAAAAAAATCTGAATTGTTTATTTATTCTAAGACAAAAAAGCTATTTGAATTTTTTTGAGAGAAAAAAACATGGTTAAAAATCTCGATTATACAAGTTTGATAGATGATTTCGCAGAGAAAAATCGAAAAAATATTGTTTTTAGAAGCTTTAAATTGTTGTTATTTTTTTAAAATATTATTGTAGTTTTTTTTAAACTTTAGTTTTGTAGAGACTAAAAATTTGTTTTTTCTATTAAGTAATTGAAGAATTATTTTTTCATTTGGGACTCCAAATTTTTGCTATGACCAAAGAATCATATTACGGATGCAGAGAGCTAAGCACATGTGTCGGTGTGGGTGTCGCAAAAGTGAGAAGAAGGAATTCTTCAGTTGTTTTCAACTAGAAGAAGGAATTCTTCAGTTGTTTTCAACTAGAAGAATTAGCGTAAGAGCGAAGAAGGAAGAACTCAGATCGTTGATCTGGTGGTACCGCCCCCACCTGATTTATAGTAGTCTAGCTGATCCTGGCCGTCGAATTGAGATTAAAGATTTAATCTTAAACTTTCCAATAGAAAATTTAAAGTTACGGAAATACCCTTCTCAACGTTCGTTTTAATATTAAGAGTTGTATTTAATATTAATGTAAGTACTTGAGGTTTGTTTCATCAAATCAGCCGCTTAGGCATATAAATTCTCTCAACTCTCTTCTTCAATCTTCTGTTCTTTCTCTATTTGTTAGGCCAGATCTAACGCAATTTTAATTTATTATCTTTCACGAATCTCTCTCGCGATTGTGTTTTTCTCCGATTTTGAATCGTAAGGGTTTTGTGTTTTCATCGGTTTTACTTTCGCGATTGTAAATTTTCTTTGATTCAAAAAATCCCTTTTTCTGATTTCAAAGTTTTCGTAAATCCAAAACCCCTCTTTTATCGTCTTCTTTATCTTAGGGTTTTCAATTTCAAAGTTTTTTACGTCTGGTCTTTCAAATTAAAACCCCTCTTTTAAAATCTGTGATTTCTTCGGTTTGAGACGGTTTTACTTTCGTTTCGTAGATTCAGAACCTTGTTTTCGTTTCATAATTAAGTTTAATTTCAAATTTTGCAAATAAAATATCGTCTTTTATCGTTGTATTCTTATAATCTCACGGAAAAAAGTTGTTTTTGTATTTTACAATTTACGTTTCTTGTTATCAAATTAGGGTTCTGATTATTTTGTGTTTTGCAAATCAGAAGCCCTCTTTCAAATTTCTGATTTCTTCTTTCACAGTAGAGTTTATCAAGAAATTCTTGTTTTCAATCTGTTTTGTTTTAAAAGTTTAATATTTGATTCAAACCCAAAAGAAAGGGACTGCAACACATATGATTGTTGTTTGTCCGGTTTCTAACTTGGGAAAATTGTCCCTTTCTGGTCCGATGTTGCCTAAGTAATCCTTGTCACATTATGTCCCAAATTATGTATCTTGTTGAGCTGGGCAACTAGATATATACAACCTTCATTAGACTTCGTGTCTGATGATTGGGAAATTCAATGATCTGCATGAACTCTATAGAGAATCTTGTTGAGCTGGGCAACTTGATATATACAAACTTCATTAGACTTTGTGTCTAATGATTGGGAAATTCAATGATCTGCATGAACTCTATAGAGAATCTTGTTGAGCTGGGCAACTTTATTTATATATACAAATTTCATTAGACTCTGTGTCTAATGATTGGTAAATTCAATGATCTGCGTAAACTCTATAGAGAATCTTGTTGAGCTGGGCAACTTGATATACAACATTCTTTAGACTTCGTGTCTAATGATTGGGAAATTCAATGATCTGCGTGAACTCTATAGAGAATCTTGTTGAGCTGGGCAACTTTATATATACAAACTTCATTAGACTTTGCGTCTAATGATGGGGAATGCTCAAGACTTTGTGTCTACTGATGGGAAATTCAATTATCTGCTTAAGACTTTGTGTCTAATGATGAGAAATTCAGTTATCTGCTTTTAAGACTTTGTGTCTAATGATATTCAATTATCTACTTAAGACTTTGTGTCTAATGATTGGAAATTCAGTTATCTACTTAAGACTTTGTGTCTAATGATGGAAATTTGATCATGTCCGTAAACTCTCTAGAGTACCTTGTTGAGCTGGGCAACTTGATATACGAACTTCAGTTTCTGCTTAAGACTTTGTGTCTATTGATTGGGAAATTCATTGATCTGCGTGAACTCTATAGAAAATCTTGTTGAGCTGGACAAGTTGATATATACAAACTTTAGTTTCTGCTTGAGACTTTGTGTCTAATGATTGGGAAATTCAATGATCTGCGTGAACTCTCTAGAGTATCTTGTTGAGCTGGGCAACTTGATATACGAACTTCAATTTCTGATTAAGACTTTGTGTCTAGTGGATTTGGAGATTGAGACATTGAGAAATATATTGCTGGGCATAATTCAATAATCTGCATATATCAGTCTTTTAAAAAGGCTTGTGGGAAATTCAGTTATCTGCATACTCAATGGAGAATAAATGTTCTTTGATTTAACAATACAGTATTCAATAATCTGCTCTTATTGATAGAGGAGAAAATATGTTATTTAAAACATGAATGGGAAATCAATTTCCTTATAATAAAGCTTGTCCATTGGGAAAGTCAATAGTCTACATGAACTCTGTATCTTGCTGGGATGGGTATTAAAATAAATATTCAATACTCTGTATAACTGTGGGGGAAATCAATATGCCTTATAATGAGGCTTTGTCAAATCAGTTCACAAGAAGTAGAAATTCAATCATCTGCATTATATCGATGAATGAGAAAATAAGTTCTCTGCATATGACTCTAATAAAGCTCTTGCTGTGATCTCAAGATTGGGAGAAATTCAACATTCTGTACAAACTCTATTTTGTTGCCATTGGACAACATGATATAAGAATACTTCAAGTTTCTGCAGATACTCCATCTTGTTGTGCTGGGACAACATGATATATACAATAGTCTGCTTAAAGATCTCTTGCTGAAATGAGATATAGCAAGACAGTATTCAATAATCTGCTAATTTATAGAGGAGAAAAAAAGCATTTTTCATAAGACTTGTGAATGATGTTTCTAAGATTGGGAAACTCACTTGTCTGATAAAACTCTTTTTGTTGTGCTGGGGCAACATGAACACATAGTGATGGGAACTAAATCTGATTGGGGAATTCAATACTCTGCATGAACTCTGGGACAACATGATGTTGATCAATATTCTGCAAACTAATGGAGAAGTCAATGTCTTTTGATAAGGCTTCTTTAGTACTGTCCCATTGAGAAATTCAATTATCTGCTAAAGTTGCAGCCTAAAACTCCAAGAAAATATGACAAATGTTCATTAATAGGACTTGTCGAAAGATACCATAAAATTGGAAATTCAATTCTCTGCATTAATTCTCGCTATCCATGACAGCATGATGTATATAATCAGTCAAGATCAGCTGAATGTACTAAATCCTATACTCTGCTGTGTCTGGAAATATATGAATAGAATATTCAAATCTACATGGCTCTGCGTGATACAAGAATCTGACATCTTGGCCAGGAGGTAAGTATTTCATCAAAGTTCAAACCAGTGTTATTGTTAGATTTTGACATTGGTATAGCAACAATGGTAAGTTCATTTTTCTTTTCTTTTAGTTTTATGTACTTGTCTTGGAAATGTTGTTAAGTCATTAAAGAGTAAATCCATTTATGTTTGTTTCACTGTGTCCTGACCACATTTTTGGTGATTGATTCTTAACAGGGAGATTGATGTATTGCAGATTATATTTTCCCACTTTTGATCAGGTAAATTTTCATAACTATAACTAACCTATATTTTCAGCTTCATGATCTGTCTCAGGTTTGACTTCTCTATCTCTCTCTCCCATAATTTCTAATATTATAGTGTTATTAGATGTGTCTGAATTTATGTAGTTGAATTCTATATCTGCTTGAGTTATAGGAGAAATAATCTCATATTTGATGAAGATTTTGCCTCTTTGTCTCCATTTCTGAAATTTATGTCTCGTTTCTTGATTTTTAATACTATTGGTTGTTGGTTGCATTTAAGTTTTTTGTAGTAGTAGTAGCATGAGTTCGTTCGTCCAATGTTTGTGTCAGAGACCAAATGACTTTTGTTTTGAATGGGTTTTTATTTGCTTGGAGAAAGCCTTATGAAGACATGTAGATTCATATATACTAAAACGGTACTACTAAGGAATTATATAGCTCATGAATGTTCAGCATCTTATAGTTTCTTTTTGATCTTTGTGGCCTATTAATATGTGTTTACATCTTATAGTTTCTTTACATGAGTGTCTAATTCTTTACCTGAAAATTGACCTATCATAGGAATTCAGCAACTTTTGATCAGGTAAGTTGTGATTAGTGAGACCTTTTAATGAAAGCTGCAAAGTTGTAGTGAAAATTCAGGATTAAAATGGTTATCCCGGGAAAGCTAAGTGGGTTTTCAAAACCAAAGGTATTTCCTAATTCCTACAACAAAAATACTTACCTCTATTAAAGTTTGATCTTTTTGGATACAGAGCATGACTATATGATTAGTTTATTATTAGTGGCAAAACTGAAGCTTTTTATCAGTTACAGGTATGAGGTATGCCCTTTTCTTTTGACTTTGAATTTTGAGTTCGTTGGACATTATATTATTTGTTTGTTTATGATTAGATAAAAAGCCAACACATGAACACAAATATAAGCTCTCTCTGAATATATCCGTGTGGTTCTTCTGTGAGATACCAAAACTTATTTTTATTGATCATCGTGATTTCTTTATCCATAGCCTGTCTCCATTCTTGGTCGTTGACAACTTCTTTGAAACATAACCCTTCCAAAGGATTGTTTTGTTCTTTTCTCTGCAGTAACTTCTTGTAAGAATTTTGTGTGGAATCATTGTCCTCTAGCTCTCTTTTGCTGGGATTCTCTTCAACTATCTTTATTGGTACTCCTTTTTTTCTTATCTGAAATTTCAGAACCGCATTGTGCATCTTTGTTTCTGGCTTTACTTTATCGTGAGAAATCTTGTCTTTGCTTTCTTTCATCTTTGTGGTTTGATTGTAGACATCTTGAGCATCTGCATTTTCTTTTATTATTCTTGGTAATCCTTCACTCTCTCTCTTGCTTTTGTTTTTCAGTCGTGGTGTTTCACTTTCTCTGGTTTCTTGTGATGTAATGGTTGAAGTTACTGCTTTATCCTTTGAGTATTGAGATTTTTAGATTAGACTGTTTTCTGGCTCTTTCTCAATGATTGACCAGGATAGTGAATAGATAGTTCCACTCATAGGAGCTTCAGTGATCTTGTTGTAATCTTTGTCCATTATGATTCCCTTTTCACTATCAAATAAAACCTTATACCCAGTCCTTACTAGCTGCCCAACACAAAGTAGATTTCTTGTGATCTTTGGAACTAGGAATACATTGCTTATGGTTATTTGACCCAAACTTGTTTCCACAGTGATGTTTCCTGTCTCAATACTCATAACTTTGTCTCCATTAGCTGTTTTGATAGGAGTAATAACTGATTTATCCAAATCTAAGAACAATCCTTCTTTCTTTGAACATGTGATTTGTTGCTCCACTATCAAGAATCCATGTGCTTTGAACCGTTGGTATATGACTTGCTGAAAACGATAGCTCTTCCATGTTAACTTCTCTGTGTGTACATAAACTTGTTGAGTTTTTCTCATTGGACACTCTCTAGATATGTGTCCAACTTCTCCACAGTTAAAGCATTCTATTTGTGATTTTGGCTGTATGTTTTGATCATCGTTGGATTTCTTGTTCTTGAAATAGCAAACGACTTCATAGTGATTATCCTTTTTGCAATAGTTACACCATCTTGGCTTTCTTTTGTTATCTTCAAAAGTTTGATTTGTCCCTTGACTTGACTGAATAGGCTTCTTGGATCTTGCATAGAATGCTCCTTCTTCTAAATTGTTTTCATCTCTATCTTCAAGTCTATTTTCCTGCATCTGTAGTGCATTTAACAGTTCCGGCAGCGTCAATGTTTGTATATTCTTGGTTTGCTCTATCACACCAATGTATGGATCCTACTTGGTTGTCAAAGAAGATATTACTTTTGACACCAAATATTCTTCAGGCATATTATCTCCATATGATTTCATCTCATTGTTGAGTTCAGAATTCTCTTCATGAATTCTTTTAAAGTTTCTTTTTCTTTCTGCTTTACACTCCAGAAAGTTGCTCTTAGCCTTTGTAGTCTGATTTTGTGATGTTTTTGGATTGATCTTTTTGATACTTACTTCTATTAAAGTTTTGATACAGAGCATGACTATATGATTAGTTTATTAGTGGCAGAACTGAAGCTTTTTCTCAGGTACAGGTATGAGGTATGCCCTTTTCTTTTGATTTTGAATTTTGAGTTGGTTGGACATTATATGATTTGTTTGTTTATGATTAAATAAAAAGCCAACACATGAACACAAATATAAAATGTTATCACAAACGTAAACACGTACAATTTACTAAAAAAAAAAAGCAAACGAGAATCTAAAAAACACTTAACGCAACACAAAGTTTACAATTACAATGTTCAAGTCAAAAACGCAAAAGCCATGACACAAATACAAATCCACCACGAATTTAATTGCGAACACAAACATATAGAAACATCATGTAAAATACAAATTTGACTGCCATGGCTTTTGTTTTTGAGGCAGAACTCAAGGTTTTTCTCAGATACGCCCTTCTCTTTTGAGTTTTGACTAATTTTGAGTTCGTTGGACATTATATATACCTCAGTTATATTCCAATTAAGGTAATAATATTTTGTTTATGATTAACTAAAAGCCAACACATGAACACAAATATAAAATTTTCTCACAAACGTAAACACGTATATTTATACTAAACATAACACACCACAAACGATAATCTAATAATAAAATTTAACGCAACACAAAGTTCACAATTACAATGTCCAAGTCATGACACAAATACAAATATACCACAAAGTTTGTTTTCCCACCACAAATTTAACTGTGAACACAAATATATAAAAATTCCGTGTAAAATACAAATTTGACTATCATGGCAGACATAAAACATCGAAAGAATATTGAACCAAGTATATATATCTATATATATATATATACATAGTTTAGTTCAACCAAATAATTTAAACTTCTTTAAAAAAATTTAATCAACAAATATACTGTGACCCAAATTGTTTTATAAAATAATATGTTAAAAATAAAATATTTAAATGTTTTTAAAAAATATTCACCTAAATTGTTCGAATCAAATTGAAAATTTTAGTTTGAGGAGACATACAAAAAAGTATATCTGAAAGTACTCAAATCCATAAAAAGTTTTAGTACCAAAATACTTGAAATGTGTTGAAATACCCAAAATACCAATTACCAAAAACATATGTGTGTTAATGTATTATGTTTTGGGTATTCAAGTACCTGATCGGGTAGGTATGGGCATTTGAGTATTCAGATCAGGTTCGGATAGGAACCGATCGGGTTTGGGTCTTTTGGGTAGAGAAGTTTTAGACCTGTATAGATACCCACATAGTTTTGGATTAGATTCGGATCGGTTCTATTCGGATTCAGGTCTAAAACATTATTACCCATAAAAACCCAAAAATGTTATAAATCATTGTGGATTGTCAAACTCTAGTTCTGGTCCATCAGGCCCATATCCGATGAGACTTAAGACGGTTTATACTTTTCCTAATTCCGAATAGGATTTACCTTTTATCTCTTGTGTTGATTCCTATATAAAGGTTCTATTGGAACCTCATTATCAATAATACAACACACGAAATTCCTCTATAATTCTCTCTAGTTTACAACACGTTATCAGCACGATAGTCTCTAAACCCCTAGCTAGCAGCCACCGCATCTAAAACCCTAATCTCGCCGCAGATCACAATGCAACCGAATCAAAGCAAAGCAAAGAAGATCTCTTGAAACCAGTCAATCTTACTTCACTCTGAGATTCGGTTCCCCCAATACATGGTAACGGGGTTGTGAAAAGATTGATTGAGTGTATTTCTTGAGGAAGATATCTTGTTCGTGATTTCCACTTCAAACCGAATCTCTAAGGTAAGTTCTAAAACCCTATAACATATATAACTATAAAATCGGTAAACCCTAATTAAATTAGGAAATCTCCAAAACCCTAAAAGATTATCTATATTCGGATATATGTTCCGATGTTCGGTTGTTTCGGCTAACCGAAAGTCATGTGTTCGGATGTATGATCCGGCTGTTCCGATAAAACCCTAATTATATAGCATGTTCTGTTGTAAACTAGAGAGAATTATGGGGGAATTTCGTGTGTTGTATTATTGATAATGAGGTTCCAATAGAACTTTTATATAGGAATCAATACAAGAGATAAAAGGTAAATCTTATTCAGAATAGGAAAAGTATAAACCGTCTTAAGTCTCATCGGATATGGGCCTGATTGGCCAGAACTAGAGTTTGACAATCCACAATGATTTATAACACTCTCTCTTAGATGTCATAACTCTAAGAGCTCGTAATACGCTTTGGATGTTACCTCATTAAAACCTTTCTCGGAAAACCCAGTTGGGACAAAACCGAGATAAGAAAAAAGAGTACAACACACATTATTCCCCTGTTCCAAACATCACTGAATGTCTTTCAATCTTCGCATTCCAATCTGATGTATTAGCTTCTTGAATGTCGAGGTTGGTAGAGACTTTGTAAATAGATCTGCTAAATTTTTACTTGAACGAACTTGTAGAACTTGTACTTCTCCATCCTTTTGTAGATCATGCATAAAGAATTTTCGCAAAATATGTTTTGTCCTGTTTCCCTTAATATATCCATCTTTGAGTTGTGCTATGCATGCTGCATTATCCTCGTACAATATGGTTGGTTCCTCCTTTCTTTCGGTCATTCCACAATCCACTTTAATATGTTGAGTCATTGATCTCAACCAAACACATTCACGGCTAGCTTCATAAATCGCCAAGATTTCTGCATGGTTGGGCGATGTAGCAACAAGAGTTTGCTTCATGGATCGCCAAGATATAGCCGTACCACCGTGAGTAAAAACATATCCCGTTTGGGATTTAGCATTGTGTGGATCCGAGAGGTAACCTGCATCCGCAAAACCAATCAAACCATCTTTGTTATGGTTAGTATAAAATAATCCCAAATCTTTCGTTCCTTGTAGGTAACAAAGTATATGTTTAATCCCGTTCCAGTGCCTTTGGGTCGGACATGAGCTAAATCTTGATAATAAATTCACGGCAAAACATATATTTGGCCTAGTGTGGCTCGCCAAATACATCAAAGCTCCTATGACACTTAGATATGGCACTTCGGGACCAAGGACGTTTTCATCATCCTTTTTTGGACCGAATGGATCTTTATCCAAGTCAAGGGATCTCACAACCATGGGGCTAGACAATGGGTGAGATTGGTCCATGTTAAATCTCTTGAGTACTTTCTCTGTATATGCCGTTTGATGCACAAGGATTCCACTATTCATGTACTCAAGTTGTAACCCTAAACAAAATCTTGTTTTTCCTAAATCTTTCATCTCAAATTCTTTCTTTAGATATTCGACTGTTTGGGAAATTTCCTCAGAAGTTCCTAGGATATTCAGGTCGTCTACATACACCGCGATGATTACAAACCCCTTAGTAAATTTCTTTATGAATACACACGGATTTATGGGGTTGTTCTTATAGCCCTCTTTGACTAGATATTCACTTAGTCTATTATACCACATTCGACCTGATTGTTTCAATCCATAAAGACTCTTATTCAACTTTATACAATGTTGTTCTCGAGAACTTTCTTTATCTTTGAGCTCAATTCCCTCTGGGACTTTCATATATATTTCATTATCCAGTGGACCATAGAAGTATGCGGTTACAACATCCGTTAACCGCATATCCAAATTTTCTCTTATGGCCAGACTTATTTGGAACCTAAATGTTGTAGCATCCACCACAGGGGAGTATGTCTCCTCATAATCTATTCCTGGTCTTTACGTGAATCCTTTTGCAACAAGCAGTGCTTTATGTCTCACGATTTCATTATTTTTATTCCTTTTCCTCACAAAGACCTATTTGTGTCCAACTAGTTTAATATCAAGAGGTGTCTGGATTGTAGGACCAAATACATTCCTCTTCCTTAATGAATTTAACTCCACGTTTATAGCCTCTTTCCATTTAATCTAATATTTTCTCTGAGTGCACTCTAATATTGACGTGGGTTCTAGATCCTCGCTTATATCCATAATGTCAAGTGTTACCTTGTATGCAAATATTTCATCAATGTCGACATTCTTTCTATTCCATTGTTTTCCAGACATGACATAATTTATTGAGATCTCATTATTGTCAAGAACTTCATGACCTTGAAGCTCGGCGTCCCGAGTATCAATGTTTGGTTCTTTTGGTTCATTCATGTCTAGGGTTTCAATAACCTTGGATTTTCCCATTGCATCTTTCTTTGATTTCCGAGTGTTCTTATCCTTGGAACCTAATGGTCTACCTCTCTTTAAGCGCGCTTTAGATTCTGTAGCAACTTGATTGTGTCCCTCTTGGACATCAATTCTTATTGGTGCATTAACAGCTGGTATATATGACTTTGTTACTCTCTTTGGGTCAGCAAAGGAATCTGGCAATTGATTAGCTAGTTTTTGTAAATGTATAATCTTTTGGACTTCTATTTCATATTCTTTAGTCCGAGGATCTTGCCATATTAAGGATGTTTGATTCCATGTAATTTCCTTTACCAGTCTGTTATTATCTCCTCCTAATGTTGGATAGTTGGATTCGTCAAAGTGACAATCCGCATACCTGGCCTTAAATAAATCACCCGTGGTTGGCTCAAGGTACTTAACTATGGTGGGAGAATCATATCCAACATATATCCCCATCCTCCTTTGAGGTCCCATCTTACTTCTCTGTGGTGGAGCAATTGGTACATATATAGCACATCCAAATGTCTTAAGATGGGATATGTCTAGCTCATGACACGTTAGCAATTGTGATGGGGAATATTTGTGTTCACTAGATGGCCTGATGCGAATTAGTTCAGCTGCATGTAAAACTGCATGTCCCCAAGCTGAGACCGGGAGTTTTGATCTCATTAGTAATGGCCTCGCAATTAGTTGAATGCGTTGGATAAATGATTCGGCCAATCCGTTTTGTGTATGTACATGTGCCACAGAATGTTCTACACTTACCCCCATGGACATACAATAATCATTAAACGCTTGGGACGTGAATTCACCAGCATTATCTAGACGTATAATCTTTAAAGGAAAATCTGGAAAGTGTGCTCTTAGACGAATTATTTGAGCAAGTAATCTCGTAAATGCCAAATTTCGAGTTGATAATAGACATATGTGTGACCATCTCGTGGATGCATCAATAAGTACCATAAAATATCTAAACGTCCCACAAGGTGGGTGAATTGGTCCACAGATGTCACCTTGTATTCTTTCTAGAAAATTCAATGTTTCCTTATTCACTTTTACTGGTGATGGCCTGACTATGAGTTTCCCTAGTGAACATGCTTCACACGTGAGATTCTTTGGGATAACTCTTCTTTCTTTCAATGTGTGCCCAATTGTATTTAATAACAATTTTCGCATCATGTTAAAACCGGGATGGCCAAGCCGGTTATGCCATAGAGTGAAATTTTTGGAAAACACTTTGTTTACCGTGGCATTTGCTTCTATCATATTTATCTTAGCACAATAAAGGCCTGTAGATATGGCAGGTATGGTTTCTAGGATTTTCTTATGGCCATTGGCGAGTTCAAATATCATAAGGAATTCTTTATTCCCTTCGCCCTTAGTTTCAATATGCAAATCATTCATTCGAATATCTTTAAAACTCAATAGGCTCCTCTTTGAGCTCGGTGAGTATAGTGCATCACTTATTTCTAGATGTGTACCCTTAGGTAATAATATGTTTGCTTGACCATATCCTTCTATTAAATTAGCCATACCCGCTATGGTACATATATTGGTACTTTTGAGTGTGAGATTTATAAAATATCTTTTGTTTCTTAGAATCATGTGGCTTGATCCACTATCCACTACGAAAATATCTTTGTCATCACTCATTCTTCAAAATCAATAATCATATTTTAGAGACTTAAAACAATATCCTTTCTTTAAATCAAATAAATCCAAAATAATAGCAATAACAAATAAATCCAAGAACATAAATCCAAGCAAATAAAAACACCAAAACCAAACATAGAAAATAAATATTGAGATCAACTTTATTCTTTTAGACAATCTGAAGTCTCATATTGCATTAGATCATCTTGCTCATGATCAAAATCATTTTCATGATCTTGATGGACAAAATTTGCTTCCGGATTCTTCCCTTTAATACTCTCTTTATAGAGGTCAATCAAATACTTGGGAGTTCTACATGTTTTGGCCCAATGATTCCCCATTCCACACCGATGGCATCCATGCTTGTTGGCCAAGTTTTGTGTCTGAGAAAAATTGCCACGGCCTCTTCCACGGCCTTGATTAAAGTTGGGTTGATACCCTCGACCATAGGGACTGTAGCTGCGGCCACGTCCTCCTTGCCATCTTCCACATCCACGGCCTCGGCCTCTACCTCGGCCATTAAACTCTTTATGGACATGGTTTGTTTCTTTCTTTTCTTCAGCGGCTGTAAAGGCTTCAGGGAGTGGAGTTGATCCGAGAGGTCTCATTTCACTATTTCTCATCAATAACTCATTGTTTTGCTCAGCTAGCAATAAACAAGAGACCAAACTTGCATATGTCTCGAAGCCCTTTCCACGATATTGTTGTTGTAACAATACATTACTTGTGTGGAATGTAGAGTATGTCTTTTCAAGCATCTTTTCTTCAGTTATTTTCTCACCACACAACTTCAATTTAGAGACAATCTTAAATAGGGCCGAGTTATACTCATCCACGGATTTAAAATCCCGGAACCTTAGATTCCTCCATTCAAACATTGTTTTTGGTAACATCATCGTTCTATGGTGATCATATCTTGTTTTCAACTCGTTTCAAAGATCAAGAGGATTTTCAATTGTCAAGTATTGATCTTTGAGACTCTCAGCAAAATGATGGCGAATTATCATAATTGCCATGTATCGATTTCTTTCATTCTCGTTATTATTCTCAACGATACATTCGTCAAGTCCTTTAGACTTTAGAGTGATCTTAATATCCAATGCCCATTGTAGATAGTTATCTCCCGAGAGAGTAAGGGCAGCAAATTCCAAGTTTTGGATATTCGACATCTGAAATTATGCATCATATTCTCTTAAGTATCACAAAATTTTAATATTCATGCATGGTATAAAACAATTTACGTGATAATATTCTAGCAATTTAGCATGCTCAAAATACACGTTCAAATTATCATGCAAGGTTCTCATGCAACTTAAATATTTATATATTGATCAGATTTTAATTTGTGACAATTATTATCATGCAACCGATTTAACAAAATAGCAAGGTTATGTAAAATAAATTCATGCGATAATAATCTAGCAAAATTATATGATCGAATTTTCATGCAAGATCTTAACATATCTATGTGCTTTGATCGGATTTTAATTTAAGATAATTAATCATGCAATCAAATTTATCAATCAAACAAATAATCATATGCGGATCAATTAGGGTTTATACATATATGTGCAATTTCTATATTAATTAGGGTTTCATAATTATTTAACCAAATTCATAACCTCATTGTGAATATCAACAAAAAAACAATAATTAATCACACAAGAATATCCGTGTCTTGCGACACTCCAGCAATCATACAATTAATATCAAACATGAAAAACCGAACATGCTATATAATTAGGGTTTTATCGGAACAGCCGGATCATACATCCGAACACATGACTTCCGGTTAGCCGGAACAACCGAGCATCAGAACATATATCCAAATATAGATCATCTTTTAGGGTTTTGGAGATTTCCTAATTTAATTAGGGTTTACCGATTTCATGGTTATATATGTTCTAGGGTTTTAGAACTTACCTTAGAGATTCGGTTTGAAGTGGAAATCACGAACAAGATATCTTCCTCAAGAAATACACTCAATCAATCTTTTCACAACCCCGTTACCATGTATTGGGGGAACCGAGTCTCAGAGTGAAGTAAGATTGACTGGTTTCAAGAGAATTATAGGGGAATTTTGTGTGTTGTATTATTCATAATGAGGTTCCAATAGAACTTTTATATAGGAATCAAGGCCATGGAAGAGGCCGTGACAATTTTTCTCAGCCACAAAACTCGGCCAACAAGCATGGATGCCATCGGTGTGGAATGGGGAATCATTGGGCGAAAACATGGAGAACTCCCAAGTATTTGATTGACCTCTATCAAGAGAGTATTAAAAGGAAGAATCCGGAAGCAAATTTGGTCCATCAAGATCATGAAAATGATTTTGATCATGAGCAAGATGATCTAATGCAATATGAGACTTCAGATTGTCTAAAAGAATAAAGTTGATCTCAATATTTATTTTCTATGTTTGGTTTTGGAGTTTTTATTTGCTTGGATTTATGTTCTTGGATTTATTTGTTATTGCTATTATTTTGGATTTATTTGATTTAAAGAAAGGATATTGTTTTAAGTCTCTAAAATATGATTATTGATTTTGAAGAATGAGTGATGACAAAGATATTTTCATAGTGGATAGTGGATCAAGCCACATGATTCTAAGAAACAAAAGATATTTTATAAATCTCACACTCAAAAATACCAATATATGTACTATAGCGGGTATGGCTAATTTAATAGAAGGATATGGTCAAGCAAACATATTATTACCTAAGGGTACACATCTAGAAATAAGTGATGCACTATACTCACTGAGCTCAAAGCGGAGCCTATTGAGTTTTAAAGACATTCGAATGAATGATTTGCATATTGAAACTAAGGGCGAAGGGAATAAAGAATTCCTTATGATATTTGAACTCGCCAATGGCCATAAGAAAATCCTAGAAACCATACCTGCCATATCTACAGGCCTTTATTGTGCTAAGATAAATATGATAGAAATAAATGCCACGGTAAACAAAGTGTTTTCCAAAAATTTCACTCTATGGCATAACCGGCTTGGCCATCCCGGTTCTAACATGATGCGAAAATTGTTATTAAATACAAATGGGCACACATTGAAAGAAAGAAGAGTTATCCCAAAGAATCTCACGTGTGAAGCATGTTCACTAGGGAAACTCATAGTCAGGCCATCACCATATATGTTTTGCCGTGAATTTATTATCAAGATTTAGCTCATGTCCGACCCAAAGGCACTGGAATGGGATTAAACATATACTTCGTTACCTACAAGGAACGAAAGATTTGGGATTATTTTATACTAACCATAACAAAGATGGTTTGATTGGTTTTGCGGATGCAGGTTACCTCTCGGATCCACACAATGCTAAATCCCATACGGGATATGTTTTTACTCATGGTGGTACGGCTATATCTTGGCGATCCATGAAGCAAACTCTTGTTGCTACATCGTCCAACCATGCAAAAATCTTGGCGATTCATGAAGCTAGTCGTGAATGTGTTTGGTTGAGATCAATGACTCAACATATTAAAGTGGATTGTGGAATGACCGAAGGAAAGGAGGAACCAACCATACTGTACGAAGATAATGCAACATGCATAGCACAACTCAAAGATGGATATATTAAGGGAGACAGGACGAAACATATTTTGCCAAAATTCTTCTTCACACATGATCTACAAAAGGATGGAGAAGTACAAGTTCTACAAGTTCGTTCAAGTGAAAATTCAGCAGATCTATTTACAAAGTCTCTACCAACCTCGACATTTAAGAAGCTAATACATCAGATTGGAATGCGAAGATTGAAAGACATTCAGTGATGTTCAGAACAGGAGGAGTAATACGTGTTGTACTCTTTTTCCTTATCTCGGTTTTGTCCCAACTGGGTTTTCCGAGAAAGGTTTTAATGAGGCAACATCCAAAGCGTATTACGAGCTCTTAGAGTTATGACATCCAAGGGGGAGTGTTATAAATCATTGTGGATTGTCAAACTCTAGTAGGCCCATCAGGCCCATATCCGATGAGACTTAAGACGGTTTATACTTTTCCTAATTCCGAATAGGATTTACCTTTTATCTCTTGTATTGATTCCTATATAAAGGTTCTATTGGAAACTCATTATCAATAATACAACACACGAAATTCTCCGATAATTCTCTCTAGTTTACAACAAACAAAACATTGGGTACAAATCAGTTCGGTTATTTTCGGGGATATTATACCCAAATTCGGTAAATTTAGCTTGGATGCCCTTACACCAGATGAGAAACTCAATTCCGCACTGCTGCTGAGTCATCGGAATTATCCACCAAGGATATTTAGGTTAGGGAGACACGCGCGCATTCCTGACAACAAGCACATCACCTGAAAATACTCAAATCCGTAATAAAAATTAATACGAAAAGCATCTATGTGTTAATGTATTATGTTTTGGGTATCCGATCGGGTAATACCCGGAACATAACCAATACCCACATATATATGAGTTTAGGATCCGATTGGTAAATTAAACATATCCGAACCCGACCCAAACTGTTTTCTTGGGTTGGTTTCGGTTCGGGTAAATGAGTTCATGTATTATGCTCAGGCCTACGATCGAGTATGGGGTAATACCCGGAATCGAACTCATATCCATGTGTATATGAGTTTAGGAGTTGATGGATAAATTGAGCATATCCGAACCCAACCCAAACCTTTTATTTTGGATCGATTTCGATTCGGATAATCGGATCCAGTTATTATATCCAAGCCTATTGGATGGTATGATTACTCCAAATTATTTTACCAAATAAACAAATGATTACTCCAAATTTAACGTCATTTTAAAACTATTGTTTCTTGAAAAGTTAAAGCTGTTGGTTCCTTATAACTCTGTTTTTTTTAATTATTGAGTGTTGATGCCCGCAAAATATAGAATTTTATCTACTCTATTGTATGTAGGGGGCCACTTTAACCGCAACATAAAGCTCCCCAAGACAGAAATTTGCTGCATAATTTCTCCTGGAATTGTGCCTACTTCTAATCAATACACTTATACACATCAATTAACACACTAATCCAAAATAAATCAAATTCATTAGGCATGCTTTAAACCATCAATATCTATATGCTCGGAATCCAACTTTTTGGAAGCACACTTTTTCATGTCCTCTTTCACAAATAAAATATATTATTATATGAAATATGAAATAACATTAGTAACTTAATACAAACCCATAGATCATTAGTAACTTAATATATTAGTTTTCATCAAATAACATTACCACATTAAGTCTTTCCAATCATTCAAATCAATAGGGACGCGTATTAGTATCACCCACAGGCATAGGATAATAATCACAAATAATCCAAATCAACTCATTCTCATGACACCTGTACGAGCCACAACCAAGACTGAAAGATTGATTAGCCACCATCTGAGTATAATGCCCACAAACATCTTTACACTTGTTGATGGCATGATCGAAGTTTGGCTTCTCCGTTAACCAATACTTTGCAGCGATAGGACCACTCATTTGGTCCTTAGGTTGGACCCATCCTGCAGCTATATTCTCACCATAAGGTCCACCAGAATGTTTGATGTCGTTGTACCCGCAGATTCCAGCTTTGGCTTGTTTGTCCGCGAAGTTTTGTGCATAGGCTGCAACGGTGTCGTTCCATACCAATGGAGCCACCCCGACCGCTGCTCGAATCATGTTGTGAACTGCTAGTGTTTTTTCAGGTTGGACATCATCTATTGGTTTAACTTTGGGTAGACCATAAGCACGAGTTAAAAAGAAACAGAATAATGTAATTAGTACGACGAAGCTATAACCAAAAGACGACATTGTGTTTTGTTTTTGTGAATTTTTGGAACTTAGGGTTATTTGATCTCTGTTATGATTCTTCTTCCTCCTTTTGTAAGCCTAAAAATAATAATTAAAAAATAGACTCTGCAAGTATTTTTGGGATTATATTATTAAGGGACAAAAAATAAATATGGTTTGGTGGGGTACGAGCAAATTTGGAAGGTTAATCTTTCTATTAAAGCATTCTCATTTTAAGCTAAGACTTATCGTTACAGATTCAACTAAACTTAATAATACACCAAGTAATTTCTCGAGTTGTACGCGAGAATAATGAATTAAAAAACAAAATCATAAAAAGTTTGGTATTGTCTTTACTCTTTGGGTATAAATCATTTTTCTTGATACTTGTTAAAACTTTATCAAGATGACCGTTAATTATCATTCCTTGAAATATTGTATCCATTCTAAAGTTTCATTTATGTTGTATGTAGAAATAAAGTTAAAAATATATCAAATATTTGTTTTTATTCGGATATTAGTATATATGATAAGTATTAGCATCCCAATATCAATCTGGTTTAGGGATAATAATAATATGATAAGCTATTAATCTTATATGTATGAAAAAGAGTCCAAAAACAACTTAAGGATATAACATCCACTTTTAAAAGATAAATAAAATTGAAGACAAACATAAGGTTTGTTGTAACTTGTTAAGTGTTTACTCGTAGATTGTTCCATTTCAAATTAATCCTTTTTATTCAGGTAATCATGCCACAAAAGTCAGAATCAACGACGTCAAACACGATGGGGTTAATCCCACCGAAAATGGAGTTTAGTTTTGATTAGTAGTAAGAAAAATTACCATTATTATTATTATAAAATTATATGTATCAATAAAAGTCTTGCAAGTTACGTATGTATATATAATATATGTAGTCCTTGTGATATTATTATAGATTTATAATTCACGTGAATGTTTTTTAACTCCCGTGATTTGTTCTCACCTTCATTTTCGGAGAGTAATTTTCGGACTCTTCACTCTTTTTTTAATATCCTTTCGAAGAAAATTATAAAACGTTTTGTCAAATTTGTGATTTTTCCTTGACGAACAATCAGATCGTAACATGCACCACTAATATAGTCAAGATAATCTCAAAACGATAGAAGATGTTTTCCCAATAATTCTCTGAATTTTAAGTTATCTTTTTATGCTTTTTTCCATTCTTTACATTCCACGTTGTGCACTACGCAAAACACAAGGGTTTTTTTTGTTCTTTATAAAATTTATAGTACAAAAGAAAATAATAATATTATACATAACTTATTTTCCAATATAAAAAATAAACGACTCACAAAACACATTCTCTCGTACGTAAATTCTCTCGATAATTAATTAATATAATGACACATCTTTTACAAACCACTACACTACAATCTCGAGTCTCGTAGTATATATAAACGTAACATATTATCTTACTCTCTTCTAAGATAGGGACGTGTGTTGGCATCACCCATGGGTCTAGGAGCATAGTTACATACGACCCAAACATACGTATTATCATGACATCTGGGCATACCACAACCATGGTTGTTGCTTGTTATGACTTGTTAAGTTTTGAGTGTGAGTTTCTTATGCTTGATGTGGTGTTGTGATTTTCATGGGTTCTTGGTGAATTCCATGGGTCATTGTGGAGCTTTAGTAGGTGTTTGCTAAGCTTGTGGTTGTTACTTGCTATTGAATGCCTTTTCATGGTGTTTTGATTAGCAATTGATAAGGTTGCGGTTGTGATTATTTTCGTGCGCGATTTTAATCGAGTAGAAATTAATTCATGTTGTGATTGATTTCTTGTGTTGTGGTTAGTCCTGGGCGTTCGGATACCCAAACCCGAGCGGGTCGGGTCTTTCGGGTTTTCGGGTCTTCGGGTTTAGGTCTAGAGGTCCCGTTCGGGTATTTGTAGATTTCGGGTCGGGTTTCGGTTATTTCATTTCGGGTTCGGGTGGATCGGTATATTTTCTAAGACCCGAAATTACCCGAGTACTACTTGGTACCTGCTCAATTAGGGTACTTTATACCCGAAAGTAACCAAAGTACCTAGTATAAAGACTTAACTTATCAAATGAAACAAATAAAACATGTCATATTTGTCTATGTCGAGCTTGTGTAAGTCGTAGGTAGGAGTCATAGGTAGTGACTTCTCAAACAATCAGAGTTGAACCTTAAAACTAATGGGTACTAGAGTTAATGGGCTCTAATGTATAATAGATTTAATGGGTAATTAGATATTTTCGGGTAAATTGAGTACTCACTTGGGTATCGGGTATTATCCGAACCGTACCCGAACCCGAACTACTTCAGATTTTAGTCCCGTTCGAGTTTTCGTAAAATTTGGATCGGTTCTGGTTCGGGTAATTTCGGGTCGGTTCGGTTCGGGTCTTCGGGTATGGTTACTTATGCCCAGGGCTAGTTGTGGTTGTGTGAATTTGCGTGTGGCTTTCATATAACCTGTTGTTGGGAGGATCAATCTCACTCAGCGTTTGGTTTACCAAATGTTGATGCATCACTTTTGTCGATGCAGGTAAAGATAAAGTGTGATCGTGGAATCGAAGGCGATGAGGAGAGGATGATTAGGACTCGTTGTTTTGCTGTTTTGTCATTTCTGTTGTGTTGTTAGAACTGATAGTTGTTGTATTATGAATGTTTAACGTTTATGGTATGTTAAATATTAGCGTAAAAAAAAAGAAGTGTGGTCGCCACACTTTGAGTCTTTGTGGATTCGATCCCTAAGTACTACCGTGATCTCTTAATTTGAGAGAGTAGCTTAAAGGGATAATTTGAGCATATAAGGAAACAAGTTAGGAATAATAAGTACATAAATACAACGAAGAATATAACTCAGAGGTGGTTGAAGAATTCCAAACCCTTGTCTGCTTGGGAGGTTACAACTATCAGAATATTTCTGCTACACAAGGTCAGCAGAATTTCTAGGAGAAACCTGCTAGATTTTTTTACTAAGCTTTTGCTAGAATTGGGTCAAGCTTAGCTCACCACATTAGAATAGTACATGCAAAATTAGAAATATATTATAAAATTTTCAAATAATTAGAAGCTAAAGAATATTGTAATTGAAATCAATAATATTTAAATTTTTTAAAAATAATCATCCGATAAATCTTATTATATAAAATTTGGTTGCACTCACTAGAGATTGACACGTGTCAAATTTCTAATTAAGAGGATTGAGACATGTGTGGATTGATCGTTTAGATTTTGACACATGTAAAAACATAGTGTATTTTAAGTTTCCTTAATCGAAAAGAAAAACCAACAAAAAAAGAAAAATAAATAAATAATAAAATATATACTTTCTATTTTTCTAATATATGTTAAATCTTATTATTTCAATAAAATTTAATTTTTTCCAAATTTAGATTTTACATTATTTAAGATCTAATAATTTGTTTGATCTAAAAGATCGACCCATGAACACAACAAATTTTTATACAAATAATATGAATTAATTAATTGCATGAATTTATTAAATTATAGAATCAAAACTTTCACAGGAAATTTAAAAATAGATTTATAGTGAGAACTATTTTTTTGTGAATGCAAAACCGAGAGAGAAATAAAACCGAGAGATGGTCACGGAAGGGTTGAGTTAGAAGATGTTGTCGGAAACAAGGAATGGGGAATGATTTAGGCGAGTGAAGGTGGCAGAGGGAAATGATATTAAGTTAGGAACTGATAAAAGATCTGAACCAAAGTACATCAAAGAAACACCAAAGATATTTCCAGAGGAACATCAAGCCTAGATATGAGCAAGAGTATAGTTGTCGGTCACCATATCCGTTTTTCAGATCTCACACTAAACCTGGACATTCATGTTTGATTAAGGTTGTAACGCCCGTGTTCCGGAAATTAATTAATTTAATTAATTTGGAAGTTCTTTCGAGTTTATGAACCTTAGACAAGTCTCGAGAAATTGATTATGGGGTGAAATAATCAATTTAGATTTGTTCCGGGGGTGTCATAAATTGGTTAGAAAGTTGTGGGGTTTTTCTCAAAAGGAAGTCAAAATCATTTTGTCTTCTCTTCTTCTTCTTCTTCCTCCTTTGTCGCCATTTGTGGCTGAAAAAGAAAGCTTGGGAGCTTGAGAGAGAGAGAGAGCTTGGAGAAGGGAGAAGAAGAGAGAAAGGCTTGGTGAGCTTGTGAGAAGCTTGGATCTTGTGAGATCAAAGGGTGAGGAGCTTTGTGAAGCTTGGAAAAGAAAGGATTGGAGTGAGGCTAGCTGGCATGAGCTTTGGAGGAAGAAATGAGGTATTACTTGAGCTTGTAGAGGTCATCTAAGCATAGATCCATCCATTCTAAGGTGAGTTGTGACCAAAGGTTATCATTAAGCCATGTGTGGGGGCTTGTGGGGTCGTGCTAAGCTTTGGGGTGTTCCTAGGTTGCTTAGAAACCTTGTGGTCATTTGTGGAGATTTAGCTAGAGTTTGCTAAGCTTGGGGTGGTTAGAGAACCATGGATTTGTGCTTGTTTTGCCTTGTTGAGCTTTGATGATGAGTTCTTATGTTTGCTTGATGATTGTGTGTGTTGTGGTTTCTTGTTGATTCCATGGCTTGTTGGGAGTGTTTCCCGAGTTGCTTAGTGTGGTATTGCCTTGCTTGGTGTGTGTATTGTTATGGTTTAGAGGTTTGGCCTTAGGATTGTGCCTAGACTAAGTTGAGGAGTTGGGAAATCGTAGTGGCTATCGACCAGGTGTGGTCGATAGGGCGAGGTCGATAGGAGCTATCGACTAGGGCAGGTCGATAGAGCGAGGTCGATAGATCCTGCTGGATGTTTTTCCTAGTACTTATCGACCAGGTGTGGTCGATAGAGCGAGGTCGATAGGGTATATAGACTAGGGCTGGTCGATAGGTTGGTCGATAAATCTTGTTGGGTGTTTTCCTAGTGCTTATCGACCATGTGTGATCGATAGAGCGAGGTCGATAGGGTGTATCGACTAGGTGTGGTCGATAGAGCGAGGTCGATAGGGTGTATCGACTAGGTGTGATCGATAGGTAAGTTGATGAGTTCTTCGGATGGTTTTTAGGATGGCTATCGACCAGGATGATTAGGACCGGTAGTTTTAGGTTTTGTAGCTTTCGTAGGATTGTTAGAACCGATATAACTGTTGACCATGCGTGGTTGTTGTTGTTTGTTGAATGTTAATTAACTGGTGGAATATTATTTGTATGAGCACTTAATATTTGTTAATTACATGTTAAAAAAAAAAGTGCGGTCATCACAAAGGTCTTTCGGGTTTAGTGGCCTATGACCCATTCGGGTATTTTTTATTTTTGGTCTCGTTTGGGTACACGAAATATTAGAAAAAAAATTGATTAAAATTGAATAAAATTTAGCTAATTTTTTTAAAATATAACTAAGAACTTTCATATATTTTGGTTATTTTGGGTATTTTTGTTAATTTGGTTTTAACTAAATTGATATTTTTGGGTTAATAATTGTATGGTAATTGGATTATGTGAAGTCTAAATATAATTAATATTTTTGGGTATATTAATTGTATTTTGAATATTTCAGGTATCCATTCGGTTCTCAGTTTGGTTCGGATTTGGTCCTTTAGATGTAGGAGTCTAGGATCTATTCAGATTTTCTCGGTTTGGATTCGAGTTTGGTACCTCTTTTTCTGGTTGGATTCGATTTAGTTTGGTACCTCTTTTTCGGGTTAGATTCGATTTCGTGTCTATCTCACACAATGGTCGGAAAAATAAACAATAAGAAGAAAACAAAAATTACGGGCTGTGGTATAGTTTTTAATATGTTAATAATAAAATTGTAATATAAAAAGTTAAATTAATATTTTATGTATAAAAATAAATTTATTTAAATAATTATATCCTCTAGCAAAAACATGTTTTCTACTTTTTTACCTTAAAACAAATTAAAATATATCATTATCAACATATATTTAGTTTAATGGTTTTGTTTAAATTTTATTTATTTTAAAATTAAGAAACCCGTCATAATCTAGTAATTATATAAAACTGTAAAATTCTTAGAAATATTCGCTATTTTAAGAAGTTAAAACTTACATTTGTCTTGGATGGTAACTTATATGGAAAATAGTTATAACTTAAAGTTTATTCGTCAACAAAAAATAAATGATTTACCGAAAATGAATAATTTACGATTTTAAATTAAAGTTTAATGAATCAAGTTGATTCAATCAAGGTAAACATGACAATAAAAAATGTAATAAGAACAGAACAATATACATGCTCCATTAAAAGATAGATATATTTATCTTCGTTAACTTAACAAGCAAAAAGGCTTAGTTTTAGAGGAAGCCTTATACACTTCACATACTTAAACTAATTATCGTCTTTTACTCTTCATAGTTGGAACAGAACTTAAAAACAAGAGTTGTGTCTTGTTCATGAATACATTCCAAAGTGAATGACTCTCCTATCTTAACGCCATTAGCCTCACAGAAGTCCTTCCAACCAGATCCAACAGCTACAAATCCATTTTTTGACAGTAGATAAGCAAACCATTTCATTCCATTTTTGCCCAAAATATTTATCTTCCCAAGCTTGTTGATGCCATTAGCTTTCATGAATTCACTTGGAAGAATCTGCAAAAGATTTGAATAAATACATCTCGTTACTAATTAGAATCAACCTTTGAAAACAAGAATTGTTTGACGAACTTACTAGTTTACAATCTCTGACATCTTCAGGTGTGAGTGTTAATGTCATGAATCGATTTTGGATTGCTGAAGGTGAGACTCTCCTCTCCTCTATGTTGTTCTTGGCTTTCTTGGTCTTGTTTCCACAGCTAGGTTCTATGGAAATCGAGTTTTGGATTGCAGAAGATGGGTCTCTCCTCTCCTCTATGTTGTTCTTGGCTTTCTTGTTCTTGTTTCCACCGCTAGGTTCTATGGAAATCGAGTTTTTGTCGCTATCTTCTCTACGCTCTCCTTGTTGTCTTCCATCACTTGTGGAATCTGTCCTCAACGAACTGAGCATAGGAGTTCCATTTTTCCAAATTAACTCCAACGTGAAGGATTCACCGCTCTTTAAGCCATTTGCTTTTATAAAATACTTCAAGCCCCTTCCAAAAAACCATTTTCCTTTGCCTTCCCGTCAAAGATTTACCGCGCACTTTGTACCATCTTTTCCCAACAAAGCTATCATCCCAGGTTTGTTCAAGCCATTTTCGCTTGTGAAGGACATTGGAAGATACTAGACCATAGTTGAACAGATAACATACTTATAATTATGAGTTAAAGATGTAAAAACAAAGTTACAATCTGAAACAAGAGTTGATTGATGAACTCACCTGTAAACCTCTTTTGAGGCTGTAATCTATAATTGTTAATGTCACAAATCGGTTCAACCTTGGTGAAATTGAATCACTACATCTCATACGCTTCTTCTTTCTCTCGAGCTCCACACAAGTTTCTTTGTTGTTCTTGTCTCTTTGTGTTCTATCATTGATAGATTCTGTGGAACAGAGCAAAGGCGTTTCTTCGTTTCCAACTAGTTTGAAAACAAAGACACTTCCTGTTTTTTTACCATTTTCATCACATAAATTTCTCCAACCTCGGCTTATGTAGAAAGTATCAGATGATTTGTTGAACCTCAGATCCAATGTCCATGATCTTTCTTCCCTTTCATCCGTTACAACAATCTCGCGGCATTTTCTAGTAAGACCAGCTGAGATTGTTAAATCTTGTGGAAGATCCTGCAACCAAAAGGGTTCAGGCATTTTCAGCACAATTCTTTGTTTAGTTTCATGACTAAACATTTAAATAGTACAGCAAAAGTGATAAAACACATTCTTTAGTCTCATTATTCTATAAACATGGCAAAAGCAGGGAAATAAGCCAAATCAAACCAGACCAAACCAAAAGAAATCAAACCAAAGATGATGTTTTTATCAAACCGAACCAAAACCATACTGAAGGGTAACTTTTGATCAAGATTTCTCCCAAACTGAACCACAGTAGGATCTAAACCAATATGTTAGAATCCCACATAGAACTTAACACAATATCCCCAACTTAAGAAACAACAGTTCATTGAGTGAGTGATTAAAGCAACAGTATGCAAAAACAAAACAAAGTATAAGCACCAGAGCATCATTGTGTAGATTAGAAGCCGTGACAAGGGCAACAAAACTAGAGTGGTCTGATGAAGAAGAATCAGCTTTTGTTTCTGGATTGTTCTTCTTCACTTTCTTCTTTCTCGCATGTTCTGTATCAGTAAAAAACCAAACTTGTTAAACCCTCTGATACTTTTTCATTTAAACTGTTCTTGAAACAATCTCACTATTTATCATTAAATGTAACCTGCATTAAATATGTTGTAGGACTAAAGAGAAGTATTTGTATAGAATAGATAAATACAAAACTAATTCAATGATGTTTACATATTTAAATTGATTACAAAATCTTTCTCCCAAACTCATTTCCAAAATAAAGTTCATAAATCCATAATCAGAATCAGAAAACTCCTTAAACTGCTTTCCTCTAACATAAAGACTTCATTTTTGCAGTCAAAAGATACAATTTTTTTTCTCTCTAAACGCAGAAACAAGACATTAGATTAGGTCGTTGAATGAAACAGAACCAAACTTACCAATCTTTTCCTGACCATTGTTGCTATTTGGAGCCGTAAAGTATTGAATTTCACAACAATCAGGTTCTAAATCTGACAAATGTAACACCATCTCTCAAGCTGCTAAATTTCTTCACTTTCCACCGCACCTTCTTCTTATTCTACCCCTCACGCTTCTTTCTTCTGGGTGCTTCGAGAAGAAATCTAAAAGAACTGGAAATGTCGAAGCACTTGAACCAAAAAACAAAAACCCTATAAATGTTCTGTCTCAGGTTAAAAGACTCGTCTTTTTTCAGGGGAAGCTAAAAAGACACACGACCTCGTTCTTCTCAGAGACTGAGTTTTAGTGTTAGCATACGATTTTTAGAAATGCGAAATCTCGGCGCGTAACCTTAGTAATGAACAAAGAAATTTGATCGATGATTTGTTAGGAAATTTGATCAGACAAATTTAAAATATTTTTTATATTCGGAAGAGAATTTGAACCGGATAAAGCTTTTGGGTTGCTTTGGTCTGGTCTGGTCTGGGTTGTAAATTTTTTTTTTCAAAAACGGCGTCGTCTATTTTTACCAAAAATTTTGAAATTCTGAAAATCATTGTTTCAACTTTCACCGGTCAAGTGACTAAATTTGAATTCTATTTTCTAAATTATATCGTGACTATAAATTCTCAAATCTCTTCGACGAAATAAAATCATTTCATTCTAGTTGTTTGATTGGCAAAATATCATAAAAAAAACCTTCAACTTAGTATTTTTTTTCTAACTAAAACTTCAAACTTTTTGTGATCTACAGTGTACACGGCATTGGGTTAACTAACAGTCAATGCTAATTTCAGCTAACACTGTTAACAAAACCCATTTTTTTTTCAAAAAATAAAAGCAACACAAAATAATATAACAATAAATTATTTATTTACAGTTAAAATTATTTTATCTAAAAATATTATATACTATTTAGTTAAATGCTATATTAACAATTTTATTGTTACATTAAAAACATAGATAAAATAAATTTTATTGTTATATTATTTTTGGTTTTATTTTCATAATTTTTATTTATATTATTAACAAAAAAATAAACAAAAAAATCTAAAAATGTTAACATAATTTAATTGATTATAATAAACAAAAACAATATAAATTATGTTAACATTAACTGTTAACGGGATAGTAACATCATAATTATGTTCCGTTAGTGGATTTAACGACGTACCTAATTTGGCTCGGTCAACATAACTTAGCTATTTTTAAAAAGTCAACCTAAGACTTCAGCGTTAAAACGGCATTTTGTAAGTTCAGGGTGATTTAAAACGGCATTCAACATTCACCGGTCAAGTGAAAATCATTGTTTCAACTTTCACCGGTCTAGTGACCAAAATTATAAGTTCGCCCTTTTCTGATATTTTTCCCTGGAAAAATATATTAAGTTAGAAGTTTTTTATGATATTTTTTCTCTTTGATTTTTTTTTAAAACACAGGACCAGCAAAAAAAAAACAGTATACATAGATTTTAGAAAGTTACTCATGATCAAGACACCCAACCAAGTTGATACCAAATAAAATGGACAAATGTACATACAATTAATATATATACACCTTGAGCATAAGTCCATGCTATATACATAATCTATCATGTGATATCCGGAGACAACATTTGAGAAACCTTGAAAAAGTAGTAAATTAACATTTATGTATTTGGTCTCTGTAGTTGGGGTAGAACTTAAATACATGATTTGTATCTTCTTTCGAAATAAATTCCAAAATGAAAGATTCTCCTAACATCACACCATTAGCCTCACAAAAACCTTTCCAACCATTTCCCAAAGCTACAGTTCCATCTCTTGACAACAAATATGCAAACCACTTCATACCGCTTCTACCTAACAAAGTTGTCTTTCCAGGCTTATCGATGCCATTAATTCTCATGAATTGACTTGGAAGATGCTGCAATACATTTGAAACCAACACATCTAATTGCCAGTTGAAATTCAAAACAGAACCTCTAAAGCAAGAGTTGTTTGGTGAGGTTACGAGTTTGCAGTCTCTGACATCTTCAGTTGTAAGTGTTAATCTCAGGAATCGGTTTTGGATATCTGAAGATGAGTCTCTTCTTCTAGTTTTTTCTCTGTTGTTCTCTGCTTCCTTAGTCATGTGTCCACGGCTAGGTTCTGTGAAATGAGACTCTTCTGAAAACTCACTTTGCCCTCTACCATTGCTAGACTCTGTATGGAGCAAACTGAGCATAGGAGATGCATCTTCCCAGATTGACTGCAACGTGATGGAATCGCCTGTCTTTAATCCGTTTGCTTTAGCAAAATCTTTCCAACCTTTACCCAAACTCATTCGTCCTCTTCTTTCCAGTAGAAGACTTACCAGCCACTTTGCACCATCTTTACCTAACAGAGTTATCTCTCCAGGCTTGTTCATGTTATTCTCCATCATGAATTGCAAGGGAAGACGCTAGAAAAGATATGAACAGAGAATAAAGAAATATAACCCTTTCGATATGCAATAAGCAAGAACAAGATTTGATTGATCAACTTACCAGTCTACCATGTCTGAGACTGTCAGGTGTGATTGTTAATTTCAGGAATCAGTTTTGGCTTGGTGAAATTGAATCGATACATCTCATATGATTCTTCTCTCTCACACATGCGCTGCTCTCCTCTATTATGTTTTCGTCTTTTCTGTTTTCCTCTTTGCTGACCTTTTTTACACTGCTAGACTCTATGTGAAGAAACTCTTTTGCTGCTAGGCTCTATGGGATGAAAATATAGCCACCGTGAAAGAACATTTTCGTTATGTTCATGATTCAATATGAAACGAGTCTAGGAGTGGCAAAATAAACCAATCTAACCAAACCAAATAAATCAAACAGAATCAAAAAAGAAATTTGGTTTTGCTTCAGCAAAATTTTCTCTTAAACCAAAGTTAACCGAACGGAGATAAACTAACAAAAGCTCATATAGCAGAATAAGTTGTTACAATCAACGAAAACCAGAATCAAATCATATAGTTGATTTGATATTTTACTTCAAGAACTTGACTAAACTGTACCAACACCAAAATGCCATCCCTAGAAACAACATTTTGTTTAGGACCGATTTGCGTATCACTTGGACAACATGCATTTTAATCTTTTCCTCGTAAGACCAAGCTAAAGAACACTTAATTTTTCTAATGTTAATGATTAATCAAAACCAAAATGTCTACCCCCTAGAAACAATAGTTCAATAATTATGAATATGCAAGAACTTTAGCAAGAGATTTCAGTTAAACAGACCAGAGCATTTGTGTGTAGACTAGAAGTTGTGACATGGGCTACAAAACAAGACTCGTCTGATGGATAAGCTGCTCCTATTTCTGGATTGTTCTTCTTCACTTTCTTCTTTCTCGGACGCTCTGTATCAGAAACAACCAAGATGTGAAAACCTCAGATGCTTTTATCTTAAAAGTTTTTTTTGTTTTTGTTTCAGTTAGTAACTGTTCGTGAAACAATTTCACCAAAGTAAGTAATCTTAGACGCGTCTATACATGGTACTACAATAAAATAGAAGAGAACTGAATATACCAAAGTTGTCATGATCATCACCATCATATGATGAAAAGCCTGGTTCTTTTCTTAAATGCGGATGTGCTTTCATCGAAACGCTACCTGTATAAGAAAAAATTCCTCAAATTGCATTCCACTAAGTTACAATACTAATTCATATTAACATATTGGTATCAAAATTTAACTAAAACTTATCTCCAGATTAACTCCAGTTCATAGGACAAATATTATCAAACTTACCAATGTTTTTATGATCATTGTTGCTGCTTGGAGCCCGTACATCTCGAATCCCACAATAGTTGGGTCCCAAATCTGAGGCCTGGAACATATTAGCTCCTTCATGTCTGAAAATAATGACCTCGCCGATTCGAAAATCATGAGCAACATGGCTAACTATATCAGATGGAAGTGTTAAAGCCATGAACTGGTTTTGGATTGCTGTAGATGATTCTCTATTTCTAACAGGATACTTTCTGCTCTCTTCTCTGTTGTTCTCTGCTTTCTTAGTGTTGTTTACACTGCTAGGTTCTGTGGAAATAAACTCTTTAGAAAACTCACTTTGCCCTCTACGACTGCTAGACTCTATGCGAAGCAAACTGAGCACAGGAATTGCGTCTTCCCAGATTGACTCCAATGTGATGGAATCTCCCGTCCTTAAGCCGTTTGCTTTAGCAAAATCTTTCCAGCCCTTTCCCAAACTCATTCTTCCTCTTCTCTCTAGTAGAAGACTTGCCAGCCACTTTGCACCATCTTTACCTAAAAGAGTTATCTCCCCGGGCTTGTTCATGCTATTCTCCATCATAAATTGCAATGGAAGACGCTATAAAAGATATGAACGGAGAATTTAAAAAAAAAAAAAAAAACTTTTGTTATGGGTTAAAATGAACAAGATTGATTTATGAACTTACTAGTCTACCATGTCTGAGACTGTCAGGTGTGATTGTTAATGTCAGGAATCGGTTCTGGCTTGGTGAAGTTGGATCTATACAATTCAAATGACTATTCTCTCTCTCCCATGAGCTGCTCTCCTCTTTGCTGGTTTCATCTTTGTTCCTGTCATTTTTACTGATCTTTACTTCGCTGCGAGTCTCTATGGGAAGAGAATCTTTCGCTCTTGGTTCTGAACATTCTTCTCCTGCTATTGTGTCAGTTCTATACTTTTCAGAGCACAAACTGAGCACAGGAGTTCTGTCTTCCCAATCTAACTTGAATGTGAAGGATTCACCCGTCTTTAAGCCGTTTGCTTTAACAAAACTTTTCCAGCCGTCTCCCAAAGTCATTCTTCCTCTGCTTTCCAGGAGAAGATTAGCATTTTAAATTTTGTATTATATAATTTATATGTTTTAAAATAAATTTGAATTGTATTTACTTATAATAATTTCAATCATATAAATTCAAATTTAATAGGGTTTATATATAATTAATAGTCGGATATATATTAATATTGATTTAGGTTACTTGTTGTTTAAAAATATAATAAATTAATTGTTTATATAATAATTTACTCATGTAAAAAGAAATTGAGATAAACTAATAAAAGAGGCTAATGTATCATTATCTAAGAGCAGTTGATGTGTTCATGATTTTATGGTAGGTATGAAAAAGATAAAAAAGTTGGAAGAGTTTTGCAAGTTTTCGGCGGGATTCGTTTGAGTGTATAAACTATATGAAGGAAGAAAATGATAATATAAGGGTAAAATATGAAAATAAGTAATAGTATGAGGCAATATTGAAATTTTGCAATTAAAATGTGAATCTCAAATGTTTGATACGAGATCGCCGTGTCTAGGGCTTTTGGGTGTCGTCAACCTCTCGACTTTGAAGCCTGTAATCTCTCCATCACAGTTGCTCAAATTTTCTCTTTAACTCCTAATGATTTGATACGCTTCTCGAAACTAAGTTCGATTGATCCAACCCGGATGATACACAAATTCGACGTGTTTCTAGCCTTATCGATTTGATTTTTGGCTACCGAATTTCAATTGATCTGAATAGTCTGATACAAGATCTCCGTTTCTAGGGCTTTTTGGTGTCGTCATTGAAGCTTGTAATCTCAGGTTTGTTCTCATTTTCTCGAAATGAAATTCAATTGATATTGTGATGCACAAATTCTACTTGTTTCTAGTGTAATCGATTTGATTGATTTTTCCAGTTCCGTCAGAAATTGCTATTGAATTTTACTTGATGGAGTGCAACAAAGATGAGGCTATGAGAGCAAAAGAAATTGCAGAGAAGAAGTTTAAAATTAAAGACATTGTTGGGGCCAAGAAATTTGTGTTGAAAGCTCAGAGTCTATATCCAGAGTTAGAAGGCGTTTCACAAATGTTAGCAACTTTAGATGTGTATATAGCTGCAGAAAACAAAGTCAATGAGGTCGTAGACTGGTATGGGATACTCAGTGCAAATCAGGGTGATGATGTTGAAACTTTGAAAAGAAAGTACAGGAAGCTTGCTCTAATGTTGCACCCTGATAAAAACAAGTCAATAGGAGCTGAAGGAGCATTCAAGCATGTTTCTGAAGCTTGGAAGTTTTTGTCTGATAAAGATAAGAGAGCTGCTTATGATCGTAGGAAGAGTTTGCACACTGTTTATCAAAAGGTTTCAGTTTCAGCTTCTAATAATGGTGGCTTCAGCAATTTCGCCAAGACCACTTTTACTACTAATGCCACCCAGAAGAATCATTCGCAAAAGCCTGTTAGTGATACACCAAAACCAGCACGGACTGATCATCATACAACAACACCAAGCTCATCTACTACATTTGTGTCATCAGGCCAATTTAAATCGAATACATTCTGGACGGTCTGTAGAAGATGCATGACACAGTATGAGTATGTAAGAGCTTATGTCAAGTTTGACCTTCTTTGTCCTAATTGTCTACATTCGTTTCTAGCTGTGGAAGTACCCAAACCTGGTATATCAAGCTGTTGGACTAGTTGCAGTCGTCTAAAGCGAAACCTAGATCCAAAGTCAGCTGCAAACCACACTACTACTTCAAGTTTGTTTAACAACTCCAAATGGGCATTCTCAAGGACAAGTAGTGCAGCTCATGCTGCGAGCGTGGTTCAACAAGCTTATGAGAAGGTAAAGAAAGATCGTGAGGAGGCAAAAGCAACTGCAAGAAGAGAAAAGAAGAATGCTGAAAGGAGAGGCACCACTGATTCAATTGCTTCTGGTACTTCTTTTAAAAGGAGGAAAGTAAGACGAGAAAATGATGTCGGTTGCTCTAGTGGAAGAAAGTGCACTTACTGTCTAACTGATGAAACCGGAAAAAACATGGGAAAGTTGCAACATGGAACCAAAGAAAGAGCGGTCAAGTTATCACCTAGAAGAAGCCAGAAGAAGATTAGCAAGGAGAATGTAACAAGAGAGATGAAGTCATGTTAGCATTCTGAATCGGTTGAGGGAGTTTTTAGTTATGCAGAAATGATGTGTTATATATAAGCTCCAGGCTATAACCAATCATTAGGATATATTTTTGTAAGTTGAGTCATTTGGTTCTAACAATGTAGAGAGAGACTAGACTATTCTTTTTGGGCAGAAGACTCAAACCGGTTTCCAAATTTTGTTAAACAGATTCAGTGTTGTAGCTACAATGACTTGGTTTCGCAAAGTAAATGCTCTGTTTCTGTTCCCTACTTTCAGGTTTTTTTCACTTTTACTCTTAACAATTTTGATACATGAGTTAAGTTCAACTTCTTTACGGACACGAAAATGAGTATTGAAGAGTGTGATTAGAGAGAGAGAGTGCGATTTGAGGATATCATCTCCGCCACCGCCGTCTGGCCTCATGCCGGGCGACGAGAATTCCCCTTGCTTCCCCCTCTTCATTTCTGGTTTTCGTTCAATGGATCCCCCTCCTGTGGTTTCGTACCCTAACTAATAACTAATGCATACATGGGTACCGATCATCCCACGAAATACACCAAGCGTCCGGATACAATACCACCAGCCGGTCAACATCAAGGATTTGGGTTCCAAACCCCAAACACACCTCCAGCAAGCATCGAGGATCAAGAGGCAACCATTCATCATCCACGACCAAGGATCATTCTCAAAATTCTAAGGTGATATCTCCGGAAGACGTCCGCGGACCTAGTGAAGCCTCGGGAGCTGTTATTCGGTTTCTTGGAGATGACTTGGACGTCTATTTGCTTTGAGTAGCAATCTTGAGTGTCTTCACCATCATCCAAATGTGAAGACACCCCCGAGACATTATAAGGAGTTGTACTCTTTTTCCCACTCCGGGTTTATTCCAATGGGTTTACCGTAGGGATTTTAACGAGGCAACAATCTCTAATGCATCTCCAATTCATCTGACTTGGTTCTCTAGCTTAGAAGTACTCCATGACAAGTTTGGAAATCAAGGAAGGGAAGATCCTACCCAAGAAGATAATCCGCGTAAATAAAGTATTATTTTCGTACTTATTATTTTTACCGCATGTAGTTTTAATGGTGCTTGCCTTGTTTGCCCATGTGTCTAGGGCTTCCTCCTTCATTCCTTTTATTTGCCTATATAAGGCTAGAGGCACTCATTGTAACCGATTAGACTTGCATTGAATCAAAATTAGAGTTGAGATTGTCTCCTTTTTAGGTTTTATTGAGTTGTAGCTCCTTGAACCGCCCCCTTCAAGCTTCTTTTGAGTCATAGCTCGGGACTTGTTGGGTTTGCTGTATCTTGAGACTCTCACATCTCACGTGGTGCATTTGTTCCATCTTTCATTTCTATCGTGTGTCTCCGGTTGAATTTATCCCCGAGCTCACGCCGTATCTATCATTTCACCGTCCATCACTTTAGAGAATCTTCGGTTGAATCATCCCCGAGTTCTCTCTATCTTCTGCATTCTATCCTTTGTCAATCCATCAAGAAGCTCCGGTTGAACCTCTCCCCGAGCTCAATATATCCATCATTCATCATTCGGAACTCGCCGAGTCACTCGCGTTCCGTTATCCAACCACCCCGTATTGCAAACCGTGGATTCACGACCCGGTTCGCATATCAACTGGTATCAGAGCGCAAGCTCCTATGGTTGTCTTTCTATCCTTGCATCATTTCGTTTTCGTGTTCTTTGTGTTCATCACGTTTTTCTTCTTTCGCTTGCATTTTAACCTTTGAAAAATCCATAAAAATGTCATCTTTCATCATAGATTGTTAGCTTTGTTCATCTCGTTGCATATCATCTTTGAAAACCCCGTAAAAATTGAATTTTGTTCATTGTTGTTCATCACCATGTGTTCATCTTTTAGTTTTGTGATTTTGTGTGTTTGGTTGTTCAGTTTATCATGTGTTTAGGCTGTAGATTGTGTGTCTTATTCTATCTTTTACATCGCATCTCATTCTAACACCACTTGTTCATCATCCGTTGCATATAGTTTCATAAATTTTGCATTTTTGGTTCACTTGTTTGCAATTTCCGTGTTTTCATCTTGTGATTCCGTTCATTAGGTTGCATTACCATGTGTTCATCGTGTATTTACGTGTATATCATGCATTTAGGTGTAGTTTCCGTGTGTGTTTTAGGGTCTGGGTTTAAATTCACCGTTGATTGTTTATCATGTGTTCATGTTTAGTCTCGTGTAGTAAATGAAAATGTGTTAGCTTGATCCATTTAGTCCAAAAAAATTTAGTGCTTCTGTGTTTTCCTCCTACAATCGTGTGAGATCAAAGGTTTATTTACCTTGTGCATGTTTATGAGCTGTATTTTGTTCTTGCATGATTTACGTTGGACCACTCATTAGATATTCATTTGCTTTAGTGAGTTGTCACCGTTCAAAGGCTTTCATAATACTCGGGTTACCATATACTTGAATTGTGACTGTTGTCTGATCACGTATTCAATTCTTTTGCGAGGTAACAAGTGTTTTCATCGGAGGATATACAGTGACTTATCGATTTTATACGGAAATTTACAGAGACTATATAATACATTATTGGAGTTACCGAGTTATCGAGGAGCCATCAGGACTTACCGTTTATCACTTAAGAATTACCGAGGATCATTCAAGATTGACCGAGTATCACCGAGGCTACGTGGAACTATAACTTTTCCATGGTGAATAATCGAGGATATAAAAAAATTTATGGAGACTACACGATGACTTCACCGTGTTACCATATATTCACCACGTCTATCCGAAGGAAATTACTATGTATCTGAACCACGATACGATCATCGACATACTTCGAACCATGACCGTACCAATGATGTGACCGAGACCGTGTCCGAAGGTTTTGTCTGAGCCATCACACGTCCTGTGACCAAACTCAACCATCCGATCCCGGACAACCGGATCACGACTGGACCACCCCTGAGGTCTGATCATCCGACCACGGACCACCACCGGTCATCACCTCCGACCTCTAGCAACCACCGCCGATGACTGACCACCGCCCCCGACCACCGCCGGTTAACTTTCCGGCAACTTTTTTAGCGATCTCCGGCCATTTTCCAATGACTTTTCCGGTGACTGTACGCTTATCCGTACCGATCTTCCCCAATATTTTCTAATCGTCTTTTCGAGCCTAGTTCCATAATCGTGTACCATTCAACCCTTGTCTCATCCATCGTTCCAATGATCATGCTGTTCAGCAAGGACACAAATGTTGAATTGGGTCAAGATACGGACTACGATGAAAGTAACTACGAGGAAGATTCATGGTACGATTATGAAGAGTGTTACTATGAGAGTGAATCGGAGCAAAAAGCACCGAGCCGGAACCACCAGATCACTCTTGGCATCTCACCCCACAGTCATCATCCCTAACCAAGTCACACCTAGCTATGGATGAGGATTGCGATAGTGATGACTTGTGTTCCTATGATGATTGTTCCGGAAGCTAAGTCCCAAGGGAGTTAGTGTCTTCATCCGGATCACCTAGCATTGGAGAATTTTTGTTGACTATCAAAGCACAGCTTCAACATCTGGGAGATTGGATAGGTTGACCCGCATAGAGACCTCCCGGAACATACAACCCTTATCCGTGTCACCACCGGTACCATAACCGCATCATGACCCAGATCAAACTGAATTATCAAGTGAGAAGTATGATCTCCAACGATTCCACCGTGAGCTGCCAACACCGTACCAGGAATCTAGACCCCATGCTGATGAGAGAAGCAAGTTAGTATTACATAATCAAGTGAGAGCAAAGACATTGGGCATGTTTATTCGCGAGAGCCGCCATTGCCCAACCTACATCGTGATCATGTCAAGGGCCTAGAATTGATTTTTCTCAACAAATCAATCCTAAGAAGATCAAGGATTCAACCGAATTCATGAATCCCCCAGCTAAACTGGCCATAGGCAAAGCTCACCCATCCGGAGATGCTACCACGCCTTGTAAGATGCAAATTGAGAAATCTCCTCGTGCTAATGACTATGGGTTGAACATTCACTCAAAAATTCCGTACTACAAAGACTTGTGTCGAAGCAGAATGTGTGCCAACTGAGTTACTTATGGAGAAGACCAGACATTGCCCCACGGCGACGACCATCGAGAGGAACAACTGCCAATATCGACATTTGCTCGTGAAAACCACTCTCCATTGGATATTCATTCAACAATAAGGTACTTAACAAGTTTTGACCGAGCCAGATATCTATGTGATTGATCAAGTCTGAAGTTTGTACATAAGCCCTTCACTGGGACACGTCATAAACCATGGGAGTTACCTATTGGAGAATCTACTCGTGTTTTTCCCCTTGGAGTTGATATTTACTCGAAAATCACCCATGTTAAAGACTTGGGTTGAGCCATAATTTGCTTGTAGAGGTTAAATCGAAGATTGGTACATGAAGCTTCATCCGGAACATGTTCCAAGCTAAGGGAGCATCAACTGGATAATTTGGTTAGTTCTTTCAACCCCAGTTTCAGTTTTCATCGACAAATTGCTTATGGGAAGCAAATAAATAAGGAAAATCCAGTCTAGAACGAGCTTGTTCAGAAGATTCTCGATACATATCATGCGGAGCTAAGCACCAAGGAAAGGAGTTGACCCGATCGAATTCTACACGATCGTTTAGTTTGGCTTCCATATTTTCTGGGAAAACACTCATGGGAGAGTCTTTGATCGAGGAAAAACAGGCCTTGATCGATCTGATTCGAGAAATGGTCCATGAGATGCTATTTGGCCATACCCAAGCCGTTGCAACATGTATTCGCCTCCAGGGCATTGGGATCATGACCTATTGTTGTGGGATCACGTTCTGGTGATGCCAATTCGTTATTTGGAAGCTTCAGAAATGCCATTGCTTATTGCTAATCGGTCCATGCCAAGAGCGAAGGAGTTTGATCTTATTGGGGAAGTTCTCGCCTTCTCTCTCAAACTTCTACTTTTTCCTTTTGATCCAGATATATGGAGTGATTGTACCTTTATAGATGATGCTGAGTTGTTTTCATTTTAAACCAGGTATTGAACGAGTTTTGAGGACAAAACCTCAAGAAGAGGAAAGGAATGATGCATACATGGGTACCGACCATCCCACGAAAAACACCAAGCGTCTGGATATAATACCACCAGCCGGTCAACATCAAGGATTTGAGTTCCAAACCCAAACACACCTCCAGAAAGCATCGAGGATCAAGTGGCAACCATTCATCATCCAAGACCAAAGATCATTTTCAAAGTTCCAAGGTAATATCTCCAAAAGATATTCGCGGACCTAATGAAGACTCAGGAGCTTTTATTCGGTTTCTTGGAGATAACTTGGATGTCTATTTGTTTTGGGAATAAATCTTGAGTGTCTTCACCACCACCCAAGTGTGAAGACACCCCCAAGACATTGGAAGGAATTATACTTTTTTCCCACCCTGGGTTTATCCCAATGGGTTTACCGGAGGGGTTTTAATGAGGTAACAATATTTAATGCATCTCCATTTTATCCCACTTGGTTCTCTAGCTTGGAAATACTCCATGAAAATTTTGGAAATCAAGGAAGTGAAGATCCTATCCAAGATGACAATCCGCGTAAATAAAGTCTTATTTTCTTACTTATTACTTTTACTGCATGTAGTTTTAATAGCGCTTGCCTTGTTTGCCCACGTGTCTAGAGCTTCCTCCTTCCTTCCTTTTATTTACCTATATGAGGCTAGAGGCGCTCATTATAACCGGTTAGACTTGCATTGAATCCAAATTAGAGTTGAGCTTGTCTCTTTTTTAGGTTTCATTGAGTTGTAGCTCCTTGAACATCCCCCTTCAAGCTTCCTTTTGAGTCGTACCTCGGGACTTGTTGGGTTTGCTGTATCGTGAAACTCTCACATCTCATGTGGTGCATTTGTTCCATCTTTCATTTCTATCGTGTGTCACTCGCATTCCATCATCCAACCGTACCATATTGCAAACCGTGGATTCACGACCCGGTTTGCATATCACTAACCTTCCAGATTCAGAGTCCCCTTTGTGTACAAAATATTCTTCTCCCTCGAATCTTCTTCCGGCTTCGGCGGTCCTTGGACTCCAAGTCTGTTTCGTATAATTTAACTCTCTCGGACCTAACAATAGTAGATCTGGAAGTTTCCTCATCGTTAGTTCCTCGATAGTTACTCTTGCTGTCTTAGCTCCTCCCTCCCCAATAAAGGAGATTTCTCCTCTTACCTCTGCCCCAACGTTAGCATCGAGGATCAAGGCATCACTTCATCTTATCTCGAAGACGGTACTCATGTAGTCCAAGCTCCAACTTTGGTTATCCTAAAAGCATCGGAGCGGTGGGAGGGACATATTGTGGCTCAGTTCCATGGCCTTTGTCTGTCTGTTCAAAAAGTATACTCAGATTTGAACCCAATTTAGCGGAAACTTAGGAACATACTATTCGGTTAGTATCTTCTACCTCGTGTCTGATCCTCATCCCATATGAATTTACTCGAGATTGGGTCCTGGAAATAGGTTATTGGCAGTCCAGGAAAGTAGCTCTCTCAGTTTTTCCGTGGTCACATGACGGTCTATTACAATTCGAAGAAGTAGACTCTGCTCTAACATGGGCTGTTTTGAGAGATATACCACCTTATCTCTACTTTCTAGATGGTATCAGTGTAATTTCGAGTGCAATCGAAGAGCCTCTCCATACTAAAAAGTCCAATTTTGACCCAATTAATATTGGTGAGATCAAAGTGAAAGTGGAAATAAAGCTTGATAGAAAATGTCCATCTTCAGTGGTAGTTAAGGATACTTTGGGCAACTCTGCTATCATTGGAGTTTCTTATCCCAGACCTTCTCCTAAGTGTTTGAATTGTGGTAGATATGGCCATCAAATCAAAAGATACCCCAAACCACTCATCAAGAGCATCTTGGTTAAGAAAGATATCCCCTCAGGATCAGCCCAGGTAATGCACCCAACCGTTATCTTGGATGGTAAGGATGATAACCCTGATTTATGGGATATTGTTTCCATTCTAAAGAATCGCACTCCATGTAAGTCACATCGGAGATCTAGCTCAAGAGCAAAAAGTCCTCCTAATACCACTAGTTCTAATCCTACAGAAATACCTCAATCTTCCATCCCTGTAGGATCAGTATAGACTCCTATTGTCTCTCTGTTGGGTACTATGGATGATGGGTTATCTTCAACTTTGGCTGGTCTTCATTCTTGTGAATCGGTTATTCCAAGATCTCACCCTTCAACCATTCCTACAATGGCCAACGTTCTTCTTCGCCTACAAGGAGGGATTGACCGTACTCCAACTTATCCTTGTTCTGTTTCTATTGTCTCGAAGATGAATAATTTACTTTCGGGAGATGAAGCAACATTTATCCCTTCTGATTCGGACATTACTGAGGGTGGAGAATGGCTAATCCATATTCAACCAGGAAAAAAAGCAAAGCAAAAAAATCAGAAGAGATGGATGGAAGTGTTCAGTGCTTCTAAGCTCAAATTCAGACTGTCCGCCTTTTCGGCTCAAGCCAAAAGCTCGGCAAAGTGAACAAATCTTTGAAAGCTCAGCTTTCTTAACCTTTTGTTGTAAATCATGAAAGTATTTTTTGGAATATTAGGGGAATGAATAACCTTGCTCGTCAGCGTGTGATTAAATGTTCGCTGAATGTAAATAAGCCACTATTTGGGGCATTTTTGGAGACTCATGTCTCAGAGGATAATATCTCTCATGTTTTATCCCTCACCATCCCTGGTTGGAGATGGGCTACCAATCATTCTTTTGCAGAAAATGGACGTATATATGTCGTTTGGGATCCATCCATCTTTGTTATAATCATTAAGAAGACGGATCAACTGGTGTTATGCAGTGTTTTTGATCCAGCTTCTCAGGTGAGTTTTTCGGTTGTTTTTATTTATGCTCGGAATAGAGAAGTTCAGAGGAGAAGTTTGTGGGAATATATCTCTCAACTAAATACTCATTCTACTTTATCTATGTCTCCTTGGATTCTGGTGGGGGACTTTAACCAGATTCGGACGGCAAGTGAACATTATTCTATTATTCAAGCATCATTGCCTCTCCGTGGCATGGAGGATTTTAATGACAATTAGCTCAATGAACTTCTCACATGCGGTGCTTTCTTTACTTGGAAGAATTTTCTTCCTCAAGATCCAATATTGCGTAAGCTAGACTGGGCAATTGTAAATGAAGCTTGTCTTGCAGAGTTTCCGGATTCTTTTGCTCTATTCGACCCTCCAGCCGATTCTGATCACGCATCCTGTGTCATATGCTTGGATACACAGATTGTACAGAGAAAATGCAGATATATGTATTTCCCATTTCTGGCCTCTCATCCCTCTTTCCTCCAATCTCTAGGAGCTGCTTTGGCTGAACCAGGGAGGAGAGGATCCCCCTTGTTTATGATGATCCAACGACTTAAATCTACTTGGAGGTGCTTAAGAAAACTAAACAATGAGGGTTTTGGCAACATTAAGCAGCGAGCTAAGGATGCTTTGGCAGAGCTTGAATCTGTTCGGGCTGATTTGCTTGTCCACCCTACTAAGGACCTATTTGTTAAAGAGGAGGAGGCTAGAACCAGGTGGCTCTTTTTCTCTAATGCATAGGAGATTTTCTACAAACAGAAGAATCGTATCTGGTGGCTTAACTAAGGAGATGCTAACACCACCTTTTTCACAAATTTGTGGTGGCTAATCTGGCAAAAAATACTATTCAATTCCTCAAAGATAATTTAGGGGCTAAGGTGGATAATCCGGGCCAGATTACAGATATGGTCACATCTTACTTTTCTCATCTTCTATGGTCGGAGAGCTCAAATATTTCTCTTTATTCATTGGAACACATACAGAGTATCCACCAATACCGGATTACACAAAACATTGCCAGCCAACTGATGTCTCTGTATTTTAGCATATTTTAACATGCATTTGACATAACTTAGGTGTAGTTTCATCATATGTTTCACCTCATTTAGAGACTTTTTCACTCATTTAGCATTCATATGAGGATTTGCATTATATTTGCATACATATTGCATGTTTGGAGTGCTTCTAGGTGTTTTGGAGGCATTTAGAGAGATTTGGAGTCATGGAGTAAAGTAGGATGTGATATTCATCTGACACACCGGAAAGATGCGGCTGGACGAGGACTTTGAGTTTGGATTCAGCCTTAATAGTCTTCATAAAAGTTGTAGAGGAGTGAGTTAGCTTTCCAATAGAGGTAGTCTTGAATTATTTTGATGAGTCTTGAAGGAGTTTTGATTAAATTACTGCAACTCGGTCAGGCCTAACGATAGACTCGACACCACTCGGGTTCCCAACTCGCAGTCCAACTCGACGTCTGGCACTCACCCACTCGACACCACTCGAGTCCCCACTCGAGCCCTGCCATGCGACACACCACCCGAGTCCCTACTCGACATCGCACCCCCGACACCACGTCTTCCAGCTCGACAAACCACTTGACCACCTCGAGCCCGTGCTCGACCTCCCACTCAAGCCCCACTTGAGTCCCCACTCAAGCCCCACTTGAGCCCCACTCGAGTCCCCACTCGAGCCTCACTCGAGCCCCACTCGAGCCTCACTCGAGTCCCACTCAAGTCCCACTCGAGCCCCACTCGAGCCCGTGCTCACCATGCCACTCGAGCCCGTACTCGCCACGCCACTCAAACACAGCTCGAGTCCCCACTCAAGCCCCACTCGAGCCCCACTTGAGTCCCCAGTCGAGCCCCACTCGAGCCCCACCCGAGCTTCACTCGAGTCCCCACTCGAGTCCCCACTCGATTCCCCACTCGAGCCCCACTCGAGCCCCACTCAAGCCCCACTCGAGCCCCACTCGAGTCCCACTTGAGCCCCACTTGAGCCCGTGCTCACCACGCCACTCGAGCCCGTACTCGCCACGCCACTCAAGCACAGCTCGAGTCCCCACTCAAGCCCAACTCGAGCCCTACTCGAGTCCCTACTCGAGTCCCCACTCGAGCCCCACTCGAGCCCGTGCTCACCACACCACTCGAGTCCGCACTCGACATCGCATCCTCAACTTGACCTCAGCTCCACCACGTACCACTCGTGTCACAACTCAACAACATCTACCTGTCTCAACTCGACACCACCTAAGTGCTCGACGTCCAACACACTCGATCTCCCAACTCGAGCTGCACCACCCGCGAAGACTCAACTACTTATTTTGTCTTTTTCCATTTTAGAGTTTTCCGTATTTTACTATAAATACCACTATTGGGTATTATCCAGAGAATATGTCTTTTATTTTTAGGGTTTTTCTCTGCCCCAAACCTTGTTCTTGGTGTTCTTCATTTTGTAATTCAGATCTCTCTTAATCTAGTACTTAGTTTGCTTTAATTTTTTGCAGTCTTACTATTCTCATCCTAATCTATCTTTCTAAACTATTTTCAATGAATTCTGAGATGTTTGATTTTTCTGGGTTTATGTTCTTGATGATGATGATTTGTGTTCTTGAGTAGTGATTTAGGGTTTCTGAGGATGGGTTAGATCTGTGTAGGATTCTTGGTCTCCTTAGATGTTTGAGCTTTAGATTGCATAGATCTCTTCTGGATTAGGTGTTCTTAATGCTTAGTTAGCCAAGACATTGATAATTATGATCTTAGACATTTCCCACTCAGAAAGTGTTGATGAAATGCTTGAACCAACTAATACCAGAAATCTATAGCTTTAACCCATGGCTTAAGAGGTTCTAGCTGTATTTTGACATTAATGAATTGGTTCTTAATGCTTGCCTATATTATGTTTCATTGATATCTGCTCTAAGTTTCCTTGTATCTTTGACTAGGTATTAAGATTAGGAAGTGGTATAGGCTTGTTGGTGTTTGTCATGAGAGTGGAGCCACCTTACTTTGATGTTCATTGTCTAGAGATAGCTTATGTGAAGTTTTGTTAAGCGTCTAGGAGAAACCAAGGAGAATCACATTTCGATTGCCCCATCCTTAGACCCCTATTTACATCTTCTTGCTTTATCATCTTGTTCTAAAGTCAGTTACTTGTTTATTGCACCTTTATCTTTTTTTTCTCTCTTTGCTTGATCTCTTGACTCGGCCTTGAAGCCCGAGTGCTTGTTTGTTTATTGTTTTCAGGCTTCACTCGATCTATTGACTCGTTCAGTCTGGTCGAGTGCACCTGTTTGTCCTTTTTCTGCATCGTCTCGGTCACTTGACTCGGTCTAGGACTCGAGTCAAGCACCCATCTTACTGCATTTCGTTTTTTTAGGTTGATAGATAAACATTTCCTTTCTATCTGGCTTGACTTAGTTGTATCTGATCACATCTTGATTGCTAGCATCACACCCATTTGGATTAACACCTTAGTATTACAATGACAATGCTAGGAAATTGATACATCCTCCTGCACACACATACATAAGTTACATTGTTTTTACTTGGGGATTGTATAACTGACAGAGGATTTACATCCAGTAGGACAAGTTCCTGTTGCTAGATTTTTCTTGCCCACAGAAGTAGTTCGTGAGTAAAAACACTACTATCACCAACTTACTGTCATGCCTACTCAAGAGGAGATTAAAGCCACATTGTTTTCAATGCCTAAATATAAAGGACCAGGATCCGATGAGTTTCCAGTGGAATTCTTTAAAGATGCTTGGTAGGTGGTGGGAGAAGACTTTCTCAGTGCAGTGTCAGATTTCTTTCTTTCAGGGCATTTGGTACTCTCTTTGGAGAGAAAAGAACTCGAGATTGCATTCTTCTTCGGCAATAATTAAGGACATCCAGCTGACTTTACATGCTCGCCTTGACCCGCTTTCTAGGGCGCAGCGCGTTTTCACCAGTTCGGGGTCCTTCCTAACAACTTGGTTTGCTATGTTTCAGCGTACATGAATTGGCTAATGGTTCTGTTTGGCGGCAGAAAAAGGTGGTAAGGGGCTATGCTGTTGGTTTTTGCTTAGCCTATGGGTATGTTGCATTGTTAGTGGGTCCTTTTGTTGTGTAACCCCAGCGTGTATCTTTTGTAAAGTTTATTATCAATGCAATGGAAATTTAAAGTAAAACAAAAAAAGTAAAAATAAAAAACTTCTTTACGGATTTTTTTCAACCAGCCTAGACTTAAATCTGACCATTTGCTAGCCTGATCGACTTTATTTTCTCAGTTCTTAGTAGTATCGAATTTCACTTTTTCTTTTCTGGTATTGACGAAATTGAACTCCTGAATGAAGATGAAGATAGATATTGCTTCGCAATTTCTATGGTTTCATATGAAATCTAGGATTTTTGTTCTATGATTAATGGTTGGGTTTTGTTTGGTATTGTGGATTTGCTCTTGTTTCTCTATGTCTGTACTTGCTAGCTGCTTATGGTTTAAGCTTTTGGATTACCTCTCTGCTCGGAGCTTTGAAAGATTCATTACAGATTGATTTTTGGAATCACTAGTAAGCTATATTTGTCATATTCCTTTTAACAATGGGCACAAAATTTAAACCTTATCCGATCTAACCCGGAACCCTACTCCCTAATTGAAATTCTCGATCGAAATCCCTGATTTTTCAAAATCAAAACCGCTCTTGTGTAACTCTTTCACTCTCTTTGTGAAACAACTACTCATTTTTCTACTCGATCGTTGTGTTCGATCGATCACCCATGTGCATGAAGATGGCTAAGACAAGGTGGGGAAAGCCTCAAAAGAAGAAGAGAAAGATTTCTCCAAAGGAAAATACTCAAGATGGAGAGAGGGGTTCGGATCTGGCCACACTTGTTGAGGAAGTCCGAACGAATGAAGAAGTAGTAGAAGATGGAGAGAGGGAGTGATCGCTGGTTCGGATTGGTGATGAGGATGTCGGACATAGTGAAGAAGGAGGAGATAAGGACGATGGAAGTACCAACTCGGGAAGAAGTTCTTCAAGTTGAACCGTGAGCGACTCCATCGACTCAACGGTGAGTAGTTGGATTCGATTGGACAAGTAGAACTAGGAAAGACTAATTCGTTTTGGTTAGGAAGAGTTTCGTGATTTGTTTGCTCTTGATGTTATTTGGAATTGAATTTCTAGATTTTAAGTAATACTGATATAAATAGGTACAAGTAGTGTGTTTTTGTAATACTGGTAGAACTAGATAAAACTAGTCGGATTTTATTTGTAACAAAGTTTTTTCATATTAGTTTAAATACTTTTTTTGTTTCCGATAAAATCAAAATTGATGGTCTAATCAAAAATCTAAATTATAATAATCTTTAAATTACTATGTTTGAAGCAATAATAAAACAAAAAAACTTGTTAAAGAATAATATGAAAAAAAAACATGGTGGATATATCACCAAACAATATACAAATTAACAAATACTATATATACAAATGAACGAATACAGAAGGACAACGATAGTTTTCTAAATATTGATATGTTATCTCTTATATTCAAAACTAATATCAACAAATAAAAATTAAGCAAACATGAGTCTATTATTAACTTACATGTAGATGGAAAATGACATGAGATGATGGTATACATTGAATAAGGGTGTATTGTTCCCTTGTAATCTTTATTTTTATTTGATACCTCGAAATTCATGATATCACGAGATTCTCCTTCAGGTAAACAATTTTTGAAATCTTTGAATCATTTTCTGTTTTATAGATGCTTGAATTCTATCTTCCTGTGACAAAAAAAATTGAGTTAATAAGAATAAATTTAAAAAAATAAAAGAATTTTGATTTGTGTTTAATACCTTTTCATCCACCAGAATAATTTCCATGCATAGAATTAATTCAGGTTTATCTTTAGGATGAAAATCCCAAGTCCAAAATATTAGTGGTCTAATCTTCCATTCTTTTTCTAAAGAATTTAGTTTAAAAATTAAACTAAAATCTAAAGGCATCTTAAATCTGATGGATAACAGAATATAAATATATGAAACAGAGATGAGAGAAAAAAGAATTGGAAATTTTTTAAATGAAAATGAATAGTGAGGAAGAACAAAAGAAATAGAAAACTCTTTATAAATTGTTTCTTGGCATAGGAAGAAAAAATGAATCTCGAAAGTTAGTGGAAATATTTAACTAACCAAATTAAAAGTGTGTCTAATATATGGTTTAGTGAGATATTTTAAAGTTTTTGAAGAAAAAAGGAAAAAGAAAGTTATAGAAAGAAAATAACAATTTTAAAATTTTTAGTTTTCCATATCTTTAGTATTTGTTTTCTAAAAAAGGTCATCGTGATTTTTTGTTTTGTTTTTGGCAGTTTTTCCTTATTTAATAGGATTTAAATTTAAAATAAATATTTATTTGGCAGAAATTTTTAAAAACAATCTATGTAGCACAATTTAATTGGTCATGTGACATGTGCTTTATAATATAAAAGATTATTAACATATTAAAAACGTATATCATGTCAGATAGCTTTTGGTTCTATCTTATTATTTGTTTTTTCGATTATCGTGTGAGATAGGTCTTAAGAAAATACCAGGAATCGAAGAACCAAATCAAATCTAACCCAAAAAGAGGTACCAAACCTAAATTTAAACTGACAAAAAACCGAATGAATCCTAGACTCCTATTCCTATATCCGAAAAACTGATCTGAAAACTGAATAGATACCCATAATACTCGAAATACAACTATATATCCAAAAATATTAATAATACTTAAACTTGAAATAACCCAATTACCTTAATAATATCCATTACTTTTAGACCTAAATAACCAAAATACCCAAAGTAACCAAAATATTTAAAAATTCTTAGTTATATTTGTGAAACTTCAATCATAGTTTATTCAAATTTAACCGATTTTAATTTATTTTTCCATTATTTCGTGTACCTGAAAGTGACTCAAACCCAAATGGAACCAATATAAACCAAAAATATAAATACCCAAATGGATCATAGGTTTCTAAACCCGATAGAGATGAACCAACCCAAATGACCAGCCCTAGTGTGAGACCTGAAAATGCATCTAATGACCGGGGGCTATACTCTCGCTCATATATAGGCGATGCGTTCTTCTCTATGGAGGACATTTTCTTAAATTTTCATGTCCAATAGAGATGTTGTTTCTTCGTTTAGTAAACCGGGAATAATATGAATTTTCTAACCAATTTGTTATTCCGTGCCAATTATTTGAAACTTTTGTTGACAATATAGACAAAATTTTACTTTAAAATATATTAACATCTAATCAATTAGAATAATAAATTCTGTTGGATTATTAAAAATCAATATTCTTTGTTCAAATAATTAAAATTTAGAAGCAAATTAAAAAAATTTATTAGGCTTTTAATCATCTAAAAAGTCTAAATTTGAAAAGAAAAGATTAAATTTTATGAAAATAATAATTAAAAAGTATATAAATTATATTATTTATTTTTCATTGTTTTTCCTTTTCTATTAAATAAAAAAAATAATACAATTTTTCTAGCTATTAGAACCTTATCGATCAACCGACATGTGCCATAATCAAATAATTAGAAGCGTAATAGATTTTTATTGGAATTTAAATAATATTAAAAAAATAAAAAAATGAGAAAAGAAATTTAATTTATTATTTTTAAAAGTTTAAAATTTAAAGTCAAAATATTTATTTTATTATTTAATTATCCGCTGATTTTAATCTAAAATATATTTTTATCATGTGATCTTGATAATCATTTTTACTTCAAATAACTAGAAACGTGTGATAAAATAAATTATTAGAGCTTAAATAATATAAAATTTTAAAAATATAAACTTAAAAAGGAAAATTCAAATTTTATTGAGATAATAAAATGTAACCTATATTAGAAAAATAGAAAAACAAAGTTATCTATTTAATTATTATTACTTTTTTGCTGGTTTTTTTCTATTTAGAAAAATAAAAATAAACTAATATTTTTTACACGTGTCAAAATCTCATCGATCGAGTGACACATGTCATAATTTTGTTAATTATAATTTTGACATGTGTCGAGTTCTCATGAGTACAACCAAACTTTATATAATACTAGATTAGGACCCACCCGATGGGCGGGTTTTAAAATTTTAAAATAAATTAAATTTAAGAAAATTTATTAAATTAAATATTTGTTGTTAGTGATATATCTTAAATTATTTCTGGGAAAGAAGTATAATATATTTTTTGTTAGAAAAATTTATTTTTCTACATGAAATAATTTATTTAACTTGCTATATTAAATTTTATTATTAACATATTAAAATATATATAATGTCTATTAGCTTTTGGTTTCATCTTGTTGTTTACTTTTCCAACCAATATGTTAGATAAGTTTGGACAAGATATCTTAAACCCGAATAACCAAACCGAATCCAACCCAAAAAGGGGTATCAATCCGACAAAAGTCCGAATAAGTCCTAGACTTCTATATCCGAAGGACCAAACCCGAACAGAGAAATGAATGAATACCCAAAATATTCAAAATAAAATTATACACCCAAAAACCTTAATTATATTTAGAATTGATATAACCCAATTACCTTACAATCATAAACCCGAAAATATTAATTATTTTAATATCAAAATAACTAAAATATCCAAAATTAACCAAAAATATCTAAAAGTTTTTAGTTATATTTGTAAAAATTTAACCAATTTTCATTTTTTATAGTTCGATTATACTCATTCAATTTTTGTTCAAATAATTAGAAGCGTGTAACAAATAATTATTGGAGCTTAAATAATATAAAAATCAAAATATCTAAATTTGAAATGGAAAGTTTAAATTTTATTGAAATAATAAAATTTAACCTATATTAGAAAAATGGAAAGTAAACGTTCCATACTTTTTTTTTTTGGATGTTTTCCTGTTCTATTAAGGAAAATGAAAATAACACAATATTTTTTTACACATGTCAAAATCTGATCGATTAAGTAACGTATATAATGATTTTGCTAATTATAATCATTATTTTTATTCAAATAATTAAAAATTTGTAATAAAAATAAATTAGTGGAGCTTAAATAATATAAAATTCTAAAAATCTAAATTTGAAAAGAAAAGTTTAAACTTTATTGAGATAGTAAAATTTAATCTATATTAGAAAAATAGAAAGCAAAAATTTCTCTGTTTAATTAATTATTTTTTTGTTGGTTTTTTTCTATTATGAAAATAAAAATAACATAAATTTTTTTACACATGTCAAAATCCCATCAAATAATCAATATTTTCATTCAAATAATAAAAACGTGGAATACCAAATCATTTGGAACTTAAATAATATAAATTCTAAAAATCTATATTTGAAAAGTAAAGTTTAAATTTTTTGAGATGATAAAATTTAATCTATATTAGAAAAATAGAAATCTATTCTATTATTATTTGTTTTTGTTAGTTTTCTTTTTCTATTATGAAAAATTAAAATAACATAATATTATTTACACGTGTTAAAAACTCATCGAATAAGTGACACATGTCATGATCTCGTGAATTAGAATTTTGAAACGTCGTTTTCTCGTGAGTGCAACCCAATTTTATATAATAAGATAAGATATTGGTATAACTAGGTCTGTAGCGGTTTTTTTTTTTTTTTTTTCTGTCTGCACTACCGCGGACTATAACTTATAAATAATAAAAATTAGCTATTTAATCTGTAAATGGTTTTGTTGGCTCTAACCGCTGCATCCTTAGAGTTTTGGGTAACAGAGACGCGTTTGCTAACGGATTAATTTTCAAGAATTGTATTAATTACCAAGAAATGATTATCTGTTGATCAGTCAGGTACTCATATCTGACGGTCATGCGTTTGTCTTTTAACGGTTACTGCGGATTATATGGTTTGCAAAATGTTGGCCTGATAAGTTCAAGTTAGGCCCAATAAGGCCCCCAAATGTTTGATTTTCTTGCAAGTTGCAGCAAGAAGAAAGATACCTTGTCACTAGCCTGTCCTTTGCATCGTTTATAAAATCTATTTAACAATTCCTTGCTAGTTCTCTCACAAATTCATCTGGAAAAGACTTATTTTTCAGTTGATATATTCTTTGCCACGACCGGTGTTGGATAAGGTACAGAGCCATTATCCTCATGGCCTTCATCTGTAAAAGCATGACATAGTTTATATCTTTCCGAATCAACTCCGCTGATATTGGATTTGTGTTTCTCCGATGTATTGTGTTGTGGTCGTTTCAATAAGAACTGGGGAACTGAATTTTCCGAAACCAGAAAAATATCATAGGGCATAAGAGACAAATGACAACACAACACAAGTTGGTCTAAATCAATACAAATAATACCAAGGTAAACAACAAACCGTCTGAAACTTTAAAACAAACCAAACCACAAAAGAGACCAATGACCAGTGTTACTTAACATACAAAAGAAACCTTGGCCACTGTCCTCTTACCTTATTCAAGACTCACACAGACACATTCGGACTAAGTAAAAGAAACAGCATCACTCTTCTTCGGACTCAGACTCCGCGTTCTGGAGCCACTCAATGAACGGAGTCACATTCTTCATCACCGGGGAGCTTTTGATGCCTTTATTGTACCATTCAACAATCACATCCTCTTCCAAAAGGTCTTCATCGTAAAGCCCTTTGATCACAAGAGCAACTTCTTTTGCAGCCTCGGTGCTCGCCTTCATGCAGAAAGATTCTAACCCGTTAAGTAAAACCATCTGCTGAGGAGCTCCTGCCTCTTCTTGCAACATCATCAAGGCCATGAGATACTTCTTCTTTTTGATTACTTCTTTAGCGAATCCCTTGCCTTCGCCTCCGAAGAGGGCAGAGAATAGTGCGTCCATTTTCTCTTGAGGAGTTCCACAGTTTGGAGTCAAGGCTATTTTGAGTTGGGAAGGAGATGAACCATTGCTTAGAAGCTCTTTTATCTCCTTCACAAGCTTTTCGTGTGCGTTATCAGGTACCTTGCTAATGCCGTTCTCATGCAGCTTTGATGGCGGTGACGACTTCTCCTCAACTGCTGGCTTAGGCTTTTTTTCTTCAATTGTAGAGAGCATCACCATATCAGCTGTTACAGCACTGAGCTGTTCTTTCATTCGTTTCTCAGCAGCCTCCCGAGAAGTATCTGTTTGCCATTGGACATCATCGTCGTCATCTTCCTCACTGTCAGCTTGCTCATTTTCATCAGACTGGCTTCGAGGTGGGGACTGATATTTCTTCTTCAAAACTTTTTCTTTCGAAGTACCCGTTGTTGTTGTTGCTGCTTTCTTTTTATTAGCAGCTTCCTTCTTAAGTTTCTTCATCTCCTCATCAGCCGCTTCACCTTCTTTCAGCCTCTCTTTCTCAGCTCTCCTCATCGACTTCTTATCCTTGGAAGACTTCTTCTGCTCTGGAGGATTCTTCAAAATGAAAGACGTAAGCTTGTCCCTCATATCAACATCTGAGATAAACCCACAAGCAGCACATTTCAGCTGTAGCATTTGCGTCTTCGTGATAAGTATCTCAGTTTCAGGATTCCCACAACCATAACACTGAACATACTTTTTGATAAAGTTCTCCAAAAGTCCCGCAAGCTTAGAAGTATCATGAGCCCCATTCACAAGCGAGGTTCCAGTCTTCTCATCAAATTTGGACTGTGCACCGAGCTCACAACCAAAATACTTAGTAGTATAAGCAGGAGGTCTCCCCAAGGCCTTAGCGATATCAACCATATTAACCACATTAGTCTTGATACCATTGCCTCTACCTTCAATCTTAGTCATCATCCTCGGCATCTTATACCTATAAAAGGCATCATCACGGTTGGAAGCACCAATGTTTTGCAAAGCCATCTTGAAGCAAGCACGTAATGGATACAGGGGATATGTCAGAAGAGAGGGCAGTGATCAGTAAGTTGCATAAACTGAAAACCAGAACAGCTTGTGTCCTTGTTGTTGTTGAAGGTCTTAATAATAGATCCAAGACACAAAACACCAACTTTATGAGTAGACTTTTTCCTAGATATAGGACAGTACTCCCCTAAAAGCCGTATAGATGATTGAAACAGAGAAGCCTGTTCAGACATAAAAGATTCTTCACACTTTAGACTCTCCACTTTTAACAAACTGCAAAACCCCAGCAGCTTAAACTGCTACCTTCCTGCAAAACAAACACAAAGAGTAAGCCACAAATGTAAAAAAACATTAAAGATACTAAGTGCAAAAACAAAAACTTTACAACAACTCTCAACTCAAAGAACAAAGTAATCAAAACAAATTCCAACAAAACTAATCCGAATCCGCAAAAGGGCCAACATTAAACCAGAGATTTTAACCGGAATAATTATAAATCTTGAGAAAACAAAGAAAAGTTTCGAAATATATACAATATGAAAACCAAATATAGCATCAAATTATCTGCTTAAGCAAATAGCAAATACTTGACCATTTCAATTCAAAGAACAAAGGTGAAAACAAAATCAAACATAGCTAAAACTCAAAACAGTCAAAAACTAAGCCAAAGATCTAACCAGAATAGTCCTAAATCTTGAAAAAAATTCAAGAACCAATTACATAAAACAAAGAAAAGTATCAAAATTTACAATATTAAAACCTAATCTAAGCATCCACGAATCAGATATATAATTAACAGACAAACAAAACAGCTCTTTGAGATACAAATCCAACAAAATCTAAAAGACAATCAATCAAATCGGATCAAAATTCAATATTTTACATCAAGTAATATCAACAAAAAAATATAGAATTGAAGCGTTACCTTTGTAAGATGTAAGAAGAAAACAAAAAGTAAGAATACAATTTGTGAGTTTGAGAGGAGAACGTAGGAGCCGATTAGATGAATGAATGAGAAAACAGCGAAGCAAAAAAGAGGTATTTTGGATATTTATATAATAAAAAAGGGACAAAGAGTTGATTGGTAAAAAAAAGATCAAACAGTGTAGAATATAAATTTTAGTTAGATATTTTAATAACAAATAAATTTATAATATTAGAGTAGTTATAAATTTAAATTGTTTAGTTAATATTTATGAAGTAATATTTTTTTATCTATTATTTATAAATTTTAAATATTAAAATTTCTTTGAAAGAAAAGTTCCAATTTATATATATCAAGTTAAATGTTAAATAACAAAAAAATAAAGTACAATATACTAGAAAAATACTATCAAGTACTTCTTTTTTTTACATAATTAGAAGGTTCTGTGCCGAGTACTCCGATTTTCCCATATCATATTTGCAACATTGTCTCTTATTTGCGCCATATATCCTCCATCTGCTAACTCGGCAGTTTCCACGTCACTTAAGTTAAATTCAGAATCTTTGTTGTTTGTTCCTGTTTCTGACACTTCATTTGCAAAATATGCATCTAAAAAGTTTAAAATTATGATAAAATTATGTAATTCCATTGTAGTCATTACCACTCTTTTTATATGTGTAGACTATATCTTGGAAAATCAGAAAGAATTCTCCATTTTTTCTTCCAAACTCCGAACGTCCTTTCAATGACCGAACGCAAAGATGCATGACATCGATTGAATAATTCATCTTTATTCCTAGGAGCAGGACCAGAGTTGAACTGAGACATATGATATCTCACAACTCTATTTCGTGATGATCTATATGGAGCCAAAAAGCCTTGTTTGTTTGGATAGCCATAATCAACGAGATAATACTTCTCTAATGGAGGTAAAGGAAATTCAGAATCGCTTTGATGTGCCATTGCAAGAACAGTTGTATCGTGGCATGATCCCGGTGCTCCATTCCAAATATATGTAAATAACATATTTAAATCACATATTGTTATAATGTTCAAGGATGCATTATCGTGTCGATTCCAATATATTCCTTGTAATCCAGGCTTCACTTTGACGCATACATGAGTCCCATCCATAGCTCCAACGAATCCACTGAAATATGGCCAATATCTTCGATCTGCTTGAAGTCTTTCAGTAATTCGATGTAACTCTTCTCTTGTTGGAGTTCTAATATAATCATATGCCAGTAGTTCAGTCGCAGTAAGAACTTCCATAAAATTTTTTTGCACAGTTTCCTGATTTCGCCCAAATCTCAAACCAACATCTCTTTGGACTTCATTGTGCCCACATATCCGTAGAAACATAGCTCCATGATATATTAGTATTTTGTCCCAATTTAGCTAGTCTTTTCATATTGTTTTCGAGTCTTTTCTAGTCTTTTTGTGTCTTTTCAGGTATTTTAAGGCTCTGGAGCATGGATTGAAGATGTTGGAAGACATTGGAGCAAAAGGAGCAAATTTGAGCCAAAAGACGATTTTCACGCTTGAAGCACTTTGCCCGGACCTGGCGAGCACCTGCTCGACCTATTTTACCTAGGGACGCGTTTTTATTTTATTTTATTTTATTTTTAGAATAAATAGAGGCCAGCCGCCTCAGACTTGTATCACATTTTTTTTTTAGACTTCAGTTCTTCGTTCTAGGTTTATTTTGGTTTTCAAGACTCCACCACTTTGTTCTTTTCGATTTGGATTTATATTATTCATCTTTGGATCTCTATTCCCCTACTGTCGATCAATCCACAACTTGTTTGAGAAGTTTTCCAGAACCTTGTTCTTTCAATAAATCATGAACTCATCTCCTTGCTTTGTTGTGTTTGTTTTTGCTATGTGTGAGTAGATCCTTAGCTAGGTTAAGGTTTTCAATGGTGATTTAGGTTGTTAATGGCTGAGCACAAATAGGATTGGAATTTATATGTCTTCGCCAATAGGGGTTCGTAATGCTTAGATTAGTTTGATCACCTAGTCTATGATTTTTAGGTTAAACTTATTCATGAGAGTGCTCTAGGTTGCTAGAAAAATCATTGGTGAGCAATTGGTGCATAGCCAACGAGAGTTGATTGCTGCGATTGATTGTGAACATATTGAACTTGTTTGTTAATGCTTATCGTCTTTGTTAGATCCAGGCGAGAGTTTCGGTATCTAGGTTGTTAGATAAAGGTGTCGATACATCACGAGAGTGGGGCGACATTCATTTGTGTTTGAGTTCTAGACCGGTAGTTAATTAGCTCTGAATAGTTGCTCAGCCTTGTCTCCGAATCACCGGCGAAACGCCTTAACCTAGTGCTTTTTATTAATTGTTTTACACCGATTTATTTAATTATTTGTTGTTCCGAAAATTACACAAAAACCATATTGTCTTAGCTTTGAATTAAAATCTCATAATTTCATAGTGTAACCTTGGTCTCTGTGGATTCGATTCCTTTTATACTATTGCGATTGTTCTGTGCACTTGCAGTATTTAATTGGGTTAAAACATTGAACATCAAGTTTTTGGCGCCGTTGCCGGGGACCAATTGTGTTACCTTTGATTTTTTATTTTGTTTTCAGTCTAAGAAACTACTGATCTTTATTTTTATTTGTTTCTGCTATGTGTCAGGTGCATGACCAGTAGAAGAACAAGAAGAAATTGCATCGAAGATCTAATCATCCACACCAACGAAGAGTTAGCTCGCATCGAACGTCAAAACCGTCAAAAGAGACTTACAGCTGCTCCGGTCATCATGGCTGAACAAGACAATGGTATGGCTGCTTAGTTACAGTTGCTAAGGGATCAGATTGTTCAGTTGAGAAGGGATCAGCCACAAGCTCCACGAGTTCAGCCGGGTATAGGGGATTCGGATAATCCCCATGCATTCTATCAAAACCGCTCAGCTATTGTTTCTCCAACAATTCAGAGGCAAGACTATGAGATCAAGCCTCAGATGATCACATTGGTGAAATAACACCTCTTTCACGGACTGCCAGCTGAGATACCGATGGATCACATCGAAAACTTTGAAGAAATCTGCAGCACTACCGGTTCTAATGGGGTACCGCCAGAGTTTCTTAAATGCAAGCTGTTTCCGTTTTCTCTTGCTGACAAGTCTCAGAGGTGGTTGAAGTTATTGCCAGCTGGTTCTTTGAGGACGTGGGATGAAGTTAGAGCTGCTTTCTTGGACCACTTCTACACTAAGTCTAAGACAGCCGCTCTACGGAACAAGATTTCGTCTTTCCAACAACATTCTGGTGAAGCTTTTTGTGAAGCTTGGGAGAGACTGAAGGAATACCGTAGGGAGTGTCCTCATCATGGTTTTAAAGATGAACAGATTCTGGGAATATTTTATGATGGAGTTGAATGGGATTACCGCAATGCCCTAAATGCTGCGATGCTTGGTCTTTTATGACCAAGACTAGAGATGGTGCTTTTGAGCTGATAGAGAACCTTGCTTCAAGCTCTAGCAACAGGTCTCCTGAGTATGATAGGTCCAAGAAAGTTAACAGTGTGGATACTCAGAAGATTGATGAGCTGACAGCGAAGGTAAATCTACTTCTACGCGAAAGTTAAAGACCGGTCAAGTTTGTGGAAGAGAATGGGGTTGCGCCTATTTATCAAGAGTTTGAAGAAGATGACGATGCTGGAGTGCATGAGGTTAACTATGTGAGTGGTCAGGGATATGTCCAGAACCGTGGGTTCAATCAAAATTATCGGAGCCACCCCAATATCTCCTACCGAAGCACCAATGTCGAGAACCCACAAGACCAAGTTTATCCGCAACAAGGGGGTATCACTCAGTTGCCACAAGCTCAGGGTTTTCAAAATTTTTACTCTAGTAATACTCAGGGGAAGCAGTACGTCCCTAATCAGAATCAGAATCGGTTCCAAGGAGGAAACCAACAACAAAACGTCCAATTCACGGCACCACAACAAGCTGCTTCTGCGCCTACATCTCAAGATGAACTGAAAAATCTTATGCAGCAGCTGATGGTTAACCAACAAAAGGCGTCTACTGAGATAAATGCCAAGGTAGATCACAAGTACACTGATTTAAACGCGAAGTATGAAGCTGTTACCGCGCATGTGAAAAAACTTGATACACAAGTAGCTCAAACCACCAAGGCTATCAAGCGACCAACTGGAGCTCTTCCAGGTAAAGGTGAACTTCCCAGGAATGAATATCACGTGAATGCTGTTGAGTTGAGGAGTGGAAAGTTGCTGGTACCGCATACGATGAGAAGCTTCCACGGAAAGGCTAAGGAGAAGAATTTCGGGCATCAGGCTCAAAGGAGTGATTTTGCTGAGAAAAATGGACATGTTGAGGTTGGATCAAGCTCAGGAACACCTCTGGGAACTGTTCCAAACGAACCTGAAGAAAAATTTTCCGAGCATCCCAATTCTGCTTCGGAGCACCTGCTCCCACAGGGTGCTCGGCCAAAAATCTCAAAAACTCCTGAAACTCCACCAGAACGAGTCTACGTACCTAAGGTCCCTTATCCAGTACCTCCAAAGAAATCTCGCAAGGATTTGGAAGATGCAAAGTGCAAGGAGATGCAAAGTGCAAGGAGATGCTTAAAGACTTGACAATGAAGCTTCCTTTGGTTGATGCCGTGTAAATGATGCCTTCTCTCAAGCGATACATGAAGGAGCTGGTAGCTGGTAAGGTTGTTGAGGAAGAGAAAGTAATGATTGTTTCTAAGGAGTGCAGCACCATACTTCAGAGTAAGGTATTGAAAAAGAAAGAAGACCCAGGGAGGTTTGTTATCTCGGTGAAGATAGGACCGTGCACGTTTGCGTGTTCTCTGTGTGACTTAGGTTCCAGCGTCAATCTGATGCCATATTCTGTGGCTAAGCGTCTGGGATTCACCAAGTTCAAGCCTACAAAGATCTCATTGGTTTTTGCGGATCGGTCTACAAAGCTTCCGGTGGGTATTATTGAAGATATGCACGTCCGAATTGGGGATACATTTATCCCAACTGATTTTGTGGTTCTGGAACTTGATGAAGAACCCAAAGACCCACTGATTCTGGGTAGAGCTTTCTTATGCACGGCTCGTGCTATCATTGATGTTGAAGAAGGCATAGTTGATCTCCGTCTTGGAGATATGTTAGTTCGGTTTGAGATGAGCAAGCTTCTCAAGAAACCGATGATTGATGGACAGACATTCGTGATCCATGATGGGTCAGTAATATCAGAAGATGTGGTTGAAGAAATTTTGGCAAATGATCCATTAGAAGTCGCTTTGACTAAACCCGAGGGTGAACACGGTTTTCTGAGTGAAGACACCCATGGATTTGCTGAGTTTCTTGATTCCAACATCAGAGTGGAGGACGGAGATGGATTTCTGAGCCTGGGAGAAGGCACAAAAATCGAAGACAAGGGAGCACCTTAGTGAGCACCCCACCGAGCATAAGGAGCACCTGCTCCGAAAAATCCGATTTTGGGAGGCTCTTGGAGTGAGCTGAAAGCTCCAAAGCTTGAATTGAAGACCCTCCCAGGAGGGCTCAGGTATGTTTTTCTTGGTCCGAACTCCACTTATCCAGTTATAGTGAATGCGAATTTGAACAATGTAGAGATTACCTTGCTTTTGTGTGAATTGAGGAAGTATAGGAAGGCTCTAGGATATTCACTAGATGATATCACTGGTATATCCCCTGACTTATGCATGCACAGGATACACCTAGAGGATGAATCTATGACTTCTGTCGAGCATCAGAGGCGGTTAAACCCTAACCTCAAGGATGTCGTCAAGAAAGAGATAATGAAACTTCTAGAGGCTGGTGTGATTTATGCGATTTCTGACAGTAAGTGGGTCAGCCCTGTGCATGTAGTTCTTAAGAAAAGAGGTATCACAGTGATTAAAAATGATAGGAGTGAACAAATACCAACTAGGACAGTAACCGGACATAGGATATGCATAGATTATCAGAAATTGAATGCTGCTACTCGCAAGGATCATTTTCCGTTACCATTTATTGACCAGATGCTAGAGCGTCTAGCTAATCATCCATATTACTGTTTCTTAGATGGTTTTTCAGGATTTTTTCAGATTCCCATCCACCCGGACGATTAAGAGAAGATGACATTCACATGTCCTTACGACACCTTCGCGTACCGTCGTATGCCATTCGGTTTGTGTAATGCTCCAGCAACATTTCAACGTTGTATGATGTCTATATTTACTAACCTTATTGAGGATATTATGGAAGTATTTATGGACGACTTTTCTGTGTATGGGAGTTCATTTTCTTCTTGTTTGTTTAATTTGTGCAGGGTATTGCAAAGGTGCGAGGAGAAGCATCTAGTTCTCAACTGGGAGAAGTGTCACTTCATGGTCCGAGATGGGATAGTGCTTGGGCACAAGATATCAGAGAAAGGGATTGAAGTTCACAAAGCAAAGATAGAAGTCATGATGAGTTTGCAACCACCTAATTCGGTTAAGGGAATCCGCAGTTTTCTGGGACACGCGGGATTCTACCGTCGCTTCATCAAAGATTTTTCTAAGATTGCTAGACCTCTTACGAGATTTCTGTGTAAGGATGTGAAGTTTGAATTTGATAGTGACTGTTTGGCGGCTTTTCACACCATTAAGGGAGCCTTGGTTAGTGCACCGATAGTACAACCGCCAGATTGGGAGCTACCGTTTGAGGTTATGACGGATGCAAGTGATTTTGCTGTGGGAGCTGTTCTGGGTCAGAGGAGAGACAAGAAGCTCCATGTGATTTATTATGCCAGTCGGACGATGGATGATGCTCAGTGTCGGTACGCCACTACCGAGAAGGAGTTATTAGCGATTGTTTTCGCTTTTGAGAAGTTCAGGTCATACCTCGTCGGATCGAAGGTAATTATTCACACAGACCATGCTGCATTGAAGTATTTGCTGACGAAGAAGGATGCAAAGCCCAGGTTATTGAGGTGGATTCTGTTGCTACAAGAATTCGATCTAGAAATAAAGGACAAGAAAGGGTCCGAAAATGGGGTTGCGGATCACTTGAGCAGGTTGCAGATTGAAGAGGACACACCTATGGAGGATAGTCTACAAATAAACAGATCTATTCTATCAACACCTACGAAATTTTCTGAGCACCCGACCGAGCACCCGAAGGATGCAAAGCCCAGGTTATTGAGGTGGATTCTGTTGCTACAAGAATTCGATCTAGAAATAAAGGACAAGAAAGGGTCCGAAAATGGGGTTGCGGATCACTTGAGCAGGTTGCAGATTGAAGAGGACACACCTATGGAGGATAGTCTACAAATAAACAGATCTATTCTATCAACACCTACGAAATTTTCTGAGCACCCGACCGAGCACCCGAAGGAGCACTTGCTCCGCTTGCTGGAGCACCTGCTCCCGAAAATTTTTGTGAATCGATTCAAACCGGTCAATCCTCTAGTTTCCTATGGTTTGGAGAGATTGCAAACTTCTTGGCTGCTGATAAGGTTCCTGAGAACCTAGCGGGAAGCAAAAGGAAGAAGTTTTTCCGCGATGTTAGGCGGTATTTTTGGGATGAGCCGTTTTTATACAGCAGTGTTCGGATGGGCTGTACAGGAGATGTGTGTCTGAGGTAGAGATCCTTGGGATTCTACAACATTTCCACAGTTCGTCATATGCTGGGCACTTTGCCACATTCAAAACAGTTTCAAAGGCTTTACAAGCCGGTTATTGGTGGCTGACGATGTTCCGTGATGCACACAGATTTGTTTCTAGGTGTGATACGTGTCTAAGGCAAGGAAACATCAGTAAGCGCAATGAGATGCCCCAGAATTTTATTCTGGAAGTTGAGGTTTTCGATGTATGGGGTATAGACTTCATGGGACCGTTTCCGTCCTCCTACGGTAATAAGATTCTAGTGGCTGTTGATTATGTTTCTAAATGGGTTGAGGCGCTGGCTAGCCCAACAAATGATGCTAGAGTGGTTATCAAGATGTTCAAGAGTGTCATCTTTCTGAGGTTTGGAGTCCCAAGAGTGGTGATTAGCGATGGAGGCTCACACTTCATAAACAAGGTCTTTGAGAACTTGTTGAAGAAGAATGGTGTTACACATAAGGTAGCTTCCCCCTATCACTTTCAAACTAGTGGTCAGGTCGAGATCTCCAACAGGGAGATAAAGAGTATCCTACATAAGACAGTGAGCATCACACGTAAAGATTGGTCGAAGAAGTTGGATGACGCTCTATGAGCGTATAGGACCGCGTATAAAACACCGTTGGGGACAACGCCTTTTCATTTGGTGTATGGGAAGGCATGCCACCTTCCGGTGGAACTGGAGTACAAAGCGGCCTGGGCTATTAAATTGCTCAACTTCGACATCCTACCAGCATTCGAGAGGAGATCCATGCAGCTGCACGAGTTGGAGGAAATTAGGCATCTCGCCTATGACAACTCAAGGATCTACAAGGAACGATCAAAAGCCTACCATGACAAGAGGCTAAACCCCAGGAGTTTCTCTCCCAATGATCAGGTACTATTGTTCAACTCTCATCTCAGATTATTTCTAGGTAAGCTGAAGTCCAGATAATCTGGCCCCTTCACGATCAAGGAGGTTAGACCACATGGAGCTGTGGTGTTGCTAAACGCGAAAGAAGACGAATACGTGGTCAATGGCCAAAGGATCAAGCCGTATCTGGCGGATACACACATTAGAGAAGGTGACACTGTCGTCTTAGGTGATGTTCCTCACGCCTAAACGGGCTACAAAGTCGAGCTAACGACTTAAAACAAGCGCTTGGTGGGAGGCAACCCACCGGTAAGGTTTTTTGTACATATTTCATTCTAAATTTCTTTCAATACTAACTTTTTTGTGATTTCAGTTTTAATCACATATATATATATAAAGAAAAAAGAAAAAAAAAAAAAAAAAAGGGTATCGAGCACCCCAGAACTGGACCGAGCACCTGCTCCGCCAGGGTGCTCGACGAGTCAACACAAACAAAAGGTAACATCTAAATTTTCCTTTTCCCAACCTCACTAACTTTCTCTTTTTCCTATTTTGCAGGCCCATGCACTGGTCACCACTACCATCCAAATTCCGAAACCCTACCTCCTCTCCACTTTAAAACTCGGGCCGACCGACTTCACCTTCCTCCATCGCCATCTCTCTCATCTCGTCTGCTCAGGTCCAGCTTTCTCGATCTCTCCGCCACACCGCCGCTGCTTTCATCACCACCGCTCCCAAGTCACGAAGCCTTGCTCTCCGCGAATCTCTTTTCCACTTTTCACGTGTCGACACCCGATCCATGACTTCGAGCTCTCCGCTAAGCCGCGCTCTCCGCTAAGCCGCGCTCTCCGCCTCACCGCAAGTTTCTCTCGACTTGCTCTCGCTCGGCCAAGTTCTCTCTCTCGCCTCACTTCGCTGCTCTTCCGCACTTCGCCTCTCTTTTCCGATCCATCACCACCATCATTCGCTCTCCCTAAATCTTCTCGCTCATCCTCCGCAGCGACCGTCTCTTGACACCGGCGCGAATCTTTCTCGCCTCACTGTACCGCTCCCCTCATCTCTCGGTAAGCTTTTCGTGAGGCCCCTCCTCCGAGCTCTCTGCCATCGCAAATATTCTGGTTTCGCTCTGTCACGTCGCGCTCTGCCTCACCGAAAGTCACCCTCGACTTTTTCACGCTCGGCCAAACTCTGCCTCTTGCTACTGTGACTCTAAGCTCCACGTCTCATCATGCCTCCGAAGCAGTTCTTCACCACTAACAAGGGAAAAGGCAAAGCTAGCACCTCCACACGGTCCGCCACCACCGAGAGACTCGCCACGCACCCGTGGCCCCGCCCCAAAAACACGCCTTTCGATCTCGGAATCAAGGAGCTTCCGCCTATCTCACCAGACTTGTGGGATACTCGCGATGCCTATTACTACAATCAGCTCCTCGGGCTGAAGCTAGAGCCTACGAGGTACATGTTCGAGATGACACTTCAGCAACTAGATCTCCAAGACCAAGTTCGGAGGATCCTAAGCCACGCGCATTGCATGTCTTTCGCGTTAGAGGAAGATGTGCTTTACCCGGACCTTGTGAGACAATGCCTGGCCACCGCCACTCTCACTTACAAAAATCCGGACTCCCCAACACTTGAAGAGGGTACATTTTCGTTCTTTGCTGGAGGAACGAAGTACGATATAGCTATGTGGGATTTTTGCGTATTGTATGGCTTTCGCGAGACGATCATCATCAGCTAGGGCGAGCACATCCCGTCGAAGCACATCTCGTCATGACACCGACGATGACGCCACTCCGATCCTGCGCCTAGCACTTCCTTATCATTCTGCCTCCACTCAAGGTGAGTTTGATCTTCCACCCATCTCTGATGATGCTGACACTGCCGAGTACAGGAGGTGGATGATCGAGTCAACGAAAAGAAACAACAGCCTCATGCAGAGGATCATGCAAACATTGGCACGAGGATGTTGCCATACCACCGCCGCAGCAGCTGCCACGCCCCAGCCTTCAAACTCAACCTCAGGCTCCGGGCAGCCATTGCACCGTAGGAAGAGGCGAGCACCTGCTCTACCAGGGTGCTCCATGAGCGACGACCAAGACACCGCGAGTACTCAGTGATATCCCTCTTTACCCTCTATCATCATTGTATTATCCATGTGTGTTTTTATTTTTATTCATCGCCAATCTCTCGCTCTTTTTCACACCGGAGACGGTGTGATTTAAGTCCGGGGGAGCGGTTAGTCATTTTATTTTATTTTATATTTTATTGAGTCTTGTTGTTGTGTCAGTCCCACGAGTCTTACATTTTTTTGTGAATCAGGTCCTGCTGCTTGGTTTACTTTTATTTGAGTCTGTTTTGAGTCAAAAGCTTGTTTGGGAATTATGAACTTGATCTATTGGATTTATTTTCGGACTAGGGATTACTTGTAGGACTCACAGCTTGGCCAAAGTTCTGTATCGGAAAGGCATTGGGCGGATTGAATATTCCCCAAAGCTCACGCTCAGCGGGAAATAGGCTGAACCTATGTCACTTCTAATCTTTATTGGACCCTAACCTGATCTTCAATTTCTTTCTCAGGGGTTTGATGTTCATTAGGGAAGACCTATTCGAGCCAAACAAGACCACGCAACTCTCCACAAAGTATGATACTCCTCTCTCACTCCCCTTCATTACACCGAGAAAAAGAAAGAAAAGAAGAGAAAAAGAAAATAAAAAGGAGAAGTTCAAAGCAACAAGCCGAAGTGAACCAAGGGATGATGCGTAGACCCGTGTATCCTTTGTGACCTCATGGAAAGCTTGTTGTAAGCGAAACTAAAAATCGAAGTGAACCAAGGGATGATGCGTAGACCCGTGTATCCTTTGTGACCTCATGGAGATTCGTCCCACAAAATAAAGAAGAAGCATCAGAAAAGTGATGGCTGTGATAAAGGGTGAAGCATCGGCAAATAAAAACCGATAGCTGTAAAGAATAAACAGAAAAATGATGGCGTGGAAGGAGGGAAAGAGGGGAGAGGAAAGTTATATGGAAGAGGGTCTTTGGTTAGAAGAAGTTGGCACCTTTTGGACCGATTTCCCCTGGTAAGATCACTATACTTTATTTTCATTAATCTATGTAAGAGATGACAGTGGGGATTCCGAAACTTCTGTTGGGTTGTGAGTTATTAAGGTTAGGTTATGAACCCCACGGCTAACTACGATACATGTCCTAAGGTCCAGTGAAGAAGGTATGAAGTTCAAAATTTTTCCAACAAGCAAGTGAGTTCCCGTGATTTTCAAACCTCTTCTCAGTTCTTGATCTTGTTTTGTTTGAGGACAAACAAAGGTCTAAGTCCGGGGAAGTTGATATATTAGTATTTTGTCCCAATTTAGCTAGTCTTTTCATATTGTTTTCGAGTCTTTTCTAGTTTTTTTGTGTCTTTTCAGGTATTTTAAGGCTCTGGAGCATGGATTGAAGATGTTGGAAGACATTGGAGAAAAAGGAGCAAATTTGAGCCAAAAGACGATTTTCCGCCTGCGCGAGCACTTGCTCAGACCTGGCAAGCACCTGCTCGACCTATTTTACCTAGGGACGCATTTTTATTTTATTTTATTTTATTTTTAGAATAAATAGAGGCCAGCCGCCTCAGAATTGTATCACGTTTTTTTTTTAGACTTCAGTTCTTCGTTCTAGGTTTATTTTGGTTTTCAAGACTTCACCACTTTGTTCTTTTCGATTTGGATTTATATTATTCATCTTTGGATCTCTATTCCCCTACTGTCGATCAATCCACAACTTGTTTGAGAAGTTTTCCTGAACCTTGTTCTTTCAATAAATCATGAACTCATCTCCTTGCTTTGTTGTGTTTGTTTTTGCTATGTGTGAGTAGATCCTTAGCTAGGTTAAGGTTTTCAATGGTGATTTAGGTTGTTAATGGCTGAGCACAAATAGGATTGGAATTTATATGTCTTCGCCAATAGGGGTTCGTAATGCTTAGATTAGTTTGATCACCTAGTATATGATTTTTAGGTTAAACTTATTCATGAGAGTGTTCTAGGTTGCTAGAAAAATCATTGGTGAGCAATTGGTACGTAGCCAACGAGAGTTGATTGCTGCGATTGATTGTGAACATATTGAACTTGTTTGTTAATGCTTATCGTCTTCGTTAGATCCAGGCGAGAGTTTCGGTATCTAGGTTGTTAGATAAAGGTGTCGATACATCAAGAGAGTGGGGCGACATTCATTTGTGTTTGAGTTCTAGACCGGTAGTTAATTAGCCCTGAATAGTTGCTCAGCCTTGTCTCCGAATCACCGGCGAAACGCCTTAACCTAGTGCTTTTTATTAATTGTTTTACACCGATTTATTTAATTATTTGTTGTTCCAAAAATTACACAAAAACCATATTGTCTTAGCTTTGAATTAAAATCTCATAATTTCATAGTGTAACCTTGGTCTCTGTGGATTCGATTCCTTTTATACTATTGCGATTGTTCTGTGCACTTGCAGTATTTAATTAGATTAAAACATTGAACATCACTCCACTTTCTTTATTACTTATATTTAATATTGGTTGTAGTCCATATTTGTTTGCAGCGTATCACACAATGTTGCGAAACATGGTAGTGACAATCGTAGTAGCTAAAGACAAGCAGCATCATCTTGTTGCACTCGACGCCAAATGTTTTTCCATGCCAAACCTCCATCGGTTTGGACTGGTACTCTTTCAAAATACTGATGATAGTAAGTCAACGTTGGTTAAATTACTAACTCTGAAAATTGCTCATTCTCCAAATTCCATAATTCAATTCTTTCTTCATAGTTTAGGTTGTGGATGTCTTGTGATCGCAATTGACATATACGAAAAGCTTGAAATTTTAAACATGAGATAAAAAAAACACATCATAAACAAATATAAACTTATATTAGGCTATTAAAAATGCTAAAATTGATTAATCAAAATATAAATGATTTTATTACATAAACTAGAATAATGAATCACAACTATTAAAAACTAATCTTCGTCTTCTGAGTAACTTTTATGACTTTCATTTATATTTGCAGATGTTCCTTGTGGAGTTTCCCATATATTGAATAGATCTTCGGGTCTAGGTGTATTTGAAATATGGCCAGGTTCAAAATAATTTGTGAAATCGAGACCACGTGAAGAATTTTGTTGAACGTTTGGTGAAGCTCCTACTGCTCCATATGAAATATCTTGTTGAGTATTTCTGACACTTTCTTCTTGACTTCCAACAGAAAATCCGTATTGAACATTAGTTGGAGTTGTTCCTGATGAACCGCCTGGTTGAAAATTTTGTGGCTGACGTCCTGCGTGAAAGTTTGATGGTGCAACCCAAGGTTGAAAGTTTGGTGATAGCCCCCATTGTTGTGCATTTGGTGGTGTGCCTCATTGTTATGCATTTGGTGGTGTGCCCCATTGTTGTGCATTTTGTGGTGTGCCCAATTGTGGAGTAAATTGAGGTGAACCCCATTATTGAGCTTTTGGTGGTGTACCCCACTGTTGACCCGAACCTAATTGTTTTGGCACATCCTCATTGTTCCGTGAAACACCTGTCATTGCTTCTAACAATTGTAGCTTATCTTCATTGTTCCTTCTACCAATATTAATGAAATACTTACGCCAAAATACTAACTTTTGAAGCTTATTAAGGCATGCCCAGTAAAATTTCGTGCCCTTAGGAACTTCTAGGGCAAGAAATATCGCTTCAGCCTTTTTCCATTCATCATAGTCATCTTGGTCAAAAGCATTTGGACGAAGTTGTTACAAAATTTGTCGTTGAAATTCTGTATATCCAGCAATAGTGTCTTGTATTGTTGTTTCAAAGGATTGTCTTCTTCGGCCTCTGTGTGAACCACTCCCAATAGAAATTCGTAAGCTTTCTCCTAATCTCTGTGAACTGCTCCCACGTGTAGCGGTTGACTGCAAATTTAGCCTCCCTCGTTGTTGGTCTCTTCGAGCAGTATTTTGGACCATTTCATTTGAAGGGTGTATATTGTCATCAATTGTAACACGATACACTTCCTCTTCTTGTGTCTCATGAACTTGTGTATGTGGTATGTCACCATTATCGGCATCTGAGCCATCATCACCTTCTTCATCCACTGCATGTGCGTTGATAAGCTCTTCTCTTCTTTGATGTGATGATTCTTGAGATTATGATTAAACATCATATAATGCAAGACATCGCACCATTACATCCCAAAACTCTGGCGGTTTTCGGTTCAAGGCTTTTGTTGTTTTGCATCCCTATACATTGTAAATAATAAGATTACCTCATACCTACATATATATATATATATATATATATATATTGGTAACTATAAGAATTTTGTTTACTTACGAATTCTTTTTTCTTCCACCATGTGTCAGATGCATATATCATAGATGTATCAGAATCAACCGAGATCCCAGTAGAATTCATAAGAGTCTTCCACCTCTTGAAATTTTTTTTTGAACTCATCAAGTTTTTTTTTTGAAGAAACAATAAGTTATATTCATGTTAAACGCTTGATTGAACTTTTCAACCATATACTCTCTACCAATGGCTGTAAGATGTTTAAGAGTATAATTATTCATGGCAATTGCTTCGTCGAACAATTGAATTAATGTTTTTTCCTGTATATACGACCATTTATATTTGTCTTTGTTTTTGTTCTACAAAATTTTAAATTATAATATTACTTATTAAATCATATTGAATTGATATTTAAATTAAAAAGAAAAAGGAAACTAATATTTACTCTGAGAGTTGTTTCTGTGGGAGGAGTTGAAACTTCCCTGGGATGATTTGAATTTGTTGGTCTAGTAGAATTCGTGTTCCGGTGACGATGAGAAGACATATCTACATTCAGTGAAATTCAATAATTAGTCTTATATTTTTCAATAATTAATATGATAACTATTAACTATCTTGTTTTCTATTTTAATAATATAATTATTTATTCGATCTAAAATGTATTTAAAACTTTATTTAATAATGATCATAAAAATTTGAACTGATTTTAAATGTATTTAAAATATTAAAATGTAATTTAAGTAAAACGGTGATATAAATATATGTTTTATGTTTGAAAATATGGTATATATATATATAGGTATATTTGTATAAATAAAATAATAAAGTTTTTGCAAATAAGTTATTATTAAAACATAAATTTTGAACCTGTAAAATTTTACAATAATTTATATTTTTTATAAACTAGTACAAAATTCAATAAAATCTGTAAAAATCAATATAAATATGTTATACATATTTCGGATAAAAACAAGTATATATGTATAATATTTCTTTAATGCATATATATATATTTAACTTTTAGTAATATGTATATAACTATAGTAGTAAAAGTATTTTAATTCAAAATTATTATTTTGTATAGTTAAAATTTTATTTTGCATAACATGACATATAATATTATAAAAACACATATAGTTAATAGATGATATGAGATTCTATAAAAATGTGATTATAATATATTAATTATAAGTTCTTGGAAAATAAATCGACTTTGTAATTTTTTTTAACAAATTGCAAATCCGTAATTTTCTGTCAAAATGAATACTTAGAAATTTTTCTGCAAAAAACGGATATATAATTTTCTGAAAAAAATAGATTTAAGTCACAACATATGTAGAAAAAATAAACTTTTATTAATTAAATTCATTATATAATAATTCAAAATAATTTGAAAATAAGATCAAATAAAAGTGAAATGTGAATCATACTTATTTTTCTAATACATTGATTTAAATTAGGTAGAAAGATTTTAGATAAATTATAATCAATGTTAGTTTCCATAATATTGTTGTTTTAATCTGTTTGGATACACATATAACATTAATCATGATTTATTTATTTTAATATGAGTGTTTGGAAATACCCTCTTAGATTGACTCTTTTTTAATAGTGTAGTAGATGTATTTTAGGTGCTTTTTAATATTAATTAATAAGTATAAATTAGATTTTGTGTATAGTACATGTAAATTGTTAGTATAGTTATTATATATATTTTATATTATGTATGTGTTTTAAGTATAGATTTTGTGTTTTAGTAACATAAATAAGTTTAAGTGTTTGTTAAATGTTAAACATGCTAAATATATATTTTATTAGTTTTGTATATATATATATATATTGTGGTAATGATCTATATATATATATATATATTAATATATAAGAATAAACTAAAATCTAAATGTTTATTATTAAAATTATAGAGTGTTTATATATAATAATATAATTGTTTTAAAATAATAAAATATTTGTAGCATATCCGAAGACATAGGAAACAAATTGTTCAAACTCTGTTACAATTTGTGTGTGTTTAAATGTTTCCATAAATATGATTTATCAAAAATTTGACGTTATAACCTAACAATGTTACCTTCCAGACCTTCTCATGGTTGGAGAAGTATAATGGCCGAGAGAGAAGTCCTAAATTTTGGTTTGGGATGGCTAGTTGCAAATGAAGAAGAGAAAAAAGTTTGGCAAGACCTTTGATTGTCAGCCTCAACTTCCATAATTCTGATGGGCCCTATGAACCGAGAGCATCAAGACATAGGAGTCTCATACCTCATTAATCCGATCACAAATCAGTGGGATTTGAACAACGTTCATGAAACGCTTCCAATGTATGAACATTTTATCAACCTACACCCACTCGGTTCATCTCGTGGTGGAAGTAAGCTACCTTGGCTACCGATAAAATCTAGAATTTGCTCCATTAAATTTGGTTATGGAGTCAAAGCTATAGAGACAGTGCCAGATGTACACCAAGATTTCAATTGGTAAAACCTAATTTGGAAGAAAAGAACATCGGCAAAACTCAAAGATATATCTTCGGAAAACCAAGATGGAAGCATTACCCGTAGAGAATCAACTAACACGAAGGGGTATCACAAATAACACCTCATGTGTGCGGTGTGAGATGTCACAATATATTTCTCAAGTCTTCTTCCATTGTGAATTCGCACGCCAAGTATATGAGGCCGCAGTTGTCCTTAATTGCCGTATGACCCAAGGTGACTTTCTAAAAACCACAAAAGAAGATGTAAACCTTTCTTCATAGGTCTTAACTTAGCATCATTACCAACATAGATTGTTTGGTTTATTTGGAAGGCAAGAACCACTAAACCTTCTCTAACCACCAATACTCCTTGATGGAGAATCTGTCAAAGGCAGTCCACGAAGTGCTGCAAGACAGCGCGAAAGCTTAACCCCCTCAACAAAACCTTCCTTGGTTTTATGGTGAAACCAAGGCCAGCTCAATATTTTCATGGGCCCTAGGGCAAAAAATATTTTTGGGCCCTTCAATTTTTTTTTTAGGATTATCAAAAAAAAAATTTTTAACCACTAAATATTTTTAAATGAGTAATATTTTTGTAAATTTTATAATTAAAATAAAAATATATAAATATAAAAAAAAAATTTGGCCCCTCCAATCTAATTTTTTAAAAATATTTCAAAATTTTTATATATAAAAAAAAAATCGGACCTCCTAATTATTAACACACGGGATTGGGCTCTGGGGCCGTCGCCCATCCTGCCCTCCCCTCTTAGCCGGCCCTGGGTGAAACCTGAAAGCCTCATTTTTTTCTTGGTGGATTTACAAAACTGTTACAGGTTTTGCGGAGGAACCATTTACAGCACCATGTTGTCATCTTTCTCCAGCTCTTATGACAGAGGCTTGGGCGATTCTAGCATAGATTCATCATTTTCTATCCTCCTTTAGTTATGTTTCCTTTATTGTATTTTAAGATCCACTAATGTATCGGCTTATGCCAGAACTATAGTCGTGAATTGCAACAAAAGGTAATTCGGTAATATAAAAATGACTAGTAGATTCTCGTTAATAAAAGGAAAGGTCGGAAATAGACGAGGTCTGAGCTTCGATTATAGAAGACATGACGTGGGTCGTCTCGCAGTGTTAACCGAGCCAATGAGTTATAAGTATGACGAAGCTTGCGAAGATATAATAAATACGACCCTAAATGAGAATTGAGAAGGGAAGATCCAGTATTCAGCGCTGCTTTCCGAGGTTCTAGGTATAGAGCCGAGGTTCAATACGTAGAGTTGAGGTTGCAAGTAGTTTGGGTTCGTTCACACGATTATGTTTGATCTCTCTCCTAATTTTGCTGACGTCTTCCTAAGTGAGATTATGCACTCATTTATACTGCTGAGTGGCTGCCCTAAACACCTTTTCTTCATTTGGTCAGCACGCTTCGCCGAGCTCATCTGACTTAGTAGAGTTGCATGCTTATAGGTGTCGTTTTTAGCCACCGACGACACAATGTTTCCACCCTTACTTTAGCAGACCAATCGAAGTCAACCCTCTCGTATTAGAAGATCTCCCTCACACGTGATAAAGCCTTTTTAATGGGTTTTTAGGCTATGTTGTTGACGAGGAATGGACTTTAATAATCGAATTTGGGTCGAGTTCTAATTGTGTTCGGCCCACTCCGACAATAACTAAACAATTGGCTTATGAATTAGAGAAACACCATGGATTTGATCCAAAACAAAAACAAAAATTGCTAAAAATAAAAAAATAGTTATTTAAAAAAATAAAAATTTTATGACAAATTGATAATTCTCGAACCGTTGTTCGGTGGTTGGTAAGGAGTCTAAGGACTAAGAAAGGACTTGGGACACACTGCAAATCCAATCCTACAATGGCGATTTCATTCGTAATCGATCCTTCCATAGCTCCTTGCTTCTCCTTCTCCACTTCTTCTTCTTCATCTCCATCAAGAACCCTACCCCTTCGAAACCTCCATTTCCATGGCAAACCCAATCGTATAATCCCAATCTTGTATCTAAACAACCGAAGCAGCTACTTATCATCTCTCTCAGCTCACCAAGCTTCTTCTCCTGTAACTTCTTCTTCTCCTCAACTTAAATCTTCTTTAACTGAAATTCATCAGCTTCTCTAATCTAATTTGAAATCTGTTATCTTTATGATTCGTAGACTAATAGTGAAGAAGAAGCCAAGGATGTTAAAACCCTAATTAGGGCTTATAAACAAGCTCTCTTTAATGGAGACGAAACCAAAATCTCAGAACTGGAAACAATGTTTTGCAAAATCGACAAGGAGAAGAACAAAATGGACCAAAAGGTTTTATCTTTATCAATGAAGATAGCTTCAGAGAAAGAGATGAAGATTCGATTACAAGCTGATTTTGATAATACAAGGAAGAAGCTTGACAAAGATAGGCTAAGTACAGAGTCTAATGCAAAAGTTCAGATTATGAAGAGTCTTTTACCAATTATTGATAGTTTTGAGAAAGCAAAGCAACAGATTAAGCCTGATACGGAGAAAGAGAAGAAGATCGATACGAGTTATCAGGGGATTTATAGGCAATTTGTTGAAGTGTTGAGACTTCTTCGTGTTGCAGCTATTGGAACTGTTGGGAAACCCTTTGATCCTTTGGTAAGTTTTAAGCTTTGCATCACCAAGCTCTTATCTAGTGGGTAGTTATATGGTTCTTATGTGCTAGTTAGTGGTGATAAGAGTAATAATGTTTGTTGATCCTTTGGTAAGTTGAAAGCTTTTAAATTGTTCAGTTTCTAAACTGATTTGAGATAACTATGCACTTCAAAACGACGCATAAAGTCATAGCAAAGCAGGCTCTTATCTAGTGCAGGACTTGATGGTTTTATGTCCTTGAAACTGGTAACAGAGTCAGTGATTTGTTTGCTTAATGTAGTAGAAGGATTTATATTAAGACGACTAGGTTATATTATTCTTATGTGCTAGTGAGTGATGATAAGAGGAGTAATGTTTGTTGTTTTTGGGGTTTGATCCTTTGGGAAGTAAAAGTTGTTCAAATTATTCAGTTTATAGAGATGAAATATGAACCGATTTGAAATAAATTCTTCACTTATAACCGAAGTATGAAGTCATAGAGGCTGTTTGTTGCATCACTAATAAGGCTCTTATCTACTTGAAATTGGTAGCAGAGTCTGTGATTGTGTTTTTCCAAATATAGTAGAAGGCTATATATTAAAAAGCTGGTTATGTGATTCTTATGTGTTAGTGAGTATTATGTGTTGATCTTTGGTAAGTTGAAGCTCTTCAAATTGTTCAGTTTCTGAACTGATTTGAGATAACTTTGCACTTAAAAACGACGAATGAAGTCATAGCATCACTAAGAAGGCTCTTATTTAGTGCAGGAGGTTGTAATAAAACTTACTTGAAATTGGTAATAGAGTCAGTGATTGTATTTGCCAAATGTAGCAGAAAGCTTTAAATTTAACAACTTGGTTAAATGATTCTTCTATGCTTGTGTGTGATGATATAGAGGACTAGGGCTCTTATCCTGTGAGTGATTATTATGTGCTAGTTAGTGTTGATAAGAGGAGTAATGTGTGTTGATGCTTTGGTAAGTTGAAAGCTTTTAAGCTGTTCAGTTTCTGAACTGATTTGAGATAACTTTGCATTTAAAAACGACTAATGAATTCATAGCAGCTCTTTGTTGCATCAGTAAGCTCTTATCTAGTGAGTAGTTATATGATTCTTATGTGCTAGTGAGTGGTGATAAGAGGAGTAATGTTTGTTGATGCTTTGGTAAGTTGAAACCTTTTTAATTGTTTGGTTTCTGACCTAATTTGAGATAACCTAGGACTTTAAACAATGAATGAAGTCATAGCAGTTCTGTGTTGCATCACTTATAAGGGTCTTATCTTGTCCAGGACTTAATGGTTTTATGCCCTTGAAATTGGTAAAAGAGTCTCGGTGATTGTGTTTGCTTAATGTAGTAGAAAAATTTATATTAAGACGACTCATTTAGATGATTCTTATGCGCTAGTGAGTAATGATAAGAGAAGTAATGTTTGCTGTTTTGGGGTTTGATTCTTTGGTAACTAAAAGCTCTTCAAATTGTTTAGTTTATGATGATGAAATCGGAACTGAGTTGACATACAAACATTAACCGATGAATAAAGTCATAGAAGCTCTTTGTCGCATAGCCACTTTTCTCTGCATCACTAAGAGGGCTCTTATTTAGTGCAAGAGAACCTACTGGAAATTGGTAACAGAGTCAGTGATTGTGTTTGCCAAAATATAGCAGGAGGCTTTAAATTTTTAACAACTTGGTTACATGATTCTTCTGTACTAGTGAGTGATACTAAGAGTGATTTAGTTGTGCCAAATGTAGTAGAAGGCTTTGGTTTTAACACAAGTAGGTTATATGATGTTTGTTTTCAGATTAGTAATGTTTGTTGCTTTGGGGGATTTTGAGTGACTTAGCAAATACCCTTTTATTGTTGTAGTTGCATGAGGCTATTTCGCGAGAAGAATATGAAGCGGTTAGAGCAGGGATAATTACCGAGGAGCTTGACCGAGGATTTCTTCTAGGAGATCGTGTTCTGAGACCAGCAAAGGTTAAAGTCTCATTAGGACCTATCAAGAAAAAAAATCCTTCACCTTCTACTTGAATCAATGTTTTTGTAATTGGTAAATGGTTCAATGTCTCATGTTCTAAGTCAATTCGTTTCACAAATCATAGTGAAAACAGAAACGCAGCTGATGTTTCTGAATGAGAGGTTCTTTAGCTGTTGAGATTATGATACATGTTTTAACGTTTTACAAACTTGGTCATGGATTTGATTCCTGGCTTCGTGTTCTTCTTTCTTGTAGTATGTGTTGTGTCTAGGTGAAAAGAAAACATCATTAACCTGATTCATACATAGAAACACTGGTTCAAGATTTAGGATTGATATACTTCACATTTCATAATTGCACACATGGTAAACTTGAATCTTCCTAGGATTAGGACATTGAATCTCTTCTTCCAGCTTCTATAATCCTCAAAATTGACAGCTTCTGAAGATAATTGAGACCAAAAGGGATCAGTGTGAAGATCCAAGATTTGGGCTTCAAAACACTATGACAAAATGCACACTACATTTGCACACAACCCACCATAAAAGAGTCAAACAACAATACAACTCTTGATCTCTAAAAAGCTTTAAACTCGAATCTTCCTCGGCTTCTTCTTGGATCATGAAAGCTTCTATAATCCTCAAGATTGACAGTTTCTGAGATCAAAACTGCAAGTTAAAGAGGAATTCACTCACATTTCTTCAGGATTCAAAGAGTAAAAGCTATTTACCATTGAGGAACAGGATTCTGAGAAGTGATACTTTTGTAAAATCTTGAGATTCGACCGCGCGAGTCGGGTTTTGGTATAATAGTTTTCTTCCTTAAGCCAAAGATCTCTTGAACCAAAGGAACATGGCTTAATACAAGCTTCCATGCCAAAAACCACCCTGCCAAATCCAAAAACAAAAGATTCAAACTTTATAGACAAAATTATACAAAACCCAGATGATCAAAACTATGTGGTGGTCAAATTAGAGAAAGTTTAAGAAGAGAGAGTACAAAGAGCGATGAAGCAGACGACGAATGAGATTGCAAGAAGCGGACGTATGAGAAAGAAGAAGAGATACTCGAGGAGCCTAGGAGCTTCCATGGATGAAGTAATTGATCCAATTTTTTTGATTCCGGAGAAGAAAATTCAATACCAAATCGAATTTAAAAAGGAGCTTTTTAGATCAGGTTTTGGTTGTGTATAGGATCAATTGAGTATGGGCTTTTTACAAGTCCTCGGCTTCTATTTTATAGCCCATTGGGCTTTTCAACGTTTGTAAGTTCTTTTGGAAAAATTAGCTAAAAGTGATTATTTTATCCTATTTTTTTAATCTATATCATATACTTTATATTATTAAAAAATCAAAATTGTCCTCAGAATTATTAATATATTAGTTTGATTTTAAAAACAAAATTTTAAAAACGTATATGTGTTGGATAAAAAAAAAAGGAAATATTAAAAGATTTTAAAGAAAAAAAAAAAAAAAACTCCTCACATTCATCTCCTACCTTTCTCTCTAACCTCACATTTAACGACAAAAAAACCCTCACATTCATGTAACATCTTCTATTACCTTATGGTACCTTTCCAGTAGAGTTATCAACATCTACCTTCAATATTGTTTATTCTTCCTGTTTTCTGAAGTAATTATATTTATTATGTTTTGCGGATGATAAAAAAAAAACCGTTTAAATAGCAATAACTCCAGCACCTTAACTATAAATTGTAGGATATTTTATCTAGTTACCCAATCTTTATAGAAACTCGTTATTTGTTTATGTAATCCAAACATAAAACAAAACGAAAACCAAACTTAGTGTTTTTCAAAACGATTAATGTTTATTGTTTGATTTGCACAGATAACCGCTCTATCACTAGAGATACATGCCATGATAGAGAGGATAGACCAATGGAAAAATAGAGGACCTCTAACTTTCATGGTAAGCCAATGAATAAATAACTCTACATAGTTTATGCTTAATACTAAATAAAATAATGCGACTTAGTTTTAATTGATTAAATCTCGAGTAACTTTGTATTCTTAATCGCGACTGAGACATTATATTTAGTAAACTTTTTGTCATTTATTTTGGTTTTCACAACCAAACTTTTTGTCATTTATTTTGTTTTAATAAAAGAAATAATCTATACTACTAAAAATAAGTTATTGTTGTTAGTCTAAAAGAAAGGTAATATTTACAATTGCAGACAAAAAAAAATAAACAATTGTTATCTAGTCTAAGAAAAGTCTGACTTCTTACAAAATTAACAATTGCAACACACAGAAAAATAAGTTAATGTTGTTAGTCTAACAAAAATCTTGAGTTTTTTTTTTTGCAAAATTTACAATTGCAGACACATGAAAAATAAATGTTATTAGTCTAAGAAAAGTCTTTGGTTCTGCTAAAATTTGAGTTTATAAAAAGAGAAAAAATTGACAACGTAAAGGAAAAGTTCTATTAAATAAAACGAAAAAGTTTATAGATTCTGAAATAGTCGTTTTGCCTATAAATAAATTATTCACAACTTACAATTGAACATACAGAAATCAAACAATATATTTTTCAAATATCACACCAAGTTTTATTTAATTACTATGGCACCTTCAACTTTTTCCTCTTCGACCAAACTACTTTCGTGGTTTTTGATGATCTTAAAAAGGTTATGCTAACAAGGAAGTTGTTGTCAAGGTCATTCACTTTTGGGAAGAAAAAAATTCCAGAAAGGGAGGCTTACTTATGGGTCTCAAACTGCTCCTCATCAACCAAAAGGTAGTTGGAAATTCCTTTAAGTTTAAGCATCTCATAAGTAAATATTCTCTAACATGAATTTATGCAGTTTATTGTGATCCAAGCCTTCATAACGGCAAATCGAATAGGCAGCTATGAGGGAAAGCTCAAGCCCGATGTAGTATACAAGATCAAAAAAAATTTAGTCTCTGAAATCAAGACAAACTACAAGGTGTCTTCCCACAAGTTTCTAATTCAATTCACCCATAAAAAGTTTTTTGGATCAGTTTGCTGAGGCCGGCCACTCTATTGAAAGACAAAAATTTAGGGTTCGTTCTTTTACAGAGTTTGAAGAAGCATTCAACATGAACGTGGACCTATATGGTAAATATTTTGTTCTTAATATATATATATATATATATATATTGATAAGATGTAAATTATATTACCAATGGAACTTTGAGTTTAATTACAGGAGCTTTTAGCTAATAGCTACTTTGGTTATAAAAAAAATAAAACACCAAAGAGAGCTTTACAAGATAATAATCATTAAGAGTTTACACAATCACGAGTAAGCAAACCATTGAGATAGCAGCCTCGAGCAGCCTTTGTGGTCTCGTCTGGTCAGAAGTAAGTCTCCGGTGGAACGGTCCAGCTGAGTAAAGAGAACTGATGCAGGGACAGATGATGCATTGAAGTGCCTGTTGTTGCACTCCTTCCAAAGGAGGTAGATAGTCGCGTGTGACACCATGAGCTTCAGCTTATTGGAGGTAGCAGGTGAGAGCGAGAAGAGAGCCAACTAATGAGAGTGCTCCAGTTATGAAAGACCAGACTTGGCTCCCCCAATCGTCTAAGGACCAGGTCCCACAGTTGTTCAGCAATTTCACAAAGCAGAAACAAGTGGTCTCTGGTTTCTTCCTGCTGATTGCAGAGACAGCAAATATGAGAGATATTCATTCCCCACCTTACTAGTCGTGATTTGACCGGAAGTCTGTCCAGATTAGCAGTCCAAAACATGAAAGCTTGCCTAGGGACTGCTCCTTTAAACCAAACCACTCTGGCCCAAGGAACCTTAGCTGCAGTTAGTCGTAGCATCTCCCAGGCCTTCTTAGTAGAGAAGGTTGTCGATCTAGAGTTTTCAGGTCCCCATTTGAAGCAGTCAGGTCCCTCGTCCCCCAAAAGATCCATTTTATGGGCCTAGAGAGGTCCAATGATCAAACCAGTAGCTAGCTCTCTTACCATCTCCAAACATGCACTACCTAGATGCCATTGGAAAAATGGTTCTCATCAATGATGAGAACTTGAACAATCTAGTCTCGACTGGTAAAGATAATAACATCGCTCATGGGATCATGAAAGGTAAAATAGAAGTTCATATACAACTAAAAGAGTAAGCAAGCTTTTCCCCTTGGCTCTCAGCAGTTATAAGTTTAAATACAAACATTGTTTGATTTGGTTGATTGCCACATGCACACATATTGCTTTGGTTGGATGGTGCTTCAAAATAACCAACGAACGATGAAGTTGATGCACTAATCTTTGCCGAATTACCACAATAAGAGGACGACCAAGAAGGTTTGAGCTTGTGGAAAGATATATTGTTATCAAGGGAGGAACGAGGTTGGATAATCAATTTGTTATTCCACACAACTTGGCTATTCTAAAAAACTACCAAGCTCACATAAATATGGAGTGGTATAACAGAATAAATGCTGTCAAATACCTTTTCAACATTACAAAGGGAGTTGATAAAGCAACCATTTTGATAGAAAAGGGTCCAAATGCCTCAGACAGAACTCTACATAATAAACCAACAAAGAGACCAAGAGATGAGATACAAGAATACCTTGACAGCTAATACTTATCTGCTTGTGAAGTCATGTGGCGGACGTTTGGATTTCACATACACCAAAGGAAACCTGCAATTCAAAAACTCATAATCCATCTGCCTGGACAGTACAACGTAACATAAAAAGCTGAAGATGATCTCCGTTAACTGCTGTCTAGGGAAGATATTGACACAACAATGTTTACAGCCTGGATGGAAGAAAAAAACGAGGAATCTGAAGAGGCTCGACAGTTAACTTATTTGGAATTCCCAAAAAAAATTACTTGGATCAACGACAATAAAGTCTGGACTGAACGACAAAAGGGAATAATGATAGGGAGAATAGTCAACATTCATCCAACAACATGAGAGTTATATTATCTAAGGATACTAATCAATAAACTAAGAGGACCAAGAAGTTTCGATGAAATCCTAACATTCAATGGCAAAAAATATACAGATTCAAATCAGCATGCTATGCTAGAGGTCTACTAGATTCTGACTATGAATGGCATGATGCAATGGATGAAATTATTCAATGGGTTACACCTTATCAACTACAACACATATTTGTCTTATTGATGATATATTGTGAAATTGGCAATCCTCTTGAATTGTGGAATCTCTATTGGAAATCACTCGGTGAAGACATGCTTCACAAAAATCGCAAAATTTTTTACTTTCAAAAGCTACATCTAGAATAGCCAGAGCTCCAGCAGTACACTTTGGTTGACATAGAGAAAATAATGCATCAGTGTGACCGCTCACTAACTGAGTTTAAAGATATGCCACAGCCAGATTTAGATGTTCTAAAAGAACTAGGTAACAACATGTTATCCCAAGAATATGCAATGTCAATTAACAAAAGCTAAGGACAAAGTTTGGAAATAAAGCTACCAGCTTCCAGCCAGAAAATCCAGAACTCGTTTCAGCTATGTTTTTCTACGTCGTGGTATCTCCAAATTCCTTGAAAAAGACTGATTGGCTGCCAATCTGTGTCGAAGTTACACATGTTCTACCTTTGAAGATCTTCATGACGAAAATTAACGATTGGTACGGACTATGCATCTTCCTTCATTGGGCCTTCTCCTTAATATCCTCTCATTTTCTATTATTGGGCAAGTTTTATAACGTTCTTAATATTTGTGACATGGGCCTTCAAACAATTGTGCTTCAGACACCGGGAAAATGACCAAACAATTCCCCAACTTTTGAAATGTTACAGTTTTATTCTCCAACTATCATGTTTGCAAAATAAATACTTAAATATGTGTTGACTATGCAAAATTACACTTTAAAATGTCAACGTTAAAAAATAAAACGGCAAGGAGAACTCGTGATTTTAGTCCATTCGTGATTCAATCTAAAACTTGCTCTCACTCATTTCTTCTTTGTATAAAATTTGGTATTCTCTTCTTTCCATTTGTTGGAATGATTCATTGGCATTGATGAATTTAGAGTGATTCAGAAAATCTGGTTCTATAAAGCATTCTTCTCTTTCTCTGTTTGTTAGTTTTTTGTTGATGAATTTCTGGGAATTCATTATTAGCTTGAAAGACATCATTTCTCAAACATCAAACTCTCTCTTATGATACATCACTTCTCAAACATCAAAACACTTGAGACTTAGATGAGAGCTCAGAACTCATTTGGTTCCTTATAAAGATCAATGTGTCTCTCTATTTAAGCTAGATCAGCCTCATAAATTAAATTAATCAAGGCTGGAAAAACTTGTATTGATCAATCAAATTAACAATATAAACACCGAAAAACCGGGACTTTGCAATACACAAATTGAGAAAATCCAAATAAAATTGGGAATTAAAAGGGAACAATGAGGATTAGCTATTATAAATCTGTAACAGATTATCTGTTAACACAACATTCATACTTGTCTGCAAATAACATAATCATTCATTAACGCAAGAAAAAATATATAACCATGAAATATACATGTAACCATGAAAAATACATATAAACACTTCAACGTCGAGCTGTTATGGTGATTTCTTTATGTCAAACGACTATTGCTTTTGTATGTCAAAGTTTCCCAAAAGATAAACTATTACAAAGATCATTCATATACAGTAATTACAAAAGATCCCTCGCTGTCAAAGAGGAAAATTGCCTCTGCACGACCTCGTCGAGTTCTCGTCTTTGAGCCGTCGATGTCATCGACCTATACATCGTGTGAGATCAGTGTTTGCAGCATGTTTCAATTGGAGATTTTGGGAAAGAAAGAAGAAGAAATCGTGCTATCTATTTCTCATTAACCTTGTTCCGTTTACGGTTTAACTTTGACATTTTCCAAGCCCAAATTTGCATAGTCAATGCATACTTCGTGATTTATTTTGCAACCAGAATAGTTGGAGAATAAAACTGTGAAATTGTAAAAGTTGGAGAATTTTATGGTCATTTTCCCCTCAGACACCCTCATTTGTTTATTTCTTTTGCATTTAAATAGAAAATCTGTATATATATATATATAAAGATAGAAGGTATGAAAAAAACTCAAAACACAAACTCACTATATTAGAAGTTAATATGCTAAGGAAACATTTTTTTTAACGTCTCTTTATTATTAGAACTTTGTACAAGAGTTTATAAAATTATAGAGAAATCATCCATATACATATATATTTTTAAAGGCTAAAGAACGATACAACGTAAGAAGCGAATTTGATGATGTTTCTTTTTCAAAAGTCTCTTACTCGCTAACAGATAAAATCTGTTATTTTTCTTCTCCGTACACGAACTTACCCGATTGCGATTCTTGGCTATCATCCGACTATGATATTAACTTCGTAAATTTCAAAACACCAATGCATGGAGACTCCAAACTCCACATCCAAAGGTTGTCTCCGTAATAATTTGTTTTATTGCCTATGCTTTAACAAAATAACAAAGAAACCGGCAAAACCACCACATATGATAACTTCACCGGACACAAACTCTACCGCAGAAAAACATAAACTCTATTGAAGAGAGACATAAAATAACGTACAAGTAAAAAGAAATCAGAATAGAAAATACGACTCATGTTTCATCCCAATCTAATCTATCGAACTATCATATATGATAGACGTCGTACCCCTTAATCCAGAATCTTAAAAGTGATTTATTTTGCTAAGGAAACATTATTAGTAATATTTTAAAACTAAAACAATTTATATACAATTTTCTATCACTTCAAACTTCATCTAATTAACCAAGTAATTATGTTTCTCCAAGTCTTTAATTAAGATTAACCAAGAAAATGATATATTATATTTTAATATGCTTTAAACAAAATTTAATCTTAAAATCTTCTTTCTAAATTAAAATTATTTCTACAAAAGCTTACCTAAATAATACTAAAATATTAAAAATATATATACTATATGTTTAAAATAAACCAAAATAAAATATAATACAAACCTCTTCAATACTCTTACTACTTATAAAATTGAATAAACATAAAAATATATCAGACACATCAATAAAAATAGCGCTGATAAAAAACCTAATTATTTTTAAAGAAAAATAGCAAGAAATCGAACTTGCGAAACTTACTCTTACCCTAATCTACCATGTAGCTAACGAAACCTCATATTACCAAGCGAGATTTCCTCTCAAATCAATTGAACCTGTTTAAATAGATCAAAACTTATCTTCCATTAATTAATTTTATTAAAACTTGTCTTTGCACTTTTTCCGTTTAATTGAATTGTTTAAGAAAGAAAAAACGTTTAGTTCGGTCAAAATGAATCTATCACCCTTTTTAGGCAAGATTAACTCACAAACCTCATTGTTTCCGTCAAATCTCCATTAGAATTGACAGAATACACTAAAGATCCTAACGCTACCGGCTATTACCAGTTGACAAGGTCCACATAACAACCTAATCAACCCGTAAAAGCGTCCAGATTCATACTCTTTACTAACCGGTATCCGGTAATCTCCTCAAATATCATTCTCCTTTGTGTCCACATAACCCTTTTATTTGTTCCTTTTCTCTTTCCCAAATCCACAGAAGAAAAAAAAAAAAGCGAATTAGGTCTCAAAAATTTTCATCAATTGTATGGATTTGAGTCGATCTTCACAATCGAATTTTTCATTAGGGTTTGGTTGTTCCCACGCCGCCGCAGCAGCATCAATGACTCCAACACCAAGAACACCAATCGCAGACGATTCAATCAATCTCCAAGTCGATCCAAGTTTCCGATCATCACCAACTAACTACTCTCCGATTCCGTTACAACTCCTGGAACAATCCGTTGAGAAGAAGATCACGATCGAAGAGCCAAAGAAAGATGGAGAACAAAAAGAAGACGAGCATTTCAGAATCTTAGGTCATCATATGTGTCTCAAAAGGCAACGAGAGTGTCCATTACTAGCTCAATCAAAGCATCCAAAGAAGAGTTCAACGATTAGTGGTGATACAGATCTGGAATCAAGACGTGTAGCTGTACGAGCTTGGGGTGATCAACCACTTCATTTAGCAGATCCAGATATACACGAGCTTATGGAGAAGGAGAAACAAAGGCAAGTTAGAGGAATTGAGTTAATTGCTTCTGAGAATTTCGTGTGTAGAGCTGTAATGGAAGCTTTAGGAAGTCATTTAACGAATAAATACTCTGAAGGCATGGTTGGAGCAAGATACTATACTGGGAATCAATACATTGATCAGATTGAGAATCTATGTATTGATAGAGCTCTTACTGCGTTTGGTCTTGAATCTGATAAATGGGGTGTTAATGTACAGCCATATTCTTGTACTTCTGCGAATTTCGCTGTGTATACCGGACTTTTATCGCCCGGTGAACGTATTATGGGGCTTGATTCTCCTTCTGGAGGTCATATGAGTCATGGTTACTGTACTCCTGGTGGGAAGAAGATTTCGGCTGCTTCGATTTTCTTTGAGAGCTTTCCTTATAAAGTGAATCCTCAAACTGGGTATATTGATTACGATAAGCTTGAAGATAAGGCGCTTGATTATCGTCCTAAGATTCTTATTTGTGGTGGGAGTTCGTATCCTAGGGATTGGGATTTTGCAAGGGTTAGACAAATTGCGGATAAGTGTGGAGCTGTTTTGATGTGTGATATGGCTCATATAAGTGGTCTTGTTGCTACTAAGGTTTGTTTCATCTACTCTACTACTGCTTTTATTTATATGTTTGATTAGCTTGTATATGCTCCATGGTTTAGTTTGACTGTGTAGTACTTGAATGTCTTAGGTAAAGCGTTTAGAATTTGACAGCTTCAATTTGATTTGACCATTTATTCAAATTTTGGAAATTTTGTTTCGTATTAAGAAAGATGGTACTTTTATTTGAGCTTAGGATAAGAGTGATCACTTCATAGTAACTAAAGTTTTGAGTGGGACTAAGTAGCTTTGAAAAAATGGTTAAAATACGCAAGGAAATGATTTGAAACTATTTTGATTTGTTGACATTTGTTATGGTTTCGCTCCAGAAAAGTTTGTTTCTGAATTTGGTTTTGATAATTTTGTCATCTATAGGAATGTTCAAATCCATTTGATCACTGTGACATAGTAACCTCCACCACTCACAAAGGTCTACGTGGTCCAAGAGGAGGTATCATCTTCTACAGGAGAGGCCCAAAGATAAGAAAGCAGAACCATCACTCTAATAATTGTGACACTTCCACGCACTATGACTTAGAAGAAAAGATAAACTTTGCGGTTTTCCCCTCTCTACAAGGAGGTCCTCACAACAACCACATCGCAGCTCTCGCCATTGCATTGAAACAAGTGGCTACACCAGAATACAAAACTTACATACAACAGATGAAGAAAAACGCTCAAGCTTTAGCTTCAGCCCTACTTAGAAGAAAATGCAGACTTGTCACAGGTGGCACAGACAACCATTTGTTGCTTTGGGATCTCACTCCTTTGGGCTTAACAGGTAACTAAAGTCTCCAAACCTACCAGCCATCTGATTGTGTATATTTAGAGCTTTATCTGATTGTGTATGTTTCTTCTGTATTGCAGGAAAGGTCTACGAGAAGGTGTGTGAGATGTGTCATATCACCTTAAACAAGACTGCTATATTTGGTGACAATGGTACAATATCTCCTGGAGGTGTGAGGATAGGTAAGCACACTGATTGATTGGTTTGCGAATTTTATTTAATGAGCCAAACCTTCACATTCTTATATACATGGCTCTTTGACAAATAGGGACACCGGCAATGACAACCCGAGGCTGTATAGAGTCTGATTTCGAGACAATAGCAGATTTTCTGATAAAGGCGGCTCAGATAACGAGTGCATTGCAAAGAGAACATGGGAAGTCACACAAGGAGTTTGTGAAGAGTCTATGCAGCAACAAAGACATATCTGAGCTGAGAAACCGGGTTGAAGCATTTGCTTTGCAGTATGAGATGCCTGCTTCATTGATTCGAATTGAATGAAAGCAATTCTCACCCAACTACAGCTTTCATTACATTTGAATTTTTCTTCTTCTTTTTTTTTCTTCTTTTGAGTTTCTTATCTTGTAAATTAGAGTAAATATATATATATATTTATCTTGGGATTGATTTTACATATTTTTTGCATTGTACACATTTTGATAGGTGGGGATGGTCTATAGGCATGCTTAACAAAAGAGAAAAAAAATAAAGATATTATAACATTTTCTGTTAAAAATCGAGTATTTCAATTATGCCCATTAAATTAGCGGCATACATATTGGATTGGATGGTTTTTTATTCATTTTGTGGCTCTTAACCTAAACACTTGAAATCTGAATTCAGGGCTTCTAAACGACAAGCTAGCCCGTTTTCAGAATAGGAGCTTGATTCTGAGAAAATATTACTACTCTGAGATGGATACTTACCACAAAAACTCCACACCGACAAGTATCCATCTTAGAGTAGTAGCAAATTAGCAATTGGTACGTACTATTACTTGAGAGAAGAGCAGCTCCAAGCAAATCCAAGAATAATATGATCGATCTCCGAGTATCTAAATCTGTATTTTTTCCTACGTGTCTTTTGCTCCATGGCTTGGACTTGCCTACCTAGTTGCAAAGTAAAAATGTTAGTTAATAGTCCACTTTTACACAACGTTTTACTCATTAGTAATCTCATTTTAGATTCTATTTATTACGTAAAACAAGTATGTGAAGATCAACTTTATAACGAAGAATACTAGAACATGTCACCAGTCTAATCTAAAAATATATGTGTGAAACCTGAAGAATATCAAACACCATATACAACACAACACATACATAGTAAAATCTTTGATCACATATACTTCTTTTCAACAAGTTTCTTGAGTTGTTCCATTTTAGCAATAAGCTCAGGATGCATAAGGTCCTTTGCTTCCTTCACTAGACTCCCTTCTCTGCTGAAATGATACGCCTCCAACACCGTCTTTATCAAGCTCTGCAAATCCACAGGCGTCCTACATTGTACACACAGATACACATCCTGAGATTCCATATCTACATTACATGTATATAAATATACCCTGATCAAGTTTTCTCCTTCTTACGTATATAAGTAGTCTACATCAGTCCCTTCGAGCTCCTCCCCGGGGGTAAAAGCGTCTTGCAGAGCGCTCATCTGTTCCGCGGGATCCTCTATTGACAGTAGATACTTAAGTATTCTCACCTCTTTCGGCATTAGCCTCTGTAGATTTCCTCTTGCTGTTACATACAAATGATACAATATGTCTTTTACCTGTCAAGAATCAACACCAGATGGATTACATAGTGGGTTTTATGGACTGATCTTAGGTCATATGACTCAAAAAAATGTTCAACTCTCTTCCAATGCAATTGTTGGTTACCTCATCTTTCATCATGTTAGATTCCTTTGCAGCAGACCAAGCTTTTGTGATCATAAGAACCAATGCGGAATCAAGTTGATTCTTCTCAGCCAAACTATCAATCTTTTTACAGGCAGCATCAAGCGAAGGAGAGTTGATTATGTCCTGGAGCTTCAATTCCGCAGCGTTTAGAGCGTCGATGCTTTCTGTTGAAGTGTCGTACGCTTGTACAGCCGCAATAGACAACTTCCCAAGTGTTGCAAGAGCTTGACAAAAAGAAACCAATATCAGTATTGTTTCGTCCCTTGGAGATTAGACAAGAGGCATAAAATTTACCGTTTTGCTCATCCGGATTTTCATAGTAGGATTCTGCAACCATATGCAAATGGTCGAAAAACTCATTGGTGAAATCTTTACGCCGCCTAGCAACAAGTTCACTAATCTCAGCCGGTGGTGTCCTCTTAATAACATTCAGAAGCTCATTGTGCCTTTGAATATCTTGATCCACCTGTTTAAAAACAATTAAATCTAAATTGCATAGACAAGATAATAAAACCTATTTTCAGTTAATTCCTAAAGTTTCAAACCTCCTTGAGCTTTCTTGCAAGGCGATGAACCTTATGTTTCATCTCAGGGTTATCCTCAGAATCCGCTCGTTCTTGACACTGTTTAAAGAAATGGGGACGGATACTATCCCATTCTTTGCTAAAAGCTAATAGTCTTCTCCAATCAGATGGTTTAGGCTTATCAACCATGAAAACCTCAATGAGCTTATCACAAACTTTGATCATTCTCTCGTTATCTACAAACTTTTCAGTATCTTTCTTCTTCTCTTTAGGTGTAACAACACTACTTTTATCATCCACAAGAGCACAGATAGTAAAGCATCTCTGAGGTCCTGAAATTTCACAATTTTTCTCAACAATTACAGACTAATAAAGCTAATGAAACCAAAACTATATGATTCTGCACATAAGATTGTTTGGTCTCTAAGCAAGTTAAGAGATTTACAATATCATTTGATGATGCAAAAGAGCTAAATTTTAACGCAAGAAATATTAAATTGAAACCAAAACTAGCAATAAGATTCTTCGAAATCTAAGCAAGTTTAGAGATTTTCAAATAACATCTGATGCTGCAAAGAAGCTAAATTTATAACGCAATAAATCAGTAACTAGAAAAAAGAGAGAAGCTTTGAGGTAAATATTTCAATTTAATCCTTTATAATCAAGAACATAGAAGCAAGTAAGTTTCGAAATTAGAATGCCTTTTTACCTTCTCTCATTCCGGAAGTGAATCGGACATGAGTTCCGGCGAGAAACAGAGGAGTGACGGTACGAGCTTTAGATTTGATGGAGTGGAGGGTAGAAAGTGAACAAGAGTAAGAAGATTGGAATAAAACGGAAACCATTTTCTTTGAAACAAGTCAAGCTTTTACATAAGATAGAGAATAAAGGGGTTTTAGCTGGAGGAAGAGGAAGCTCTAGTGGTAATTTTGTAATATTGTTTCAAATTCAAGGGCTTTTTCAGAGTACCTTTTAGTTTCAGCACTCGACCCATATACATGGCCCTACTATAACATAACACATATGATGATGATCCAAATAGCAAAAATTAATTCGGTTTGGTTCAAAGCCGGTTTTGTTTGGGTTGGTTATGAGGCAATTTTATACCAAAATTCGGTTTGGTTTTTTATCATTTTTTCAAAAACTTTTTTTTTTTTAAATGATTGATTTTGGCTATTTCGAAATATACCAATTTTTTGGTTCTTCGGTTAATTTGGTTCCTCAGTTAAATATCGAATAGTTTGGTTCTTCAGTTAATTTGGTCTTGAAACCAATTAGATAAATTAAATTAGATAAACCAATTCTAGTTTTTCTAAATTAAACTAGATTTTTTTTTTACAAAAACCTTTAAAAATCCAAAAAATAATTGATCGGTTCATTGGTTCCAAACCAAGAACCAGAATAAATTTGAAAAGATACCAATCGGTTTACAATTCAAAACTAAAAACAAACTGAATTGGCCCAACACCGGTTTGGTTCGACCCAAAAGTATCATCACGTTCATCACTCGTACCAATTTTTATTGTACAAATCACATTTCTGCATTTGAGTTCTTTCTTTCATTGTTGTTACACAACACAAAACCCTTAAGCCAACAAATTTCAGGACAAGCATGAAAAATGCAATGATAATTCTTCGAATACAATGTCGGAATACGATTGCAAAAAGTATAACTGAACTTGAAACCAACCAGAGAGTCTGATCAATCTTGGTTTAAAGCTGCTTTCTGAAGAACAATACACCAATTCGACTTGTCGTAAAATCTATCAACTATCATTGCATTGCCTACTCCAGATGCCAACCTATGAAACATTACTAAACCATGTTAACAAGCAAAATCGATACAATCTATGGTGGAAACCAAACAGCAAACTTGACATACCTTTCAAGTTCACCTTCATTGAAGACATGGTAGTATCTGTTATACACAACAGCTCCTTTTCTATCGTCTTTCTTTGCAAGCCCACTTGCAAGTGCAGACGCAGATGCCCCACTTACTTCAGCACGGTGATACGGTAAATGCCACGGAACAAAGTACTCTTGTTGATTCTTCTTCAGAGTTTCTAATGTCCCTTCAACAGGGATGGTACTCTCTTTGCTCTCTGGGATTATACTCTCAGCCTTTTGCTCTCTCGTGCTCTCCTCGCTCTCTGGAATACTCTCAAGACCGAAGTACGGGATGTTCTCAACCTTGTGCTCCTTTGTACTCACCTCAGTCTCTGGAATGCTCTCAAGACTAAAGAAGGGGTTATTCCTCACACGAGGGCTGTTCATTGGACTACCTGGTCCAACCCATTCCTCAACATACTTTGGAGACAAAGGTGTCCATTTGTTAAGCAACGATGTATCTTCCTGTTCCGCAGCCCAAACCGTAATGAGAACAAATCCACCTGGCTTAACAACCCTAACCAATTCTTCAATAGCTTTCTTCCTTCTATTCTCTGTACTTAAATGATGCAAAACCGCAATAGATATCGCCGCATCTCCAAACTCCTCCCTATAAGGAAGATTCACAGCATCTGCAACTAAAACCTCTTGCCCTTTATCCGAACAGATTTTAATCAATGGATGACTTATATCACAACCTATGAAGAAACAACTCGGGTTTAACCCCAAATACTTCCCGTTACCGCAACCTGCATCAAGAATCACAGATCCACAAGGCAATGATTCAAGAAAGGCAGCAACTTTAGGCCATTTAGCAAACCTTGTTGAGCTAAAATGCGGAGCAATCGCATCGTAAACCCGATGAACATACTTTTTCTCAATCTCAGGCGTCGATTTAACACTACTCAATGACGAAGATATCTCATTTTCTTCTTCTTCTTCTTCTTCATTAATAAACTCCCTAGAGCTAGCTTTGACTTTGACTTCTCTCATTTTACTTGTCGAATAAAAACCACAACTTGGAAGATTTCGTCTTCTGTAACAAGTTCTAATACTTCTTAAAACATCCAAAATCATGCCATGAATCTGCAGAATAAAGTACAACCCAGGGAACAAAATTATCAGGTATTAAACCTAAGCTTTGAAACATAAACTTGTAAATCCAGATTCGAGAACCCAGTCCTATACCAATCCAATTCATCGAAAAATTGTAACTTTATGTATCAAAGTGAGATAGAATTGAGGAAGCTTACAGAATCAACAAGTAGAAGAGTGGAGCAGAGGAGTCGGGGAATGGATTGAAACTGTCGGTTCGTGATCTGAAACGGAAGGTAGATTTTAGGGTTTTGGGAAGGGAATCGAGTGGTATTTGAGATCACTACTCCCACCTTTCACTAGTTTACGATATTTAACCCGTTATTAATTTTTATACAAAAATACCCCTTTATTTAGGTGATGTTCGTTTTTGTTTGTTGTGTGCACTCTAGATTTTCTTATTAAACCAAAGAAAGATACATGATAGTATCAGGGATGCCGGTGGAATAACTAGATATCTGAAAACTAGTACAAACAAAAAGAAGCAAAGTCCTAAATTATAGAGAAATTAAATAAGCACAAAAGAGGTTATTAATGCGATCTTGGTGAAGGATCACGACCTAAAATCGACATTGAGAGGTTAAGATGATTGCGAGGTGATGCAAAACCCAATTAACGAGTACCTTGCGTGAGGATGGATCGGATGTCGCCACAAAAGGATGCAAAAATTCTTTTTGATAGGAGTAAGAGTTTCCTAGTTCAAATCACACGAAAAAAAAGAACAATGATCTATGTTTAATGTCAAGTAAGTTTTCCATATTCATCAAGGGCAGCGATATTAAGCTTTGTCAAGCTTGACATGGTATCTATATAAATAACAAAACAGCGTTAAATATAAGTTTGATGAAAAACTTTGAAAACTTTCTTTTCGAATTTGAAGACAAATAAATGTAAGAATATATTACTAAAATATATAAGTATGATTAGTCATAATAAAAGCATAAATTAAACACAATCCTTTTATGAGGCAGAGCCATCAATATGATTGTGTAGGAGGCAAAGCCATCCATAGGATCCAGGAGCCTACTATATGATCATGGAGAAGGTATAGCCTTCTACTCTGTAAATATGATACATAATTTAAATGTTACCTCAAAGATTTGAACAGACAGAGGTTCGATGGTACTTCGAAATATTGGAACGGACTAAGAGCATACTCGTGCTGATAATGTGTTATAAATTTTAATGTAACAGTGTTTATATATATATATATATGTATTTATTTAAATAAGAAAATTTGAAAATGGAAGAAGAAGTGTCGTAGAGGGAGAGAGATGGAGAAGAAGAGCAAGGTTTTATTCTTCTTATTACTCTTGTTACTTATGACATTTGGTCACATAGAAATGAGCACATATTTATAGTGAAAGTAGGAGAAGGAGGAGAAGACATTTGTTAAGTGATGAGGATAACTCATATCAGAACAAGTGTCATATGTAGTTGAGATGAAGACAAGTGTTTTTGTGATGCATGTGATAAAAAATCACATGGAACATGTGTTCTTTTAAATTGTAGACGAGTCTTTTTAAGCAAAAAAAAAAGAGGAATTTGGTTGTGTAATCGACACGATTCTTTAAATTATTACTTAACATTATTTTTTATAGAAAAAAGTTGAGTAAAAAAAAGATGTAAGAGCATCCTCAATAGAGAGATACTCTAACCGTCTCCCAGAATATTTAATAATAATATTTTCAATACAATTTAATTCAATAATTAAAATTTAAAGAATAAAAAGAAAAATAACCAATGAGTGACAAATGATAAAGTGGATGAGAAACTCCTCTCATGAGTTTTACCTATCTCTTGTTGTAATGTTTTGTATAAAGTTATTTCAAAGATCCTTGCTAACCGCCTCAAGAACATTCTTCAAGGTTTCATTGCACCTAATCAGTCCGCATTTATAAAAGATAGGTTGCTGATGGCATCAGAGTTGGTTAAGAATTACCACAAAGAAAACATTTCACCAAAATGTGCAATGAAGATTGATATAGCAAAATCTTTTGAATCTATTCAATGGGATTTTCTGCTGAGTATCCTCACAGCTTTGCACTTCCCGCCAAAGTTTATACATTGGATAAACTTGTGCATATCGACTCCGTCTTTTTCAGTTAAAGTAAATGGAGAACTCGCTGGTTTTTTCCGAAGTGAGAGGGGATTCAGGCAAAGCTGCCCACTTTCACCATATCTCTTTGTTATATGCATGAATGTTCTATCTAAGATGCTAGATAAAGTTGTGGTGGAGAGTAAACTTGGTTATCATCCTAGATGTAAAAATCTGAAGCTTACTCATTTATGTTTTGCGGATGATATAATGGTTTTTGCTGATAGGAAAGTTCACTCGATGGAAGGAATTCTTAATGTTTCATGTCTTTTTCCAATGGCTCGGGTTCAAGTATCAGTCTTGAGAAGTCTACGCTTTTTACAGCAGGTATATTCCTCAGACAACAAGGGAGTTAGTACTAGCTCAGTTTCCTTTTAACAGTGGGACTTTACCGGTTAGATACTTGGGATTATCGTTGATGACTCGAAGAATGTCACTTGCATACTGTTTGCCATTGTTGGAGAAGATTAAAGCATGAATAAGCTCTTGGAAGAACCGGTTTTTATCCTATGCAGGTAGGCTTCAACTCTTAACTTGGGTAATTGCAAGTCTCACTAATTTCTGCATATCTACATTCCGCCTCTTTAGTGATCTGAGTGATCACTCCAAAAGGCAGAGGTATAAAGATAACGAGCAGCCTATTTAAGATGAAAGCAGAACAGAGAAGCCAGTTTCTATATTCGTTGTTAGTAAGCTTGACTTTGTTTTTATGGATCGATCTTTATTTGTGTATTGCAGCTTCAAGTACCAGATTCTGTGAAAGCAGAGCTGTTGAACAGAATCCAAAACTTCCTTGTACCAGCGGCTCTTTGATGTTGGTGTCTGATAATGTACTAAGAAGATGATTGTTGTCTCTACGGTTGTGATTTATGCTTGTAAGCCTATATACTAACCAGAGAGAAACATAGATTTTACCAATGTATCATCTTTGCTGTGTTGTAGGATTAGCTTTTTCATACTTCAACTCCCTTTTGTACCAAATGAAATGTTGCCATTCACAATAAAGCTTTGTCGCAATAATGGATCTTTGATCAAAACATGGTACAAATCACTATAAAATGTAAAAATCAACGAAAACTCTAGTTTTGAAAAAGAAGATTAAATTTAGCAATAATATAGTTTCAAAAAATAGTACTCTTGAAAATGTTTTTTTGGATATTTTGGGAATAAGAAAATATATTATGCAGCTGAACCAAACCGATTTAGCTCTAGAAAAAACTACCAAATAGAGAAATTTGTAATTTGTAATTTGTTATTGACAGGATTCACAAGATTTTTCCGAATTAAAATCGATAGACTTGGAAACTCATAGAGTTATCGATGCTGCAAACGCTGAAAATGAGCAAAGGACATTTGACGGAGCTGAAGCATCTAAAAGTGGTAAAAGACCGGCTATTGAGATTGATGATGATGATGATGATGGTGATGGTGATGGTGATGGTGATGATAATGGTGACAAAGGAAAGTCATCAGCACCAATAAAAGAAAGCAATATTCAAAGGTGTGGGACGAATTACAGTGATTACAAAGGTTGATAAGAGCTCACGAAAAAGTGAAGAAATAGCACAATGCAAACATCGCAAACAAATGATAATCCGGTGTGATTTTGGTTTGGATTCGAAAACATCAATTCAAAATTGTAAAACAAAAAAAAAAGAAGAGGAAATTGGTTGTGTAATCGACATGTTCCTTAAGATTATTTTTCGCAGAAAAAAAAAACGAGGAAAGGAAAGAAGATGTAACCTAAACAATTGATCAAACGGTAACTCAGAAAATATGCGCCTGTCTATAAAAGCTTCACAACCGAAATTAAGCTGACAGATTGAAGAACACCTTGGTGACGTGGACAATTCCATTAACATTAAAAGTTTCTCTTCAGCATTTGTGGATTTGGAGTAGAAAGCTGCCGTCTTTAAACGACCAGAATTTCTTAGGATGAATCGTGCCACATTGATTTCTTCTTCTTTTCCTTGATAATTCGACCATTCAAAAGTTTTGAGACTTGACAAAAGACATTGAGGGACATGACTCGGTTCATTCCAGCACGGTCGCGGATATATAGTCTCACCGTAATGTACCTGAGAGTCAAAATGGCAGATAAGTATAATAATCTACTTTACGTTAAAAACTATATAATAATAGTGTATACATTCTTTTGTATATTTATAATATACATATATGTAAATGGAACAAAATATGATATAGAAGAAGTTAACTTCAATGTTTTTTCACTTCTTCTTATTAACTTCAATGTACAAATGGACAGATATATAGTGTTTCAATAGCTTGGTGACCAAGCTAAACATTATACAAAAATTAACATAAAACATTTAGATAACTACAACTAATATTATCATCAAAACTCTAATGGATAATCACAAGAAAAATGGATCCATAATATTTTATACCACCAAATTGAATTTTCAAAAGAAAATTGAATCAATAGGTAAAATAAAGAGTAAATTTACCTTTTTTAGTGTGAGGAATCTTAGTTTAGGAGAATCTTTGAGTAGACGCATTAGTAGATTCAACCATTCTGGCTCACATGTACATAGTTGCAATCGTACAAGCCGGCTAAATATTATTCCTTGAGGATAGGCATTCTACATAAGATATATAGGAGGATTAAAGACCAAGATAAAACCTTTATAATTAAAAAGAGTTGATAGAGAAGGACTAAAATTTACCTTTGAAGTCATTAAACATAATGCAAGTTTCTCGAGTGAAGTAAGAGAAGCAAGAATCTGTTGGGTGTGATTACAAGTAACATAAACAGTTGCCGCTTCAATCTTAGGCATATTATGCTCAATGCAACAAGACCCACCCGTTTCTTCAAAAATCTCCAAGAGCTCCAAAGCAGGAGCATCTATAGAAAACCCGTTAGCATCCATGTCCGGTAATTCCCGTGATTTACGGAGTACTAAAACCTTAATTTAAAGACGCCACTCTAACTACGAAAAGGCCAACATTATCACTAGGGCATCACCCTACGCACAAACTTTTAAGAACAGGACAACCAGATTAAAGCTTAGGGACAAATTCATCAGTTGGGTACTTGATTGATATAAGGGTCAGAGTTGTGAGGGATGGGAAAGAAACTGAGGAAAACGAATCCATAAGACCCACATTGTTTAGCGACAAAGTCTCAAGCAAGCCTGCAGTATACAAGCTCCTTGGAAGTACCACTGGAAACCAACTAGGACAAGTATCAATCTTGATAGCCAGCTTGCGCACCCCGCGTTCAATAGCAGTTCTAGCACATACCCCAATATCTATAGCACCACTCTTTTGACTAAGTTTGATAATCAAAGTTTGTATAACCGGAGCCTTGTGTAACATCAAAGAAGTGTGAATAAACCGAGTGAATCTCATGGATTCATCATCTTTATACGTTTTCCGATCATATTCAAGTCTTGGCATATGCATCCAAAGAAACTTCCATCTTTTTGACAAAACCATCGTGGCTACAACATCTTTTGTTGGTAATAATGACAATATTTCCAAGAGCAAATCATCAGGCAACTCGCTTATCATATCCTTACCATCCAAGCCTTTATTTATATCCATTGGATACTGAGTTTTGCTTTCACTGAAAATATCAATCTCCCCGTTTTTGACAAAGCCATATTACTAGGACTAATGTATAAATAAGGGAACGTAAAGGCACTCAAGTTCTAAAACAAACAGGACTTGTAACAGTATCAGAAACCAAATTCTAAAGCAATCAGGAGTTGACAAATAATCAAATCAATGATAAAGAACGGGAAAATATCATAAAAGTATGAACTTTCAAATTGAAGACGTTTAAAGCCTGAACTTTCAAAATACCATTTAAATGCTCAAATTTTTCGTTGACTCATAATTAAATAGCAAACTTTCGTTGACTAAGTCATTTGAGATACGTCGTTAAATTGACGTTTACGGCGTTAAAACGTCCGTTAGCAACTTCTGTATAATCAAAACGATGTTATTTCAAGTTTTATTAAAAATCATCAACTTTCAAGTTGTGGACGTTTAAATCCTCAACTTTTTAAAAAATATCGTTTAAATGCCCAAGTTTTCGTTGACTTCATAATTAAATACCTAACTTATGTTGACTATGTCATTTGAAGCATAATTTAAAATCAAGTAACGGAACACGTTTACGGGGTGCAATTGCCTGCTAGCAGTTTCCGTTTAATCAAAACGACCAATGTTCTGACAACTATTTATCTTTCGTCTTCTCTTTCTACTTCTGGTCACTTCATCGAAATCCAACCATAGTCAAAGAGTAGAAAATCTTCACAAATTAAAATATGTCTTTGGAGAAACATAATTCAACGAAGTCTTTGCCACCTTTAATCTCTGAAAATTCCCATGAAATTCTATAAAACCCCTCAAGAGATTGAGTTTCTTAAGTGTTGGTGATAACTAATTAAATTTTAATTTTTCGATAACTAATTAAATTTTATTTAATATTCATTGAGAAGTCAAATAAACGATTTGATTTCTTATACGCACCATTTCTTTTTTTAAGCTCTATAGAGTTAAAGCTTTAACATTTTTTATTGGTTATTTGACTTCCCAATGAATATTAAATAAAATTTAATTAGTTATCGCCAAAACTTAACGCTTAAATTTAATTAGTTATTTAAAATTATTTTATGGGTTACAAATTTTATTTAAACGACGTTTAAATGTTCTGTCACTTGATTTAAAATTATGCCTCAAATGGCATAGTCAACATAAGTTAGGTATTTAATTATGAAGTCAACGAAAACTTGGACATTTAAACGACATTTTAAAAAAAGTTGAGGATTTAAACATCCACAATTTGAAAGTTGATGATTTTTAATAAAACTTGAAACGACGTTGTTTTGATCAAACAAAAGTTGTTAATGGACGTTTCAAATGATTTAGTCAACGAAAATTTACTATTTAATTACGAGTCAACGAAAAACTTGAGCATTTAAATGATATTTTAAAAGTTCAGGCTTTAAACATCCTCAATTTGAAAGTTCAGGCTTTTTTGACATTTTTTTCCGATAAACAACTATAAGCCAACAAAAAAAAAACTCAATCTTCTCACGCACTCATTTAAACCAGGGGTTTAGGTTTCAAATCGAGTGGTTTAATTTCTGGTCAAATTGGAGAACTGGTTTAGTAGGTTCATGGACTTTAAGCGAGAGAAATTGTTCAAGGGCTCAGGCGGTTTTTAATGTTATCAAGAAAATAAAAAAACTTGAATTGTATCGAATCGAATCATATAAGAAGAAACTAAAGTATCCGTGTTTTTGAAATTTTTATTTTTATATTAAATTAAATTATATTAATATAAATAATTATTTTTTTGTTGCTAACTTTCATAAAAAAAAATTGAATTCTGAATTTCATCATTACGTTATAATTTAATCATAGATCAATCTGTAAGCATCCAAATTATTATACTCAAATAATATGTATATCATATTAAACCTATGTGTTTGTCTACATATTATTAGTTAAAATATAAAAAAAAATTAACAAACTACTTGTAGTAAAAAAAAAAAAAACTGTGTAATATACACTATAACTCAGATGGATATACATTTTCCTTCCAATATGATTAACAGCTTTTATAAACATTTTACCAGTTGATACCTAGTTGCATAGCGGCATAAATATCATTGATTCTTGAGATCATCTATACTTGCCTCTTCATTAATACTGTATTCCACTATAGATTGGCTCAAAGCCTCTGGGAGTTGGTTGGAAGTTGTGACACTTTTCTAATTTTGCAGACCAGTAGAACGCACAAGATCAATCCATCGCTGCAGTTTTATGAAAAGGTTGAAAACGAAGTTAAAGGTTGTTTTAAGAATTATCAGTTTGGTTCGGATTCGGATTCGTTTTTTTGGGTATAGAAGTTTAAAACTCATTCGGATATTTTGTCGGTTCAGGTTCAGGTTCGGTATCATTTTCTGGGTCAGGTTCAATTCGGTTTTTTGGTTCCTTGTCTTTTGCCCTTACTTTAGCGTAATTCCATTTGGCACTTTTGGAAAATTTTCCTATATAATTAATTAATCTACAATAAAGTTTAATTGTTTTAATTTTCCCTAATTCTAATGTAACGTGTTAGGACTTCAACAAATCCACCTTCTAGAAGAAAATCTCATCGTAATTCGCCATTTTTAAATCGAATTGAAACCAAAACAAATTAGAACTAAACTAAACATAACCGAATTCGAAGGGAAATGCCCACGTAAGTGTAGTATAACCAAAAAAATAAATGGCTGGGACATGTTAATCAAGTAACCGTATCCTCGCAAGGTCGTCTAAGAATGCTTTCCGTCCTATACAAAGACCAATTTTGCGGAGAAGCTACATAACCTCGCGCAGGCCATACATTTGGATATAATCAATTGCGAAATTCTAAAGTAATTGAAATAAGCTAATTGGCTAGTGCTCTAGCTTGACGTCTACATGTATTCAGTTCATTGCAGATAAATAATTACTAAGCAAAGAAAAGTGATATGGCCACTTCAAAAAGAAGACTACCAGTCTTTCACTTGCTAGACTCTAGCCTATGTAAGCTCTTCGTCAGTTTTGTAGATTCTGCTTTTTGATGAGTCTGTGTACTAGGAGTTAGTTCATGCTAAAAGTTAATTCATTAAAGTCAACAACAGGCAAAGTAAGTAAATGCAAAATATGCAAAATCCGAAAACTTCATTAACCACAAGGGGTTTAGAAACCAAAACAACCTACAACAAGTCATCAAATATCTTTCTTAAGTGTGACAATTTTAGGCGGAACAAGAAATTACTTTGGATAGAGTAGAGAAAGAGGGCAAAATGATACTGATCACAAATCACTGGTCTCCAGGAAGTGACTTGATGATGTCAGAGTCACCTGAAAAATATCGCACAATAAAAATCAACCTTTAACAATGCATGTTAATGATATTCAACTGTGGAGAAGGGATGTTACCTGGGTCAACTATGCTGAGGCATGAGACACGGAAGTATTTACCGCAGGCAGTTCCGAGATCAACATTGTCTATAATCAAGTAGTAGACGAAATAATCAGGATATGAAAAAGCTTACAAATTTGCAGAGAGTCATCAAACCAAGCAGTTTCTGTTTTTCTCACAAGGTTTTAAAAGACAATCTCAAAGCAAGGAAAAATTTCCCTGAATTTTTCGAGAATAACATAAAAACAAACAACAATCACTGGTTCATATGAAGACTGTGTTCAAGATTAGACTACTACCATTAGGGATTTGGATTATTTATAATTCCAGCACTATTTTATATAAGAAGTTAGTTTCAATTTCTGAATCATATCAGATTCATATAACCTATACTAAAGAATCACCTACATTCACAGCTTAATATTTTCTCACAGTTTTTGTTAATTAATCAATTAATTGTTTTCACTAACTTAGTCGCTAATACCACAAACACAGGTGCATAGAGTAACTCAAGAATTGATATGACGAATATAATCAAACTTTGATTACTATATTGAAAAAACTATTAACTCAAGAATCTGCAAACCCAAATGAGTAATTTGGATAATTTCCATTTCCAGCACTATTATATATATATATATAATAAGTTAGTTTCGATTTCTTCACCATATCAGAATCATATAGCATATACTTAAGATAACCATATCAGAATCATATAGCATATACTTAAGATTCACCCACATTCAAAGCTATACATTGTACAATTCAACCTAAACCAATCAGAAAAAAAATGCATAGTTTTCTCGTAAAAGCTACTTACTGCCATTGTAGTGATGAACTCCAACCTTAGCAAGCATAGCATAGTACTCAATCTCAGACCTCCTCAATGGAGGACAGTTGCTAGATATCAATATCAGCTTCCCTAAACAATCACAATTAATTTCAGATAAATCACAAAAATAATCTAACAAACCAACGAAATCAACAAACAAAGTTTATATAACCTTTGGAGCTACGAAGAGATTTGAGAACAGATTTGTATCCAAGAGTGTATTTGCCACTCTTCATCACCAAAGCTAATCTACTGTTGATTCCTTCATGAGACTTCTTCTGAAAGTTTTTTAAACACATTAGATCGGAAGATTTCAATTTCACGGATTATGAATAGATCGGAGAAAGTTAATACCGTCTTCTTCGCTGCAACCATCTTCTTCGCCGGATTACTGATAATAGTTTGACAGAAACAAAACCAGATAAGTTAGATATCGCTAACCGAAGAAACTAGAGTTCCGGGAATGAGATCGGAGATTTTTTTACCTTCGTTGGCTTTGGGGTTTGGGTGGCGCAAAATGAGAAGAAAGAAACTAGAGGAGAGACGAAAGGAACCTTTTAGGGTTTTTGAGAGACGACTGATTTACACAAATTGGGCTTTAATGAGTTGGGCTTTAACGGTACATGATATTGCTTATTTTGGATACCCAGTTGTTAATAGTTTTTTCTTTTCCTTTTTTTTCCGACAATTTCATCATATATAAGTTGAAATAAGGCTCTCTAGGCTTAACACATCGGCATGACACATCAGCTCATCTTTTTTTTTAGTATAACAAATCAATTAATTTAAATTTAATTACTTTAAAAAATTTGTAACACATTAAACAATTTAAATTACATAATACGATATTTTAACTTATCTTTCATTTTTATCATCTTCTTTTACATGTATAATCATATTTCTCATTATCGTTTTTATTATATTTAAATAGATATACTATTCATTAGTTTATAAAATCAATAAATTTATTATTTATTTTTATGTTCTATATAAGAAATGAAATCAATATATTAATTTTTTTTGTTTTTTTCTGAATGAAGTTGTTGGTTTTGTTTTACGGATAAACAATTCATCTATATCTTATAATAAAAAATTAGTTTAAATAATCATATCTCAATATTTTATATATTAAGTATAACATAAAAAAAAAAAGAACTTTTTCCATTATGACACATCAACATAACCAAAATTAATTCCATAATTAATAGTTTTCATGTCTTTTCACTTTTGTTTTTGGTTTATTAGCGAATGAGCTATTCGATCATTATTGTTTTATTTGCATCATAAGCTGAATTAATGAACACAACTCCTAATTGACAGAAGTCGTATTTAATCTCTATTCACACTTTCGAATATGCAAACGAGAGGTGTAAAAATTATTTGACTGTAGATTCTTCATAAAATATCAAATGTGAAAACTGATAATAATTGTTATGCGCGGGTATTATTATAAATAATTTTGTCTTAATTTTTTTTAAAGTACTGAAATTCTTATGTATATATATATATATATTTAAAAATATATGAAAAAACTCAAGATAATTTTAAGTAAATAAGTATAAGTTATTTTTAAAAAATTAAAACAAAATAATTCATAACAAAACCCGCGCATATGCGCGGGTATTAGCCTAGGTAATAATAAAACAAGATATAAACATATACTAGATAGTCGCAAAGCAACGTGATTTAGAGGTGGTTCCATATGAGCAACCACCAAAGCAATTATAAGTCTAATGAACTCAATTGTCAAAGGGTGGGGAGCGACTTTAACAATTCAAATCTAAAAAGAAATGCGTCGTGATCATTTTCCGGATTTTATGTTCCTCATGGAAACTAAAAACTCCAATAATCATGTGTTAGGATTGCAAGAAGTCGTTAGGATAAGACAAGGCTCATACTGTGGAACCAAAGGGATTGAGTGGAGGTCTAGCCCTATTTTGGAAAGCATCATATAACGTGGAGGTGATTCACTCGAATAAGCGTGTTATTGATATAAAAGTGAGTTTGGGGTCTTTAAAATTTTTCATATATTTCGTGTATGGTGACCCCGTAAGACAGTTAAGACAAAATGTGTGGGATTTGCTGGTTGATATTGGGTGTAATAGAGAGGAGGCATGGTTAGTGATTGGAGATCTCAATGAGTTAGTCGATAACTCAGAGAAGTTGGGTGGGCCACTTCGAGAAGAAGCCTCTTTTTACCTTTTCCGTAACATGATATCAGATTGTCGACTCCGCGAAGTTCCGCATTCAGGTAATAAATTTTCCTGGGCTGGTGAATGGAATGACATGTATATTCAATGTCGTTCGGATAGAGCTTTGGGGAACACAGAGTGGTTTCAAATGTTGCCAAGAGTCCATGGAGAATATTTGAGAGGATAGGGTCTGATCATAGACCCATTTTGTTATGGTTTGCCAATGAAAATATGTCACAGTCTGGTCGTTTCATGTTTGACAAGAGATGGCTATCAAAGCCTGGGATTAAAGAGATCATACAGAATGTTTGGACAAGCAGCAGTAACAGTGAATCGAGTTCTGTACTTGAAAATATAGCTGAGTACCGGCGTGCTTTGTCTAAATGGAAGAAAAGGGCAGATTATACCTCGATAAAATAAAATAAGGAGGCTTAAGGAAAAGCTAGACATGGAAGGGAGTAGGCTTCGGCCAGATATTACTATATTGAAGGAAGCTAAGCGTGATTTAGCTAAAGCTTATAGAGAAGAGGAAACTCTTTGGAAACAGAAAAACAAAGAGAGGTAGTTAAAGGATGAGGATCAAAATACTGCGTTTTTTCATGGTAGTGTAAATAAACGCAGAGCGCAAAATGCTATTCTGGCTTTAGTCAATTCAGAGGGTGTTGAACAAATGGCTGAGGGTTCAAAAGGAGAGATTGCAGTGGAGTACTTCCGAACATTGTTCACATCAACTAATCCGAGTCATGCGACGGATCTTCTTATCGGCATGACTCCGAGAGTCACTGAGGCAATGAACAGAGAGCTTACTAAGCCAGTTACAAGTGAAGAAATCTGTGAAGCTGCTTTTGGAATTAAAAGTAACAAAGCCCCCTGGACAAAGTGGTTAAAGAAGTGAAAAGTTTTTTTGAGTCAAGCTCCTTACCGCAAGAATGGAACTTTACTCAGATTTGTCTTCTTCCGAAAGTGATCAATCCTACCAAGATGACAGACCTAAGACCAATCAGTTTATGTTCGGTGTCTTACAAGATTGTGTCGCGAGTGATGAGCAGGCGACTAAATAAGTTTCTGCCAGAGATAGTGTCTGAAACGCAAGGAGCGTTTGTCTCTGGTAGATTGATTTCCGATAATATTTTGATAGCCCATGAGATGGTAGATGCTTTGAGAACAAACCCGAGATGTAATAAAGATTTTATGGCTCTTAAGACAGATATGTCGAAAGCTTATGACTGTGTAGAGTGGAAATTTTGAGGAATTATTCACAAGATTGGGGTTTGATGGTGTGTGGATCAAATGGATTATGGAATATGTTAGAACTGTTACATACTCAGTTTTAATCAACGGCCATTCACATGGGTTTATTAAACCGGAGAGAGGCCTTCGCCAAGATATTGGAAAATCTTTTGAGTTAACAATTTCACAAAAGACATAACTCAAAATTGTACATCAACCATACATCATTCTAACTCAAACTAAACTTCAAATTTTTGTAAAACATTATGATTGGTTACTCATGCTATCAATCCGAACCATAGTCTAGATGCAATGTGGTAAATGGTATTAGCTAAAAATACGAAAAATGTACCATTTGAAAATTTATTTCCATACATGGCCCCTACTGTTTCAAAAATCTTTTTCAGGGACCACGTTTAGAAATAAATTTTCAAAATGTCAAAAATAAAAAATTTCTCATGTTTATTATCCTGGCTAAATATGGCCATGAAAAATATTATGAGATGATCTTATTATGAAGTAGGTAGATGAAGGATTGGTAAAAAGCTATGAATTTATTTGACAGGAATGATTTTAGATTTGGTTTTACTTTATCAAAGGAAAACCTTTAGGTTTGTTTTTTTTTGCATATTTCATATGATAGATGCAATACTAATCTAGATGTTGGTCAAAATTACGTTATAAAAAATGAAAAAAATAAAACTAAGAGAAAGGACCAACGCAAGAGAAACATGAAAGGTTGGTCGCCTAAACCACCAATCCTACGTAAACGATTCAACACTAATACAATTCTTCTTTGGCTTTATAACTAAGACACATTTTTAAACGGAAATAGACCGACCAAATAAATGAAATAATAAATCTCATGCAATGTGATCCCTTTTGTCATGCCCTCCTGTGACGTATTATAAGAAGAAGCTTTGAAATATCATTTATCACGGACGGTTGAAATTTTACTGTCTTCTTCATAGCTTACCTAATACTATTTTAAAATAAATTTATCTCATGCTCTAACAAAGAAATTAATTTCTGCTATTGACTGTTCTATTCTTTATTTCGGCAAAAATCCATGTTGTCCTATTATTTTTGAATATCGATCAATAACTAACTATATTAGAGCCTAGAGGTATCATTGGCTTTGTTGAGATAGATTTGTTGACAAAAAAAAAACGTGAAAGTGATAGTTTTGTAGTAAAAGTTTTTAAGAAAAGTTACGTAAGTAGCGAACATTTTATACAATATGGTTATTGATCATTTTTAGAATAACTTAAAGAATATTGAAAAAAATAATAATAATGTTGAAGCACATTGTCGACTCATACTATTTAATAACTTTTTTTTGTCTTGATACTTTTCAATAGTAGTAAAAGATATACACAAAATAAAATATAATCATAAATTAAAGGTAAATAAAGAGAATATAATTCTAAAGATAATAAAAAAATCTCATTTCTTGATTTGGCCTGGGAATATATACATGCATTAAAAAAGTTCTCAGCTAATTCAATGTATCTATCTACATAAAAATACAAAGAATAGCATTTTAAATACTGTCTAATCTAAAAAAATATTTGATGAAGATTATCCAATTAATCTGCTATTCCAAATTTCCAAGGCATAAACTTTGGTTTTCTTCTGTTTGTTAGTTAATGAATTTTGAATTGACTTTGATATTTTTTTTTTTTAGTTTTTGGTTTGGTAAACAAACATAATAAGTTGAAATAAACCCATTTTTAATTTTTAATAAGAAAAAAGAACCATTGGAAAATAGTGCGGAAAAAACAAGAATGGAAGATGAGAGAGATAGAGGTAGCTGAAGAAAACTCTTACGGCGCCTCCTAACAAAAAGGGATCGAAAAATTACAAAAATTAAAAACAATGGAGAAGGTATGGAGTGTGGCGGAGGCAGACACCACGTGCTCTCTCTTCTCCTCTTCTCCTTCTTCTTCTTCCTCTCTTCATCTGCCATTATTAAGTCTTGTGACCCCACTCTTCTTCTCCTCTTCTAACTCCAACCTAACACCTCTCTTCTTCTCTCACCTTCCCCTCTTTAAACCCTTCTCTCTTTCTCTTTCATTCTCTCTGTATTATTATTTAGGTAAACGTCTCTAATTCTCATGCTTTTGATATGGTTTTTTTATTCTTCTTATGCCAATTTTGTATCCCAAGGTTTGAAAGTTTGTCTTTTTCCTTTGATTTTTGGTACTTGGGTGTTTTAAAGTTTTGATTTTTGAGTTAAGAATTGGAATTTTGGACTATGGGTATTGCGTTGATTTTAGCTCTTGTTTTTTTGGAGCTGGGTTTCGTAAAGTTTTGAGCTTTTTGATTTTATTTTTCTGGGATTTTGGGGTTTTTATAATCATTAGATCTCTCAGATTTCTTTTGCTTTCTGATGAATAATTACAAATTTTTTTGATGCTTTTTAACTTGAAAGATCTTTGTTTTTAATAATTGCGTTTTGCTTTTTTCCTATACTTTGATGCATCTTTAATCTTTTGTTTGTTAAATTAAGTAACTGGAACCTTGTTTGTTTGCATCGTCCTGTTCTGTTCTTCAAATATCATTTTCGTAGTGTCTCTAGGTTAGAGGATTGTATCAATGACATGTTTCTGTTACTCAATTTCTGGTTGGAAGTGGAATTGTGAGAACAATGTTGTTACACATTTCTCTGTAAAGCTGATTTAGTATGTCTTTATGGTTGTTTTATAGATATATCTGAGGCTTAAAGGATAGTTATACAATGGCTGGCTCGGTTAACGGGTATCAAAGTGCTGTAATACCCGGTAGAAATCATGTGACCGTGGCTCAAGTCGATGAGTTCTGTAAAGCCCTTGGTGGGAAAAGGCCAATCCATAGTATTTTGATTGCTAACAATGGAATGGCAGCTGTGAAGTTTATACGTAGTGTCAGAACATGGGCTTACGAAACATTTGGCACGGAAAAAGCCATTTTATTGGTGGGTATGGCAACCCCTGAAGACATGCGGATCAATGCGGAGCATATCAGAATCGCGGATCAGTTTGTGGAGGTTCCAGGAGGAACCAACAATAACAATTATGCTAATGTTCAGCTTATTGTAGAGGTGAATGCAACCTTTGGGAACTTCTCCTTTTTATACTAGTATCTGAATTATCCTGTGCTTACTGTATTGGGTAGACCAAATGAACTCTTTGTTATTTACGAGAAGCTCAACTTCAGCAAGAGAGCTGTGGTCTTTGGAGCTATTCTTCATTCATCTTTGTATAAATACTATCTGCAGATGGCTGAAATAACACGCGTGGATGCAGTTTGGCCTGGTTGGGGTCATGCATCTGAAAACCCTGAATTACCCGATGCCTTACTTGCAAAAGGAATTGTATTTCTTGGTCCTCCAGCAGCTTCCATGGGAGCACTAGGAGATAAGATTGGTTCTTCGTTGATTGCACAAGCTGCTGATGTACCCACTCTGCCATGGAGTGGTTCTCATGTGAGTAAATTTACTCCTGCGAAGCTTAACTTGTTCATCAAAGAATTGTTGATCTGTTCTAAATGCCGAATTCTTATGTTTTCAGGTTAAAATACCTCCTGACAGCAGCTTGGTAACCATCCCCGAGGAGATATACCGGCAAGCTTGTGTCTACACAACCGAAGAAGGGATTGCTAGTTGTCAAATCGTCGGTTACCCAGCAATGATCAAAGCTTCGTGGGGTGGTGGCGGTAAAGGCATTAGGAAGGTCAGCTTGTGTAGATATGCTTTTGAATTGTCACTCTCTTTTCATTGTAGTCTAAGCCGATTCCTGATAAGTGTATTTGTTCTTGTTTGATTTGTTAGGTTCATAATGATGATGAGGTTAGGGCACTATTCAAGCAAGTTCAAGGTGAGGTCCCAGGCTCACCTATATTCATAATGAAGGTTGCTTCACAGGTATGGCTACTTAACTATATCTCTTGATCTAAGCAGAGTTGAGTTCTTACATGCATGGCTTTTCTTTACATTTCACTTTTTCATCCTTTTGAATAGAGTCGGCATTTAGAGGTCCAGCTGCTCTGTGACCAATATGGAAATGTTTCAGCTCTGCATAGCCGTGATTGTAGCGTCCAGAGAAGACACCAAAAGGTTTGTTAGTGGTTGATTCTGAATTTTTAATTGTCTGGTTGTATAGAAATACATTCTTCTAGTTTATTCTTATATACTCCATTCCTATTGCTGAAGGAAAATTATTTCATGACTTCTTACTTTTATGGTTTGTATCACAGATCATAGAGGAGGGTCCAATTACTGTGGCTCCAATAGAAACCGTCAGGAAACTTGAGCAGGCAGCTAGAAGGTTGGCTAAGAGTGTTAATTATATTGGAGCTGCTACTGTTGAGTATCTCTACAGCATGGAGACTGGGGAGTACTTCTTCTTGGAGCTTAACCCTCGGTTACAGGTTTGTTTCAGACTACAGCTTTTTGTTTTGGATTCTATTTAGAGGTTCGGTCTTGAGAGTTGAAGACTTGTTTGACTTGATGTTCGGAGCCAGGTTGAGCACCCTGTAACTGAGTGGATTGCCGAGATAAATCTTCCTGCTGCCCAAGTTGCTGTGGGGATGGGAATTCCTCTCTGGCAAATCCCTGGTATGGCCTGCATCCTTATTTTTCCAGAGGCAGCGGCTCCTCTTATAGTTCATGCACACATGTAATGCACTGTTTGTTTTGCTTTTAATTTGGTAGAGATAAGACGGTTCTATGGTATAGAACATGGTGGAGGTTATGATTCTTGGAGAAAAACATCTATCGTAGCGTCCCCTTTTGATTTTGATGAAGCTGTATCTATAAGGCCGAAAGGTCATTGTGTGGCTGTACGTGTGACAAGCGAGGATCCTGATGATGGGTTCAAACCAACCAGCGGTAAAGTACAGGTAATGTGATACCTTCTGCGGAATGCAAAGTTAAAAGCTCATTCACTGAGAACTGTGTGGGTAACACTTGTAAGAATTTGCAACAGGAATTGAGTTTTAAGAGCAAGCCAAATGTGTGGGCGTACTTCTCTGTTAAGGTAGACATATCAATAGATGCTCTGCCATATAACGTGTTTGGCTATATCTTTAATTTTGCGACTATTTTTTTACAGTCTGGTGGAGGCATCCACGAGTTCTCGGATTCCCAGTTTGGTAAGTTGAATGAAATATATGTATTTGGGCTGCTAAGTCAGTTCTTTTCTTAAGTTAACAAATTGAAACTTCCTTTAATCTTCTATCCAGGACATGTTTTTGCATTTGGGGAATCCAGAGCCCTGGCGATAGCTAATATGGTTCTTGGATTAAAAGAAATTCAAATTCGTGGAGAAATTAGGACTAACGTTGACTATACAATTGACCTTTTACATGTATGCTTCCTTCTTCCTACACAAAAGTTACAAAAGTTACAATCTGACAACATAAATTCAAATGTTGACCAGGCTTCTGATTACCGGGAAAACAAAATTCACACTGGTTGGTTAGACAGTAGGATTGCTATGCGGGTCAGAGCAGAGAGGCCTCCATGGTATCTCTCTGTTGTTGGCGGGGCTCTCTATGTAAGACCCTCTTTCTCAGAGATCTATTTGTCTTGAAAATTTTCTCTCTGGTGATGACATGTTCTGTTTGATCAGAAAGCATCGGCAACCAGTGCTGCTGTGGTTTCGGATTACGTTGGTTATCTGGAGAAAGGGCAAATTCCCCCAAAGGTACTCCAATATCAGTACTCTCTTTTTGTCTTGCTCATAATGATCTTGTAGCTTACTTTTTCTCTCTTAAATTGCAGCATATATCTCTTGTGCATTCTCAAGTGTCTCTAAATATTGAAGGAAGTAAATATACGGTATTTTACTTCTCTGTATTTCTTCTTTTCCTCCGCCATATTTTCTTCTTTACCAAGGCTCGCTAACCTGAATATAACTGTTTCTTAGATTGATGTAGTCCGGGGTGGATCAGGAAGCTATAGGCTAAGAATGAACAACTCAGAAGTTGTAGCGGAAATACACACTCTACGGGATGGAGGTCTGTTGATGCAGGCAAGTGTTCTTCCTTTGTTCCATACTACAAAACAGATACAAACACGTGTCACACATAGCAACTGTCTTTTGAGAATCTCACCTTGTTGGTTGGTTTTCACTGTCATTGCAGTTGGATGGTAAAAGCCATGTCATCTATGCAGAGGAAGAGGCGGCAGGAACTCGTCTCCTCATCGATGGAAGAACTTGTTTACTACAGGTTTAAACTGATTATTATTTTTCTTTCTGTTTTACCATATTACTTGATATTTTTCTGAAGCAATTTGAAATTAAGTTATCTTTCAAATTTGGCTTATTCAGAATGACCACGATCCTTCAAAGCTGATGGCTGAGACACCATGCAAGCTGCTGAGGTATCTGGTTTCAGATAACAACAGTATTGATGCTGATACGCCCTATGCAGAAGTTGAGGTCATGAAGATGTGCATGCCACTTCTTTCACCTGCATCAGGAGTTATCCATTTCAAAATGTCTGAAGGACAAGCCATGCAGGTAAAAAACTGCTCTATTGCTAATCAAAAATTGGTTTTCTACACTTTTATAGAAATTGATTAACCTGTCCATTATTTGCTGGACAGGCTGGTGAGCTTATAGCCAAGCTTGATCTTGATGATCCATCTGCTGTAAGAAAGGCCGAACCATTCCATGGAAGTTTCCCAAGATTAGGACTTCCAACAGCAATTTCTGGTAAAGTTCATCAGAGATGTGCTGCAACTTTAATTGCTGCTCGCATGATTCTTGCCGGCTATGAGCATAATGTAGATGAGGTAAATGCAATTTGGTTTTCCTATTTAATCTGAATTTTCTATTAGATTATTTGACGCTGAAATCTCTCATGTCTTGCAGGTTGTTCAAGACTTACTTAATTGCCTTGATAGCCCTGAACTCCCATTTCTTCAATGGCAAGAGTGCTTTGCAGTTCTGGCAACACGATTACCTAAAGATCTCAGGAACATGGTAAAACACTTGTGTAATCCATTTACCTTTCTTGCCTTCTTTGTTTTGAGTTTCAAGTCTGTTAATAGTGCTTTTTTTTTTACAAAATTCTTCATCAGCTAGAATCAAAGCATAGGGAATTTGAGATTATCTCCAAGAACCCCCTGACCGCAGATTTCCCTGCCAAACTCCTAAAAGGCATTCTTGAGGTGATCACCTACTCTTTCTTCCATTAGACCTCGAGTTCTATTTTTTAGTTTCTGAAATTCCCTTCTCTTTGGTCCACTTTGCAACAGGCTCGTGTATCATTTTGTGATGAGAAAGAGAGAGGTGCCCTTGAAAGGCTCGTTGAACCATTGATGAGCCTTGTGAAGTCTTATGAAGGTGGTAGAGAAAGTCATGCCCGTGTTATTGTTCATTCCCTCTTCGAAGAATATCTATCAGTAGAAGAATTATTCAATGATAACATGCTGGTAATAATATAAGACCCAATAACTAACAAGCAGTTTTGTGGTTGCCAATTTTGTGTGGGGAGTCTTAATAAACATTTTTCTTTTTCTTGAAAAGGCTGATGTTATAGAACGCATGCGTCAGCAATACAAGAAAGATTTGTTGAAGATTGTGGATATAGTTCTCTCACACCAGGTTTATGATTATCCTTCTCAGACCAGGTTTATCTTTTCTTCATTGCTATTTCATTGAACTGGTATGCTCATCTGTTCTTATTTTTCAGGGCATAAAAAACAAAAACAAACTTGTTCTCCGACTCATGGAGCAGCTTGTTTACCCTAATCCTGCTGCATACAGAGATAAACTTATCCGATTCTCAACACTAAACCATACTAATTACTCTGAGGTGTGTATGGTTCCGTTATATTTTATGTGATATGGTTGTTGATATTCGTCTGCTGATGATCAATTTGTGTGTGTAGTTGGCACTCAAGGCGAGTCAATTGCTCGAACAGACCAAATTAAGTGAACTTCGTTCAAACATTGCTAGAAGCCTTTCAGAGTTAGAAATGTTTACAGAGGATGGAGAAAATATGGATACTCCTAAGAGGAAAAGTGCCATAAATGAAAGGATGGAAGATCTTGTGAGCGCATCTTTAGCTGTTGAAGACGCTCTCGTGGGGTTATTTGACCACAGCGATCACACACTTCAAAGACGGGTTGTTGAAACTTATATTCGCAGATTATACCAGGTAAGAGCTCATTCTTTCGCACCCTTATTCTTTTTGGCTTACAATTGTTTAGACACAAAATGCTGACTTCATTTTAACTTGATTCATGTCATTAGCCCTATGTCGTTAAAGACAGTGTGAGGATGCAGTGGCACCGGTCTGGTCTTATTGCTTCTTGGGAGTTCCTAGAGGAGCATATAGAAAGAAAAAACATTGGCTCAGACGATCACGAGATATCTGAAAAAGGATTGGTTGAGAAGCGTAGTAACAGAAAATGGGGGGCTATGGTTATAATCAAATCGCTGCAGTTTCTGCCAAGCATAATAAGTGCAGCATTGACCGAAACAAACCACAACAACTATGAATCTACCGGAGCTCCTTTATCTGGCAATATGATGCACATTGCTATTGTAGGTATCAACAATCAGATGAGTCTGCTTCAGGACAGGTACTTAACAGTTGAAAGAGTCTTGACTGTTTAAACCAGATTAGGTACCTAATCTGCTGTCATTGCTGGTTTGTTTGTCTCAGTGGGGGGGGGGGGGCCAGGCCCAGAAAAAAAAAAAACATTTTTTTTATTTTTAAAAGGGGAAAAGGGGGGTTTGAGCCTCTGTTCTGCAGGTGTCGCTGTGATCAGTTGTATAATTCAGCGAGATGAAGGACGTACACCAATTAGACATTCTTTCCATTGGACGATGGAGAAACAGTATTATGAAGAAGAGCCATTGCTTCGTCATCTTGAACCTCCTCTGTCCATATACCTTGAGTTGGTACGATCATGATGATGAAATGTAATTTCTTGTTTTAGCGAATCTCACATTTTTTTAATGACTGTTTATTGTCTGTCTGATGCAGGATAAACTGAAAGGATACTCAAATATACAATATACGCCTTCACGAGACCGTCAATGGCATCTGTATACTGTTACGGACAAGCCAGTGCCAATAAAGAGGATGTTCCTTAGATCTCTTGTTCGACAGGCAACAATGAATGATGGGTTTATGTTGCAGCAAGGGAAAGACAACCAACTTAGCCAAACATTGATCTCCATGGCTTTTACGTCCAAATGCGTTCTGAGGTCTTTGATGGACGCCATGGAGGAACTGGAACTGAATGCACATAATGCTGCTATGAAACCAGACCATGCACATATGTTCCTTTGCATATTACGTGAGCAGCAGATAGATGATCTTGTGCCTTACCCCAGGTTGCTATGGCTGTGTCTTGTACAAGTTATCTTTTGCAGGACTTTATATTAACAATATTCAATGTATTTCTCACAGGAGAGTTGAAGTTAAAGCGGAGGATGAAGAAACTACAGTTGAGATGATCTTAGAAGAAGCAGTACGAGAGATACACAGGTCTATTGGAGTGAGAATGCATAGGTTGGGTGTGTGTGAATGGGAAGTGCGACTGTGGTTGGTATCCTCAGGACTGGCAAATGGTGCTTGGAGGGTTGTGGTTTTAAACGTGACAGGCCGTACATGCACTGTCCACGTAACTTCAGCTTACAAATATTTTGATTTACAAACCATACAGAGAGTACAGATGCAGAATTTGACTTTCTGTGATTCGATGTTTCAGATATACCGAGAAGTGGAAGCTACTGGGACAAACAGTTTAATCTATCACTCCATAACTAAGAAGGGACCTTTGCACGGAACCCCAATCAACGGTCAATATAAACCACTGAATACTCTGGACAGGAAACGGCTTACTGCAAGGAGGAGCAACACTACTTATTGCTATGACTTTCCCTTGGTTTGTACCTGAATTCAGAATATTCACTCATAGATTTAATCTTTTGGGTACTCTCAGCCCATCTTATGTTATTTCTTGCCTCTTCAGGCATTTGAGACAGTATTGGAGCTCTTGTGGACATCACAACACCCAGGCGTTAGGAAACCAGGCAAGAATAATCTGATCAACGTGAAAGAGCTTGTATTTTCCAGTCCAGAAGGTTCTTTGGGTACATCTCTTATTCCGATTGAACGACCACTGGGTCTCAACGACTTTGGAATGGTGGCCTGGTGCTTAGAGATGGTGACTCCTGAGTTTCCTATGGGACGGAAACTTCTCATTGTCGCCAATGATGTCACATTCAAAGCTGGTTCTTTTGGTCCTAGAGAGGACGCATTTTTCCTTGCTGTGACTGAACTCGCTTGCGCCAAAAAGCTTCCCTTGATTTACTTGGCAGCAAATTCTGGTGCCCGACTCGGTGTAGCTGAAGAAGTTAAAGCCTGCTTCAAAGTTGGGTGGTCTGATGAAGTTTCCCCTGAGAATGGTTTTCAGTATATATACCTAACCCCTGAAGACCATGCAAGGATTGGATCATCTGTCATTGCACACGAACTGAAGCTCCCTAGTGGGGAAAAAAGGTGGGTGATTGATACGATCGTTGGTAAAGAAGATGGTCTTGGAGTTGAGAACTTAACAGGAAGTGGGGCAATAGCGGGTGCTTACTCAAAGGCGTATAATGAAACTTTTACTCTAACATTTGTTAGTGGAAGAACAGTTGGAATTGGTGCTTACCTTGCCCGCCTGGGCATGAGGTGCATACAGAGACTAGACCAGCCAATCATCTTAACGGGCTTTTCTACACTCAACAAGTTGCTTGGGCGTGAGGTCTATAGCTCTCACATGCAACTTGGTGGCCCGAAAATCATGGGCACAAATGGTGTTGTTCATCTTACAGTCTCAGATGACCTCGAAGGCGTAGCAGCGATTCTCAACTGGCTGAGTTACATTCCTGCTTACATGGGTGGTCCTCTTCCTGTTCTTGCTCCTTTAGATCCGCCGGAGAGAACTGTGGAGTACATCCCAGAGAACTCTTGCGACCCACGAGCTGCTATAGCTGGGATTAACGACAATACCGGTAAATGGCTTGGCGGTATCTTTGATAGAAATAGCTTTATTGAGACTCTTGAAGGCTGGGCAAGGACAGTAGTGACTGGTAGAGCTAAGCTTGGGGGAATACCTGTTGGAGTGGTTGCAGTCGAAACACAAACTGTAATGCAGATCATCCCGGCAGATCCAGGACAGCTAGACTCTCATGAGAGAGTGGTTCCACAAGCAGGGCAAGTCTGGTTTCCTGATTCAGCGGCAAAGACAGCTCAAGCACTCATGGATTTCAACATGAAGAGCTTCCATTGTTCATCCTAGCAAACTGGAGAGGGTTTTCAGGTGGGCAGAGAGATCTTTTCGAAGGAATTCTTCAGGCGGGTTCAACTATAGTTGAAAATCTGAGAACATATCGGCAGCCAGTGTTTGTGTACATCCCAAAGATGGGAGAGCTGCGTGGTGGAGCGTGGGTGGTTGTTGATAGCCAGATAAATGCAGATTATGTTGAAATGTATGCTGATGAAACCGCTCGTGGAAATGTGCTTGAGCCTGAAGGGACAATAGAGATAAAATTCAGAACAAAGGAGCTGTTAGAGTGCATGGGAAGGTTGGACCAGAAGCTAATCAGTCTCAAAGCAAATCTCCAAGATGCCAAGCAAAGCGAGGCTTATGCAAACATTGAACTTCTGCAGCAACAGATTAAAGCCCGAGAGAAGCAGCTTTTACCAGTTTATATCCAAATCGCCACCAAATTTGCTGAACTTCATGACACTTCCATGAGAATGGCTGCAAAAGGAGTGATCAAAAGTATTGTGGAATGGAGTGGCTCGCGGTCTTTCTTCTATAAAAAGCTTAACCGGAGAATTGCTGAGAGCTCTCTTGTGAGGAATGTAAGAGAAGCTTCTGGAGACAGCTTATCGTATAAATCTGCATTGGGTTTAGTTCAAGACTGGTTCCGCAAATCCGATATTGCAAAGGGGAAAGAAGAAGCTTGGACAGACGACCAAGTGTTCTTTACATGGAAGGACAATGTTAGTAATTACGAGTTGAAACTGAGCGAGTTGAGAGCACAGAAACTGCTGAATCAACTTGCAGAGATTGGGAACTCATCGGATCTTCAGGCTTTACCTCAGGGGCTTGCTAATCTTCTAAACAAGGTATGAAAATGAAACCCTAAAGAAAACTGTGTTTTTGGTTCTCTAGTACTCGTCTCCCTATGGCTAAGTTCTTTTTGGTTGCCTACGTGAATATGTGTGTTGCAGGTGGAGCCTTCAAAAAGAGAAGAGCTGGTGACTGCGCTACGAAAGGTGTTGGGTTGATATCAAAGAGGTTCAGCTTCCGTCCCAAGAAAGATGGACATGTAGTGTTGCTTGTGTTCTACGGTTACAGAAACTAGTTGGAAATTAGCTTTGGACTATCTTCCTTATATTTGTTGGCCAGAACTGTAAATGTTGTAGCTTTGTCATTACCGTATAAACAAATTGCGCAATTATTAATTCAATATGTCACTATTGCTTCGTATATATTTATTTTGATATATATATTTATGTTGTTAAGAATCACAAATCCGTTACTTAAGTACCTAACAAAAGACAATAATAGTCCCTGATTGGTCTAAACGTAGTGGTGCGGGAGCAGAAGTTTGCGGAAGCAGATGCGGGTGCAGGAGTTTATGGAAGTGAACAGTTGTCGCTATAAGCGTTATTATGTGATTTGAACGATTGGTTTAGAGTTGAAAATGAGAGCGCTTGCGAAAATTTTATGACTTGTTAACCAATGGGTACAAAAAAATCGCCAAAATAAATGTAATATTTATACTATTAATTGGAAAACACATTTTGTTAAAAGTGTGCTCAAATGTAAACAATTACATGTAATGTCATTGATTTTTAATGTTTTAAAATAAAATCATTAAGGGTACAATAATCACAAAATTAATATAATTAAACAAAAAATCATAAAAAATATTTTAAGCAATTATTAGTTTCCAAATAATTAAAATGTAGATTTTTTCTTCATATGTTGTGAATCGAATTTTTAGAAACGGAGATGTATTACTCAATCGATGAGAAAAATTTGTGTGTTCAAGGTCTCATATCGGTTAAAACATTTGAGCAATGGTTCTAATTCATGTTATAAAAAAGATCAAAATAATTTAAAATCCAAATGAGCAAGAATAATACCTTATTAGGCGTCCAAATTTACAAGTTTATTTGTTTAATATGGTTTTTAGTTAAACAATAATTTTACCAAATAAAATAAATAAAAATATTTTAAATACTTAGTTTCAAATATTATACATATTAATAATATTTAAAATCTATAAAAACTAAAAAAATGTCAAATAAACATAAATGCTCTTTTTGACAGAAAAAAACATATATGCCCCAACACAAATCATATTGAATCTATTTAAGCCTAACATATGAGAACTTAGGATTTGATTTGTTCTATGGCTAAAATCAAGTGTAATTAGACACAATATAACAACAAAAGTATGGATATAGCTAATGAATGAAAAAGTAAATCAGATTTTAAGTATTTTTACATTCGTGTTTGGGCTCTCTTCAGTTTGGTTGGAGGCCATAATTTCAATGGAGAAAAGCCAAAAGTGGAGATTAGGTTAGATAATAATTTTTAGGGTTTGAGATTTATGATTTGGGAAAATATATTAAACACTAATAAATATACGTCATAAAATTATAAATCTTGATTTAAAAATAAAATAATAATATTTTTTTTTCTAGTCGTATGCACCCGCAAACGCTTGCGGAGGGGAGTTTATGTAATTTAGCGGTTTTGAACTGTCCAAAGCGGTATAAAGCGATTCCTATGATTTTTGTAACACCAATCAAAACTTAACTATGAGAAACCGAAAATAATCAAATTTAATTCTAAAAACGTTGATATCATTCCAAAAATGTAATTTTTAAAGATCTTTTTATGGTGAGTCTTAAAAGTGGTTAACTGTCAAAACGTTGACCAACAGCATCTGGCTTGGTCACAAAGTTTAGTCCCAAATTTATTATAAAAAAGTTTAGTAAACCCTAACACAGTTTTTACGTTTACTAATCTGAGGACTGTTTAGCTTGGTCGTCACCAAGTTTTTGAGAGGAAATGGAGATGCGAGCTTTGAGTTCTTGTTCTACCGGCATCGGAGGTTCTGATCCGATTAGCCTCACTAATGTTTCTCCATGGATCACAAGTGCAAATACCATGGCCAGATATTTTCCAGCCACAGTGAAGCTGGGAAGTAGTAGGAGATCCTTTAGAGGAGTTCCGCTTTACAGAAACATTTTGTCTCGGAACAAACAACAGTTTCCTCTGGTTTGCTTAGCAAGATTCAACGCGAATAGTCCTGATCTGACCTTGTTCTTGGATAATGGTTGCTTTCTATCTTTGCTTAATTATGATTTTGTTTTTTATACATTTCAATATGAATTTGTTGCCATATCTATGAAAACACTCTTTCTTTAATTCTGAAAAACTCCCCTAGTGTGAATTCCAATTTAAATTGAGTCCCAACATATTTGTGAAATATGTTTAGGTTCTTCCACGTCATTTTGGTTTAGTTTCATAAGCTGAGAAGATAACATCAATGGGTTTTATTTGTTGTTCAAGATCCTGTTTCTTGTTCCCATTTCAATTCTTTGTAACGTGATCTAGTATATGTCTACAGAAGAACAAAAAACAGTTTTAGTGGCTGGCACGGTTAACGGGAATCAGAATGGTGTAGTACCCGGTAGAAACGAAGTGGATGAGTTCTGTAAAGCTCTAGGAGGGAAAAAAGTCTGTAGAGAAAATTTCCTAGCTATAAAAATGAATATGAGTAAGGCATACGATAGGATTGAGTGGAGTTTCCTGGAAGCGGTTATGTATCGTTTAGGGTTTAATGCGGTATGGATTTCTTGGATTATGTGGAGTGTTAGCTAAGTTTCTTATCAGGTTATGTTGAATGGGCAACCGAAAGATAATATTGTCCCAAAAAGGGGACTCGGACAAGGGGATCCTTTATCACCATATTTGTTTATTTTATGCACATAGGTGTTGATAGCGAATATGAAAAAGACAGAAAAAGATAAAAAAATAACTGGAATTTCAGTTGCTCGGTCGTGTCCAGCTATCTCGCATTTACTTTTTGTGGATGATAGTCTGTGTTTTTGTAAAGCGGAAGTGGAAGAATGTCAATCTGTCTTGGATGTTCTTGGGAGATATGGGAGAGTTTCAGGACAAGAGTTTAATTTTAACAAGTCATCGGTTATGTTTGGTAATAGAAAACCCAATCAAACTAAGAACCAGCTGAAAGGCTTAATCGGTATTACAAAGGAAAAAGGTATGGATAACTATCTTTGAATACCAGAAAGCTTGGGTGACTCGAAGTGTAAAATCTTTAACTATGTTAGAGAACGTCTTAATGACCGAATAAATGGTTGGTCAGCTAATTTTTTATCGAAAGGAGGCAAGGAAACTATGATTAAATCAGTAGCCTTAGCCCTACCTTCTTATGTTATGTCATGCTTTAAACTTCCGCAAGACTTAACTTCTAAGTTAACAAGTGCTATTTCAAAGTATTGATGGAGTACTAATGGAAAGGACCGGAGGCTCCATTGGTTTGTATGGGAAAATGTGTAAATCAAAATCTGATGGGGGAGTGGGTTTCCGCTGCTTGAAAAAATATAATGATGCAATGTTGGCAAAACAATATTGACGACTTATTTAATACCCAAACTCATTGCTCGCTCAGGTATTAAGAGGAAGGTATTATAGGAAATTTCATCCCTTACAGGCTAAAAAACCATATTCCCCATCCTTTGTGTGAAAGAGTATATTTTCGACAAAGAATTTAGTTCAAAAAGAAACCGGATGGTGTTTAGGATCAGGGCGTGATATTTCAGTTTGGAAAGATCTTTGGATTCCTGATGTCATTCCTAGACCGGCGAATGGCCGAGGAAGAGAGGATTATCCAAATATGAAGGTTACTAGATTCGAACATGCAGTACACCGCGAGTCAATTGTTTTATTTCAAACTAAATTAAATGAGAAAATATGTCGTTATCATTTATTAATACCAAATATAAATTTGTAGAGAATGTGATTTTAATCTTATTTATTAATTACGATAGGCATGGGCATTCGGGCATTCGGGTCGGGTTCGGATCTTTCGGGTATAGAAATTTTATATCTGGTTTGGGTTCCGGTTGGTTCGTGTCCAAAAATATTTTACCCATAAAAACCCAAAAAAATTCGGGTACAAATCGTTTCGGGTATTTTTAGGTATATTGTAACCAAATTCAGTAAATTTTATCCGAAATATCTGAAAATACCCCATAATACTCTAACTCGAAATTTTTTTTAATGCCAAAATACCTGAAATATGCTAAAATATCCAAAAATACCAAAGCATCTGTATGTGTGTTCACGTATTATGTTTCGAGTATTCGGGTATCCGATCGGGTATCGGGTAATATCCAAAACTGAATCGATACCCACAGGTATATGAGTTTAGGATCCGATGGGTAAATTGAGCATACATGAATCCGACCCAAACCATTTTTTTTGTTGGTTTAGGATCGGGTCTGGTTAGTTTATACTTTATACTATTTTATAGAGTTTAAACTTTTAATAAAGTTTAAAATTTTTATAGGGTTTATACTTTTTATAAAGTGTAAATATTATAATATTTTAAAAAATTTATAGAGTTTAAATATATATTTATAATATTTTAAACTCTTTATATAATTAAATATATTTAAATAAACTTTTTAAAATATTTATTGAACTAAAAAACCAAAAAAATCTTTTACGTTTGGACGTCTAGTAAGTCAAGCTTCCATCTCAATCATATTTGGAGTTATTTTGGTCCTTTTAAAAATACGACACATAACTATTGCATAAATTTTTAGTCGATGTGGGACATTAAACAAAGACAATTTGTTTTTTCATCGATAGAGTAATATATGTCTTTTTAAAAACTTTGAATCACAATATATGCAGAAAAAAATCTAAAATTTTATCAATTATATTTATTATATAATAATTCAAATTAATTTAAATATAACATCAAATAAAGGTGAAAGGAAAATCATAAATATTTTTTCAATATACCGGTTAAAATTAGGTAGAAAGATTTTAAAATATTTCAAATTAGTGTTAGTTTTCATACTATTAAAATCTCAATATTAGATAATTATTAAAAAAAATATTTTTGATTTTTTTAATAGTATAGAGATTGTTTGGATATAGAGATAAGTAAAAACATGTTTGGATACAATGATTACTCATGTGTACTTTTCTTTTAATAGTATAGAGATTTATAGTTTTTTTGTTTTTTTTACTGTTTATATTATATTTAATATGGTTTCAACAGTAAATGAGAAAACACATAATGAGGCAAATGTAGTCCTACTTCGGTCAGATATTGTCTTTGACTCTTGTTGATGGTCATCTCAAAGGCCAGAGATACCGAAAATCATAGAAATCAGAACTATGTCTCCATTTCTATCTTCTGTGATGACTATTGTCTATAAAATATGATTAGCCATTTGTATAATCCGCAATATAGTTTCATTGCATAATCCACATTTAGGATCTAAGCTCTATAGCAACATAATAGGAACACCGACTTTCAAACATAAACTATGCATTGAAAAATCCTATATTTGATAGAGTTTAAGAAATCCAAATTTCTTAGCCGATGTGGGATATTGAATAAATACATTTTTTTCTTCATCGGTTGAATAATTTATGTCCATTTTTTAAAATTCGAATCACAACATATGTAGAAAAAAATATAAAATTTTATTAATTGTATGTATTATATAATAATTCAAATGAATGTAAAAGTAAGATAAAATAAAAGTGTAAGGAGATTCATATTTTTAAGTATATTGGTTTAAATTGGGTAGAGATATTTTAGAAAATTTGAAATTAGTGTTAGTTTTCATACTATTTAAATATTTAAATATTTATTTTTTATTTATTAGATATAAAGATTGTTTGGATGTAGGAATAAGTAAAATGGTGTTTGGAAACAATGATAACTCAAATGTACTTCACTTTTAATAGTATAGAGATTAATTTAATTAATTCAGTGTCCAAGGTGTGGTATTTACCAGTCTTACAATACTATATAGATGCGGAAGATGTTACTTTGATTAAAGGACTGTCTATTAGTAAATCATTTAAAGAGAATAGGTTAATTTGGCATTATACAAAATCTGAGAAATATACGATTAAATTAGGGTACGAGTTAGCTTGGAATATAGTAGAGGAAGTTCCTTGGGGGCCAAGTTGTATAGCTCTCAAAGCTCAGGCCTGGAAAGTTAAAGCTCCTCCAAAAATAAAACATTTACTTTGGCAAATAGCTTCAGGTGCTCTTACTGTTACATCAAGATTAAATCAACAGGGACTTAATGGTGATAATATTTGTTAGCGATGTGGAATAAATCAGGAAACTATTAAAATTATTTTTTGAATGCTCATTCGCTTTGCAAACTTGGACACTTTTAAAGGTTTCGACATCAACAAGTAATTTTCCAACAAGGTCGGAGTTTACGAATTTAGATTACTTATATTGGAGAATATCGAACCATTTAAAGGAACATGGCTCGGCCATTTGTTTCCCTTGTATACTATGATTTTTGTGCTAGAAATAAAAATTTATTTAAAGGTAAACAAACTAATTCCCAAGATATTTTAAATCGAGCTATTACTGAACATTTGGCTTTGGAAGAGGCACAAGTAAGCCCAACTGAGGATGTTGTTAATATGGAATTGTTAGAGATAGCAGAGGACGTAGTAACTCCATCGCTGCGATATCGGATTGATGGCTCTTGGAAGTCATCTGATTCTACTACTGACCTATGTTGGATATGTCTTCAAGGAGAAGATAATTTAAAATTGTTGGGTGCAAAGTGTAATCGGAAAACGCTGTCACACCTGCATACGGCCACTACAAGAAAATTACCGCAATTCCGACGGAATTTCCGATGGAATATAAATCCGTCGGAAAATTCCGACGGATTCCCGATGTATTTCCGATTGACAAGAAAATTGACGATTCCGTCGGAAATCCGTCGGAAATTACGTCGGAATTGACAATTCCGTCGGAAATCCGTCGGAAATTTCCCGACAGATTTCCGACGGATTACCGACGGGTTACCAACGGATTACCGACGGATTACCGACGGATTACCGACGGATTTCCGACGGATTTCGGACGGATTACCGACGGAATTTGTTTTTCGGCTTGTCTAATCATATGTCAGACTAAACCTTAGGACGAGACACGTGAAACCACAAAACCGTCGGAAATCCGTCGGAAATTTCCGACGGATTTCCGACGGGTTTGTGGTTTCGTGGTCGTTTACGATCCGTTTCTCTTGAAATATGTTTGTAATATGCTATGTTACTCATTTCAATCATAAAATAATACCAAAAACCTTGTTATCTATCATATATACTAAAATTAAAAAAAATCATACAATCATGTTTATATGTTAGACAATGATACATATACTTAAGCGATGATTTATAAACATAACAAATAAAATTTTATAATTTTGGTATATTTAATATGTAACAAGGTATTTGTTAGTATTTTATCATTGAAATGAGTAACAAATCATATTGCAAACATATTTCAAGAGAAACAGATCGTCGGAAATTTCTGACGGATACTATATCAAATGTGTTAAATATGTTGCATATGAGTTTAATTATATTTTTAGATTATCCGTCGGAAATCCGTCGGAAATTTCCGACGGATTTCCGACGGAATATGAAAATTTGACCGCGTAACTTACCCGCGTGAATTAAATTTGTTTAAATTTTTTGCTATCCGTCGGAAATCCGTCGGAAATTTCGAAAAACATATAGGCGCGGATGTTAAAATATTTTGAAAAACACCGGCAAATATTAAAATTTTCGCCATTTCCGACGGAATTCCGACGGCTATATCCGTCGGAATTTTGTTTTTATATATCACTTTTTCTTCTCACCGAATTAATTTCTCATTTTAGAAGAAAAAAAAATTAGAATTAGAAGAAGAAGAAGAAGAAGAAGAAGAAGAAGAAGAAGAAGAAGAAGAAGAAGAAGAAGAAGAAGAAGAAGAAGAAGAAGAAGAAGAAGAAGAAGAAGAAGAAGAAGAAGAAGAAGAAGAATTATTTTTAAATTTTTTATTTTAATTTTAAATTTAATTTTAATTGTAATTAAAATTTTGTAATAAAAATTTATTTATAATTATAATTTTAAATCTTAATTTATATTTATTCCGAATTAATTTTATATATTAATTATAATTAATTGCAATTAATTAATATTAATTACAATAAATTAAATATTATTAATAAAATTTTATATCCGTCAGAAATCCGTCGGAAATCCGTCTGAAATATGTCCGTCGGAAATCCGTCGGAAATATGTCCGTCGGAAATCGGTCGGAATGTGTCCGTCGGAATTCCGTCGGACAATTTCCGACGGATTTGATATCCGTCGGAAATCCGTTACAATTTGTGACGGATTTCCGACGGAATTTTATTTCCGACGAGATAGAACAGACGGAAAAATCCGTCGGAAATCCGTCGGAATCGGCCAATTCCGACGGATTTCCGACGGATTTTTCCGTCTGTTCTTGCGTGTTTTCTTGTCGTGGGCGTTGGAAGCACTATTGTAGGCTATGGATTCTATTCTATCGGCAAGACTACCATGTAATGTTTTCGAAATAGATTGTGCAGAACTCATCTCATTGGTGCAATCTCCAGAGGAGAGGCCGGCATTCTCCAATTAGCTTGATGATTTTGCTCATCTTCGAGATTCCCTCCCTGGTTTTACAATCTACCGTATCTCAAGATCATGTAATAAACATGCGGACTTCTTAGCACGTACAATTAAACCTCTATAAATTAATATTCGATTCATTAATACCTCACTAAATTAATAATTGTTTTCAGTCTAAAATTATTATTTTGACCTAAATATTACCTCTATAAATTAATAACCTCGATAAATTAATAAAATATCATAAAAATACATTGATCCCAATATTATTAATTTATAGAGGTTTTACTATACTTCTAGAGTTTTATTTTCTGATTCTATGTTTGTAAACACTTTTTCTCTAGTTTGGGCAACCAACTCTAGAGTGAGTTTCTAAATATTTAATGTTCGATTGGAAAAAAAAGAATTAAAAAAAAGAATTACCAATAAATTTAATAAGCATGAGAGTTTAGACAATCTAAGACACATGATAATAGTATTTTAGATACTATCAATTTCCAATCTCGTTTTGGACAAAAAAATATATATTTAGAAAGAAGTAATAACAAATTGAATTCAACACAATCAAATTCGATATACTGTCGTCGCTTTTGTAAATAACATTCATAATTAAAAATATTGATTATTGATCTCAATCATTGTAAACATTTGATATTACTTTTAGAGTATCCAAATGAAAATAATATATGTTCAGAAATCAAAATAACATTATGATTAATTACTATTCAAAACATTAGATTATGAAGTTAAACACCATTGTATAATTAATTTAAAACTGATAGTACTTATAAAAGTAATTATATAGCTATTGAAATTTATTTACATCTTTGGTGCACTTCGAAAACACAATGTCAAACAATAGGCGATCCAAATAAGAAAAGTTAGAGAAAAAATATAAGAAAACCAACAACATGATAATCATGTAATTATTGTAGGTACATATTATGTAATTCATAAAATTATTAATATATGATATTATTGAGACTATATATTTACAAAAGATTTTTTTAATTATTATTTTATTTTATTATATTATCAAATTGTGTTAATTTTGATATTGGTCCAACTCGAAACTAGTGAAATTTATTAATTTATGATTTTAGTGATTTATTTATAGAGGTTTTACTGTATACAGTAATGTTTAGCATTCAAATTTTCTGTTTGAAAGATCTATGTACCCACCTACATTTTGTTAACAAGAAATATATATCCACATCCTAATTAGGATTAAAATATAAAATAAAATATAATTTATATATTTTTTTCTGTTTTGGTCGATATTTTGTCTTCTTGATTTGATTCTGTTAAAATCGATCAACAATTATTCAAATATTTGAATCAGGATTTTATAGTTATGATTAATAGCTAACAATACTATTTCAGAAAATAATTGATATATCTTCAATATATATATATATATATATATATATATTTGATAAGAAAATCAATGGTAGTTTAATTCTAAATTTTAAAATTAATTCAAAACATTAAAAATAACAGATTGAGAACAAGAATATAGTAAAACATATAACTTGAAAACGATCTTCCAGAGAGATATTTTGTAACACGTATAAAAAAATGCTGAAACTTGCTGATACTAGATATTTCAGTGATATGATATAAGATGGGTAACAAGACCTTTGTTCTAAGAATTTTGCTGTCGTAGCCCGTAGGTACTTTTGTTATAAACTTTTGCGGATGATTGGTAAATACTATTACCGTAGAAATTATAACTTTAAATAACATATATTAAATTTAAAATCGCCAATGACATAACAATGAAATTTACAAAAATTACCATGTTATATGTTATATTCAAATTAATTATTCTATAATAAAACTTGAATAATGTGATAATTTATTCTATAATTTTTTATTAATTTAATTATTGAATTAAGCATTACTAGTATACCTACTAATATAGGTAAAAGACTAACATATTTGTTGTTGGAAATTTCTAAAACTAACAAAATACAAAAGTGGGATAAACTATGAAATAGAAGTTATTAATATTTTTAAATATATCATTTTATTTCTATAATTTTTTTATCACCTAAAAATCTGAACGTTTATCAATTAAAAATAGTAATTTGAAAAAGATATTGTACTACTTGCAGGCATATTAAATATGTATATATACATATATATATATAATATCATAATAATATATGTTTTAGTTTTGTAGAGATAATTATAAAAAAAATATGTCCATACGGGTAACTCTGTACATTTTCCTAAACCTTTTGTTAAAAACTTTATATTATTTAATATTGCTATATAAATAAGGAAGACAATAGTGGAAAACAAGAACAAACCACGTGACTTTTAAAACAACGAAATAATAAATCTAGTATTACAAAAGAATATACTCTAAGCAATTTTTGTTATTAGATTATGTTTAAGATTTTATTTAAAAGTTTCGTAATTGTAACCAGTTGATTCATTATTTCCAAGATTTTGTTTGATTATTTTGATTGTTTCAAAGATTTTTAGTTATATATTTATCCATTTAACTAATCACCTAGATTTTATTTTGATTATATTATTTTTTTGTTTTTATTAATAAATCGTTGACTTTTTTCAATAGGGAGAAATATATTAAAAAAAAAAATTAATTGAACCAAAAAAAAACTACAGCCATTCTAAAAAACCCTACATCATTCAAGGATTTTTGAAATATTAAAAGTTTTAAAAGGGAAAAAAATAAAAGAAGTAGACAATTCAAGTTGTAGAGAAAAATTAGGAACTAAAAGTATGAGTTATGGTAAATGTCACTCATCGTTAATGAAAATCAGACTTTAATCACTGTAATTAAGTGTTACTCTGCGTTACATTTTTAGTTGTTGACATGAAAGTGAATTTTTTACGGAACTAACTCAAACCAGATGAATTGAACCAAAGTAAATCATCACTTATATATATATATATAAAGAGGAATTTGGGGCCTCTGAAGCTATCCACATCAGCTAAAAATCTCTTCCTAAAATCCTGCCACATCAGCTTCTATTTTTATATTTATCCACATCAGCAATATGAGAAAACATCTAAGAAGAATCCACGTCAGGGATCTACACTCATATCAAACCTTTGACATATTCTCTTCGTCTCCTCTCATTCATCCACGATTTTTAACGCTTCCACTCCTATCAATCGTTTCTATATTTAAACATGGATTGAACCAATCGGAAACGAAAACTCATCCGTCCCTTATCGTTTCACCTTTGACAAAATAAGTTATGGATTCTTTAAATCGATCAGATCTTTAGAACCGTATAACTCCCAAAACCCTCTACACTTCTTAATGCAGAGAAATTGATTTTGTTCATCAACCAAATATGGACGATCGTGTTTGGTCATCGGTTCCTCCATGCTTTCAAGGAATATGAAACTCCAAACGAATACAAAACTCCAGACGAATTAGAATCCAATCCTCAGCGGCAGATGAAGAAACTCTGATGGATCTGCTCACCACTATAATTTTTTGTGTATCAAAGAAATTCAGCAAGTTACTCTATCTTACAGTTACGTCATGTCGTTTGTGATAGGTTCACTGATTTTCTATCAGCCGGTAAATCGAGTGAGAAACTGATGGGGCTTGGTTTGGGTCATCATCAGAAGCAAGAAAACTTTTTGATTACCCGATCAAAAATAATGGTTTTTGAGATGCTCTGCAACAGGACACGAATGCAGTTGTTTACCTGTTATTGTATTCTCTAGAATGGTAACCATATTTTTCATTTGTTTAAATTCAAGTCAAGACATAAGCATCATATTCTTATTTTCTTAAAACAGGTTATGGATTTGATGTAGCCATGTTCAAAGCTATTCTTCATGAGTCAGAACATCATAATCTTAATCATCTTCTTATGCTCCCAAAAGACATGCTTATGGAAAGATCCATAAGAGAAGAGGTATGTTTGATATATTATATATCTCCGTTATTTTTATTTTCTTGGTTATACCCATTTGGATCAATGAGCCATTTATTGGTTTTACAAACAAAAATTCCCATCAATCAGTCTTCCACTCATAAAAAGAATACTCTGCAACTTCAGTCCTGATGAGTTTTATCCAGATCATGTACCCGGAGCTGTCCCAGAAGAGCTTAATGCTGCAGATCGAGGTACATATCAATCAAAGTTGGGATTCTATTTCTCCTTATAATCCAGTAAGTAAAACTGTAAACAATCATTTTTTGTTCTTATATTTTCAGAACAATGGTCGTGGGAAGCTATCAGGAAAAAACAAAGACTCAACCAAAACTGGAAGCCAATGTTAAACAGTTCTTAAAGAAAACGACGTGATGGTATGATGATATGCATATTACTTCTTTGTGATTTGCTTACACATTTAATGATTTGTATAATCATCCATATTCTGCTGATCAAAAGATGAATGCGAAGAAGATAATGATGAAGAAAATACTCATCTTCGGCAACCCTGTTGCTCTTAATTAAGGACCCTCTCTAACTTTCTCTTTTTTTTTTAATCGCCCAGCAAATTTTAGGTAATCCTCATATCAACGATGCTTCAAGTGATTCACTTATTTCTTGGTACAGTTTCAAAGAATCTTTGGGAGACATTATTTCTACATGGATTCCTGGCGAAGCAATCATCCTCAAAACCAGAGTTTTTGTGCTCCAAGACCATTGATAGATCATATGTGTATGTATCAATCTTTGCCATAAACTGTTTCATTCAATATTTTTGGTCCACCAATAAATTCAGTTCGTGGGGATTGTATTTGTTAACCTTTAACTGGGTTCATATGATTAAAACTACTTAGTTGTCTCACATATTTTACAAGTTTGTTTTGTGTGTGTTTGCGTCTTTTGTTATTAACTTGCATCAATATAAGCTAAAAAAGTCTACACGATCTCTCACCATTGGACTAGAAGCTTACAAATGCCTCCAGGCTCTGTGAGCACCTCAAGGTATGGAACTATTGTTAACAAAATAGATTGCGATGAGAAAAATGTTCTTTTTATTTCCAAATTATCCTGGTGAATACCCATGAATTTTAAGCAACAGGATTTTGAGGACAGAGCCGAAGAAATGCATTGGATGGATACGTTGAAGCAAATGAATAATTAAATGAGTATGAATACTTCTTCATGCAAGGAAAAAGTACGAAATAATATAAAAACACTATCTCCAAAAAATTCATGAGTGGAGTACGAAATTTGATGCAATCAATTTCAGTTATAGCTTAAGGGATCACAATACGTGTGTGGACAAGTTAGCTAAACAAGCTATTATTTCAAACAAACAATGGTCTTTGTAACTTTCTTGGCCATGTTTTTTGTTGACTACTGTAAATAATGATCTTGATTCTATGATATAAGAAGAAAGAAAAGGTACGAAGATCATATTCTCGCATTACTGCTTGGAATGGTATCAGTGGCTTTGTTACTGTTATTTTTGTCTTAGGTGGAGTTATTGAATATAATGTTTTAATGTATTTGAATGTATTTTAAATTCAAAATAAAATTCGCTGTTATTCAATTATGTATTTGCTGAAATACATTAAAATACACTGTTATTGTATTAAACAATTGTTTGTGTATTTTAAAATACAATAAAAACAAGTGTTATTCAATATTGGTTTGATTTAGTTGCATATGGATTAGAATGAATTTTATTGTACTTTCTTATATAAAACATGAGTAAACAAAATACCACATTTTTACCAGTTATTTCACAATACCTCTCAAATTGAAATACATTAAAAATTTTCTAAAACCTAATTGAATAACACCTCCTTAGTAAAGAGTTCAAAATCTGATGCATCCAGTTACAATTGATAATACATCAATTCACGCTTCAACTACAAAATAAAAGGCATCCCAAATTAAACTACTGGCATCACATATTCAACATCCATTTTCCACGTAGAGTTTATTGTTGAATCATAAAATTTGACTAGCAGACTAATTAAGAAACATATCAAAAATAATAATCACAACTTCATATGTATATTCAGGGAGTAATTAATATCCCTCTTAGTTAATACCAAATGTTGATTTTTTTGGTTGCTAATGTTAATTGTAGAAAAATTGTAACCTGTCAACTTTGGGTGGTGCGTAAGATACTCAATTAATACACTAACGATAATATCTTCAATAAACCTATATAAGCTAAATAATAATTCAATGTTTAATCAAATTATAATGTCTGCCCGTGCGTAGCGTGGAATAACGTCTAGTATATAAAAGGAGAATAGGGCTTTCTCTCTGATTTACATGTCAGCATAAGAGAGGCTGATACCTGTCATTTCTAAAAAATGTTTCTTGTTACCTAACCAAAACGACATCATCTTGGCTAATCAATTTTTTCCTTTCTGTCTCTTCCGTTTAACCGATCTGAGTTCCGACTTCTGACTTCTGACTTCTCACTTCTCACTTCTGACTTCTGAGACTTATACGGTTTTTAAACTTTTAGTCTCTCACATTCGTCTCAGAATACATAGTCATCACAATAATCACTTCCATCTTTTATGTCTCTTGAATCGTAAAATTACTCCAATCAATTCTCAAAAAAATTCTCTGAAATACAAAACTCTTGGCTTTCTTTCGTCTCTTCTCCTTTCTGCTTTCATAAAAATTTTCTGTATCTCCATGTCTCTCCCGAATCTAATCAAGATTCTCCTTCTCATATGCAGATTCAGGCATAAATAATTGACACATGTACTTTTAAAATTCTAATCGAAAGGCAAACATCACCGGCTCTTCTCTCATTGATTCTCGGTTTGCAAATCAAAACTCAAATGGAAAGCCAAACATCACCGCCTCCGTATTAGGGTTTTCAGAATTCTTTAATTTAATTTCGATCTTTGTATCGTTTAGTAGCAGTATCTCTGTATGTTATTGTTTGGCAATGTTTAGATTGGTGATAAGGTCTGCAACTATTAAAGAAAATAGAAGGGCCGACTGCCTCATACCCCCTCTATAATGCCGCTTCTGCGTCGTTCCACCCAGACTCTCAATCTCTGCATTTTCCCCCCTAATTTATGACATTGCTTCATATTTCCCCCTAAACTATTTTTCTCTGCCCAATTGCACCTGAGAATCTAATCAATCCAAATTGCGATCAATTCCGTAAAATCGCGTTTAGAAATCGATTTTAAACTCAATTAAACCCAAATCTAATTAAACCAATTAAACCCGAAATTCACCCAATTAAATCTAAAATCAAAGTAAACCAATTAAACCCAAAATTGAAATCAATTAAATCTAAAATCAAAGCAAAATCGAAATTGAAATCAAATAAACCCAAATTAATAAATCCCCAAATTCCTAAATCCTTAAATCGATTTAGGGAAGAAAAATTTAGAAGGAGCTTGGCGATTCAGAAGTTGCAGAGGAAGAAGAAGCTTCGCGACGAGAGGGAGAGGTTCGCGAGCAGAGAGAAAGGGAGAGAGAGAGAGACAAAGGAGGTTTGGGCTGGGACCACTTACTCTGTTGCAGCTTGTATGATTCAAGAAGGTGAAAGAGACAAAAGGATTTCAGACAGCAACTGGAATCTATGAAGCTGTTTGGTCTGATCGTGGTCTCTGGTATAATATAAATATGCTCACTCTCTACTTCATTAGACAAAACAATAAGTTTTTAAAAATTTGAGTTTTGGTGCAGTTGCTCGTTTCAGACACCAAAAGCATGGAACATGAATGATGAATTTGGGGATTTATTAATTTGGGTTTATTTGATTTCAATTTCGATTTTGCTTTGATTTTAGATTTAATTGATTTCAATTTTGAGTTTAATTGGTTTACTTTGATTTTAGATTTAATTGGGTGAATTTCGGGTTTAATTGGTTTAATTAGATTTGGGTTTAATTGAGTTTAAAATCGATTTCTAAATGCGATTTTACAGAATTGATCGCAATTTGGATTGATTAGATTCTCAGGTGCAATTGGGCAGAAAAAAATAGTTTAGGGAGAAATATGAAGCAATGTCATAAATTAGGAGGAAAGATTGAGAGTCTCGTGGAAAAATAATAGAGGGTATGAGGCATCCAAAAATAGAAACCGACAAGTTTGCAATTGAGAATGATGTTGTACGTCTTGCTTAAGCTTTGGTTATTGATTCGTGGGACCGAGTAATCATTGTGGATCTGATTCTTATTATTTGTTTCCATGCATTTCAGAAATCATAGATGGAGAAAACCATTAAAACGCTTGAACGATTTTCAGTTCCATAAGGACAAGATTGAGGTATAAAATTTACACTTACATTTTCCCCAAATTCTGATTCCATATATGTAACTCATGTTTTAATTTTTGTGGTTTTTAGGTGGAACACTTTGGAAGTCTAGTACTGAAAAATCATAGCCCAAATCAGTACTTCGCCAATGGAAGCTCTCTTTCGTGCATCCATACAAAAAATCCAGGTACATGAGTCACATGACCATTGGTGCTCTGCTTTCCTGTAGAAGAATTTTCATCTCTGCTTTATCTTGGTCGGTTCAGAATACATCCCAATGCTTGTATTTCGTCCAGCTTAGAATAAAATTAGAGTGAATATAGGTAAATCATCTACTCATTTCGCCCTCCTTTATTGTATCTTCTATGTTTCATCATCTCATAATCTCTGTGCCTTTTCTGTTATTCAGAAGCTCAAGTTGTTGAGACTCAAACAGAGGCTAAGAAGAAACCTCTAGACAAGTCTAAACTCGTTATCCTTACCTCTTATTCAATATATGATTTCTGTTTGTGATCTTCAGTTGATAGTTATTGTTTCTGTTATTTCAGGATTAGGTCATCATGTGATGTACCTAAGCCAAAGAGACTCATAAAGGCTAAAGATGAGGAGAAGAACTCTTCACCTTAAACAACCCTAACACACCTCTTACTTCCTCCTTTATCTTCATGTAATGTTCATTGTTTTCAGAATTCTTTGTTCCTGTCTAACACTTAGATTCCTATCATAACCCTTGAGGTTGCTTTTATTCTTTTCCTTACTCTTTATGAAAGTTTCTCTCTATAATTGAATTAATGGCTCTACGAAAACAGAGACATAATAAGTTGGTGTTGGATGGGTGATCATATACATGTTGAAGCAAGAAGGAAAGTCCCTCTATGATAAGCCATTATATGTGTATACAAGGAAGAGAAAGATACAAGAGAAGGAGCAAGAAGAGTGTTAAAGCAGAGCATGTGCAGGTCACGTGGAGAAAAGATAGTATAAATACTTGAAATGTAAATAACAGATGTATGCTTTTTGTATTGTGTGTTGATTGACTTGCGTGTCATCTGAGAGATCAAGATTCATTTGTAGTGTATGTACTAGGGATCTGATCTTCGAATCATTGTAACAGAATCAAGAGTTAATAAAGATCTTTGCTTTCTGTTCTAACAAATGGATGCGTTGTGAATTTGGATCGAAACCTTATCAAAAGGAAAAGTAAAGACGATTAAAATTGAAATCGCGGGAGGAAAAGCGGCGGCTTCATTGGCGGATGTCTACGATCATTTGGGACAAATTAGAATTCAATTTCGAAACTTGGAAGATGGGAAGTGAAGCTCTGATTCCAAAATTGAGAAGCTTTCGGCAAAGATTGTGATGCAAGATCAAAAATTGGATGATATTGGGAGGAAATTGGAGCTGGTGATTCAGTCTTTACCAAGAATTGAAACGATTCGAGAGTTTGGTGGCTCGAGCAACGACAATTCATCAAGATCACAAGATCCTCGGCGTCAGGTATACATTTCTAACTCGGAACCTTGCCGTAAGGAGATTAGAACTGGAATTAGAGAAAACTTGCTTAAGAATGTGGAGATTCCAATCTTTGAAGGGGTACAAATCTATAGCTGGATTGGAACGATGCGGAAAAATTGGAACTGGTTTCAGTAAGTCTTGATGGTGAAGCATTGAGTTGGTACAACTGGGAGATTAATCGCAGAAACTTTGAGACTTGGATTCAGTTTAAATCTGGTTTGATGTTGAGGTTTGGCAATTTGAAGCTTCGAGGTCCCAGCCAAAGCTTGTTCTGTATCAGACAAACTGGTTCAATTCTGGAATATGTTCAGAAATTTGAGGACTTATCATCACAAGTCAGTGGATTAGACGATCAACAACTCGAAGGAATTTTCTTGAATGGTCTAACAGCAGAGATGCAAGAACTAGTACATATGCATAAACCTCAAAATTTACCGGAAATGGTTGCCATAGCCAGATCAGAGGAGCATAGTATTATGAGAAGAGTGGTAAGGAAAGCACTTCAGTTAGCTAACTGAAACTGGTTATTTTTCGGTTTCAATTGATAGATAGTATAGAGGGTGAAATGTCGAACCTAATCTAGAGCATGTCTGTAGCACTTAACACATGGATTACGCTAGCAAGTCAAGCAATATATTTTAGAGGTTTTTCTTACTAACAACCTAAAATATAGAAAATTAAACTAGAGATGCAGAGCCTGTCACACTCTAACAAATCATGAACTAAACATGCGAAATCAAAGACTAGTTGTGAAAACTAAGGTGGCTCGAGTGGGTCACTCGAGTGGTGCACTCGAGTGGACTAGTCGAGTGGTACAAGAACTCTAATGAAAGCAGTGAACAAGAGATCTAAGAATAACGACTAGTTCAAATAAAAGACAAAGGGATCTTGGGGATAGACTCATAGGATCATCTTCACTCTCACGCTATGGGTGCTAATTTACTAAACTCAGGGTGAATCCCTTGACGACGGATCTCACTTCCAACCCAACCCACTGTCGTGATGAAGGATCTCAACAAGTGACTAAGGATCAATCCGTCAAAGCCAAGAAAGACTCATAACAAGTGAGTAGTTAGGTCGTGACGTAAATCAACATCTGATGCACCAACTCTCACGCTATTGTGTCTTAATCCCTGGAAAAACTAGATCTGATGGTTCAAGGCACTTTTGATGCTCATGAAATCATCTAAAATCATGATCCTCTTGATCAGAGAGGTACAAGCATTAAAAACAAGAACACAAGAGGGATTTTAAAACCGAATCAGCATAAATCAACGAAAACCCATGGCGATCGAGTGAGACTACCTAATCCATCCCCAAAAAACCTGAAAATGACTACTCACTCATCGAGATCATCATCGAAGCCAAAAGCCCAGAAAAGCTAAGACTTGTCATAGATGAAAGATGATATGATGAGAAAGAAATTTCGAAAAAGGAACAGTAGATCAAGACTTGATCTTATTAAAATTACTAAGAGTTGCAAAATTCCGAATCAAAATTTGAAGATAAACTAGAGAGAGAAAACTAAGAGAGATAAACTAATTATGCTAAAGCGGTGCGGAATAATAATTGTGTCAGCGCCTCCGTACCGAGTTATCATTAACCTCGGTATTTATACATAAGAATTAGGGATAATGAGAATTCGCCATATTTTGTGGAATCTTCTAGAAGCGGTGCTCACCACTCGACCCAGAAGTTAAGTGGTCTGGTCGAGTGGCCTCCTCGAGTTTTCATCCGAGTAGCATTCTCGAGTAACTTGAGCTTCCTTTGCAGTCTTCAACTCTATGGCTCCATGTCACTCGAGTCATGACTCCTTGCAGCTCCAAGTACCTGAAAGTACCACATGTATGCAAAATGCATGCAAACTAATGCAAAGAGACTAAATATCCTAAATGTCAAATAAATGCAATAAGTGATAAGAGTAATGCCTAAAACCTATGCTAAGTTGCAGTAAAAAAATAGTAAAAACATGCCAAAATGCAATGTTATCACTAACATGGAGAACAAGGACTCTTATGGGAATGAGTATAAAGGGTCTGGAGTTATTAATCATAATACATGGAAGATGAAGTCTATTGCCATTGATGCAAATCAGAATAGTGGTAAACAAAGTGGACGACCAGAACAGAGGCCTAGACGCCACAATTCTAGTGCTGAACTAGACGAGAAACGAAGGAAAGGAATATGTTTCAAATACGATGGCCAATGGTCTAAGGATCATAAGTGTCCCAACAAAGAATTGAGAGTAATGTCTGTCATTAATGGATTGGAAGTTGAAGTAATCGGAGGAGTCACAGAGGAAGATATAGAAGAAACAGTTGGTGAATTCATGGAACTTTCATTTTCATCCTTCATGGGAATCTTTTCTCCATCAACAACAAAAATGAGAGGAAAATTGGGGAAGAAAGAAGTTATCATCATGTTGGATAGTGGTGCTACCCACAATTTTATATCACCAGAAATAGTAAAGAAACTGAAGCTGCAAAGTAAAGAAGATTCAAACCTTAATGTGAGACTGGGCACAGGCATGAAAATTAAAGGAATGGGAGTTTGTAGTGATGTCAGTTTCTTAGTTCAAGGATTGAATTTCAACACCGACTTCATCACATTAGACTTGGGACCAGTGGATGTTATATTGGGGATTTATTGGCTGAGGACATTGGGTGACTGCAAAGTGAATTGGGATACACATGAGTATTCATTCATATATGGCGGCAAGCCAGTAACTCTAAAAGGAGAACCTGAACTGCACTCTACCAAAATGTCGCTTAAATCTTTGTCTACTGGATTATCATTGAACAAGAAAGGGGTAGACTTGGAAATGAATTCTCATCAGTTGACACAACAAGTTTCACAGAACATTTCAGATGAAATAACAACAGTTATGCTTAAGTTTGAGGCAGTGTTTGCAGAACTGGAAGGGTTGCCACCATTAAGAGGCAGAGACCATGCCATAAGTTTGATTACAGGAAGTGGACCGATTAGTGTGAGACCTTATCGATACCCTTATGCGCATAAAGAGGCAATGGAGAAGTTAGTGAGTGAAATGCTATCATCCAGAATAATCAGACCAAGTCGAAGTCCTTTCTCAAGTCCAGTTTTATTGGTGAAGAAAAAAGACAAGAGTTTGAGATTTTGTGTTGATTATAGAGCAGTTAACAGAGCAACTGTTCCTGACAAATTCCCTATCTCAATGATAGACCAGTTGCTAGATGAATTGAATGGAGCAAAAATCTTCTCAAAATTGGACTTAAGAGCAGGTTATCATCACATAAGGATGAAAGAAGATGATATAGCCAAAACAGCTTTTCGAACTCATGATGGCCACTATGAATTTCTAGTGATGCCCTTTGGTTTAACTAATGCTCCAGCAACGTTTCAAGCACTAATGAACGAGCACTAATAGACCATTTCTTCGAAAATTCATCTTAGTATTCTTTGATGATATTTTGATATATAGTAATGATGTCCATCAACATGTGAAGCATCTGGAAGTTGTGTTGAGAGTTTTTGAGGAACAGAAGCTTTATGCTAACAGAAATAAATGCTCATTTGGCCAAGATAAAGTGGATTATCTAGGACACATAATTTCACAAGAAGGGGTATCGACTGATCCTTTAAAAACAGAGGCCATGCTTAAATGGATGACTCCTAAGTCTGTGAAAGAATTGATGGGATTTCTGGGTTTGACAGGCTATTACAAAAGATTCATTAAGGGTTATGGCATGTTAGCAAGGCCATTAACTGAACTGTTGAGGAAGGATAGCTTTGAATGAATGGAGTCAACAAGCACAAACAGCGTTTGACGATTTGAAGAAAGCTATGTGAACGGCTCTTGTTTTAGCTTTACCGAATTTTGAGAAAATAATTGTGGTAGAAGCAGATGCTTCAGGGTATGGTGTAGGTGCTGTACTAATGCAAGATAAGAGACCGATTGCATATTTTAGTCATGGGCTTACAGCTAAGGAACAACTCAAACCAGTTTACGAAAGAGAATTGATGGCCATAGTGTTGTCTATTAAAAAAATGGAAACACTATCTACTTGGAAGAAGATTTACAGTCCATACAGATCAAAAGACTTTGAAGTTCTTGTTGGAGCAAAGAGAGGTGACAATGGATTATCAAAAATGGTTGACCAAGCTGTTGAACTATGAATTTGACATTCTTTATAAACCAGAAATTGACAATAAGGCAGCGGATGGTTTGTCAAGGATGGTACAACCGCAAGGCTCCCTTTCTTCTCATTTATTGATGGCCTTGACTATTCCTACAGCATTACAGTTACAGGACATATATGAGGAGATTGAGAAGGATGCACAAATTCAGAAGCTGATTCAATTGGTGAAAGAGGGAAATGATCAGCATAAGAAGTATACAGTAAGGGAGGACAAGTTATGGCATAAGAACAGATTGGTAATCCCCAAAACATCCACATTTATTCCATTGATTCTTGAAGAATATCATGGAGGGCTGTTGGGGGGACATTCAGGGATACTAAAAACAACTAAAAGAATTCAGCAATCATTTCAGTGGGATGGAATGGGAAAAGATATATAGAAGTTTGTTGCTGAATGCGTGATTTGTCAACACCATAAGTATTCTACATTGTCACCGGCTGGGTTACTGCAACCATTACCATTACCTCAACAAATTTAGGAAGACATAAGTATTGATTTTGTAGAAGGTTTACCAACTTCACAAGGGAGGAACGTAATTCTGGTGGTGATTGATAGACTAAGCAAATATGCTCACTTCATAAGTCTCAAACATCCGTTCTCAGCATCAGATGTTGCTAGAGTTTTCATAAAAGAAGTTGTTAGACTACATGGATTTCTGGCTTCGATTGTGTCTGACAGAGGCAGTATATTCCTCAGTGGATTCTGGAAAGATTGCTTCAAGCTCTCGGGTACTAAACTCAAATACAGTACCGCCTTTCATCCACAGACAGATGGCCAAACTGAAGTCTTGAATAGATGCTTAGAGACTTATTTGAGATGTTTGGCATCAGCCCATCCGAGAACTTGGCATCAATACTTGTCATGGGCTGAGTTGTGGTACATATCATACAGTTTATGGTCGAGATCCACCAGCAATTCTGAGATTTGAGGATAAGTCATACAAAAATTGGAGAGTTGGAAGCATTACTCAAAGAAAGAGATTTGATGCTGACCCAAATCAAGAGCCATTTGACTCATGCGCAACATCGAAGGGATGTAGAGTTTGAGGTTGGTTCTTGGGTATTTTTGAAACTAAGACCATACATCAAAGTATTATGGTCCTTATGAAGTAATGGAGAGAATTGGGAAAGCTGCATATCTATTAAAACTGCCAACAGGATCGAAAATACACTCAGTTTTTCATGTTTCACAGCTGAAACAGGTTTTGGGTAACAATCATCAAGTTATACCTTTGCCAGATACATTGAATGAACATGAGGAGTTAGTTGTTGAACCAGAAGAAATAAAGGGTTCTCGGTACAATGAAAAGGGCATGTTGGAGGCCCTGGTGCATTGGAAAGGCTTACCAGATCATGAAGATACATGGGAGTTGGTCAAAGACATACGGACACAGTTTCCATCATTTTCGCTTGAGGACAAGCTTCATTTTGAAGGGGGGGTATTGATAAGCCATTATATGTGTATACAAGGAAGAGAAAGATACAAGAGAAAGAGTAAGAAGAGTGTTAAAGCAGAGCATGTGCATGTCACGTGGAGAAAAGATAGTATAAATACTTGAAATGTAAATAACAGATGTATGTTTTTTGTATTGTATGTTGATTGACCTGCGTGTCATCTGAGAGATCAAGATTCGTTTCTAGTGTATGTACTAGGGATCTGATCTTCGAATCATTGTAACAGAATCAAGAGTTAATAAAGATCTTTCTGGGAGCTTTCTTAACACTCTACGGGTGGCTTTGATAATAGCAGAAGTATCACTTTTTCTTTCAGGTCAGTTATAGCTACCTGTCATTGGATGATTAAAATATTCAAACAAAAGAATAATGCTCTGACCATAGTAAAATTAAAGAACAAGTCGTCATGTTCACTTATGAAAGGTTAAAGAATCAGTCTAGGTATCGTTGTACTGAAAACAGCACAATTGTAAACTGTGTTCAAAAATTCAAAACGATGTGTTGTGTTCTCATTAGCATCTTTATTTCACATGCTTCTGCCACATGCCCACAGATTCATTAAATAGATGGTAACTTATTTTCTTAGCATTGTTTCGCTAAGCATAGATGGTGATGAATGTCATCTTCATTGTTATGTAAAACATTATATAAAAAATATTTATCGTTCCCCAAATTTCCAATGCTTCAGTCTTACCTTCTTTTACTAATCAGCTTTTCTTTCCCCTACAGACCCTACAGATATGACTTTCCAGACCCAAACAATGCATCATACAATCTTTAATTCACAATACTAGAGCTTTCCACTTATTTTTCTATGGTCTCTGAACTTGAGCATTTGCAATGATCTAATCTTCCAAGATCGTTGTGGATGTATAATCCCATTGTGAAGAATCCCATTTAATTCAAAGAACCAGTCGGTTTACAAAGAAAAGGAAAATGAAAAACGGTTCGTGATTCATTTTTCTTCTTCAGGGTTTATTTCGAGTTTTATTTTAGTTTGTTTGTGTCGGTGCTCTGGTTCGAAATGATCTGATTATAGATTTACAGATTTTGAATTATCTCTTCATGACTTTCGAATTCAATCTCAGTTTTTATATTATGGGGTTTGTCGGATTTGGATTGAATTTGGGAATTTCGATATGTGTGTGCCTTCTATAGATCCCAAGTATAAGATAGCTATTTACTTTCAAAACAGGTACTGAAATGTTAGAAACCTCAATTTTTTTACGTTTTCTACTCTTTGTATCCTGCTTAAAAGTATTTTATAATGATCATTGTCTTGTCAAAATATTGCATAGATGGCAGGATTCTCTGTGAATATAAGTTGTGTGATAAGGTGAGCTGATTGTTTTTTTTTTTCCATCGGACTGAATCTATGTATTAGGAAAGCATATATATTTAGTGACTTGGATGTTTAATTTTTATGTTGCTGAGATGTTTTTGTGTTAATGGTAATCATGAGTTTCTTGAGAGGCATGGTATTCCATATCATTATGTATCGACAACGAAAGAGAATAAAAGAGAAGATGAGATTTTAGAATTGGTTAAAGATACTGATTTCTCTTCTAAATTTTTTTAAAAGATTCTGCATGCTGAATGAGTTTTATATGTCAGAGAGGTCAGTTGTACTTATGGGTTATATTTCGAATGATGATTTTGTTTACAGGTTCTTTATAATACAAATGGGTTTCTGGAGAAGAACAAGGATCCATTGCCAGCTGATCTTATCAATCTTTTATCATCTTGGGCCACTTGCCGAAATTGTTTTCTACTAAAATGTGTGACAAATCTCAGAAACCGCTTATGTTATCGGACTCCGAAACCAAACTGTTGGAACGAAATTCAAGGTAAAGAAGCTTGAATCCTGCAGTTTCAGTCTGTTGCAATCTTCCTCATCTCATATTACATATCTCATGTTTAATTATCTCTTACAGGGTAAACTTCCAAGTCGATGAACAAGTTAGAGAACACAAGTCCTCACTTCATTCGATGCATAAAGACAAATACGAAGCAGCTTCCCAGAGTTTGTGAAGAGGATCTTGTCTTACAACAGCTTAGATGTTGTGCCATGTTCAACTCTCTCTTACTCCATTTTCGTTATATTCTCCATTGTTGATTTCATCTCTGTAGGTCTGAATTATTTCAATATATCATTCACAGTAATCATACATGCTCTTATAGAGAGCTGATTGTTTACAATAAGGAAATGTGAGATATTGATTCCTAACTAAGGTAATACAAAATATATTGACATTAACTCGTGATTGATCTTGATTGCTCACACGCCCCCTCAAGATGGACGTAGTGATCGAAGGCCAATCTTGTTCATAAGTGGAAGGAACCTTGCACGCGGGAGTGGTTTGGTGAGACCATCAGCAAGTTGAGCAGCAGATGAAACATGAGCAATACGTAGATGATTTGATTGGACTAAGTTTCTGATGTAATGAAAATCAATGGCTACATGTTTCATGCGGGAGTGAAATACCGGATTCGCGCAGAGGTAAGTTGCGCCGACATTGTCACAGTAAATGACGGGAGTCTTGGTGAGTTTATGACCAAGTTCTTGAAGAACGGATTGAATCCATTGAATCTCAGAGGCTGTGTCAGCAACAGACTTGTATTCTGCCTCCGTAGAGGATCGGGCCACAGTTTTCTGCTTCCGAGAAGACCAAGAGATAAGATGTTTACCTAGGTAGACAAGATTTGCTCCTGTTGAAGTATATTCATCTGGATCACCACCCCAGTCTGCATCTGAATATGCATGAAGACTCACAATGTTTGTTGCATCAAAATAGAGACCACAAGTGGAAGTACCACAAAGATAGCGGAGCACACGCTTGGCAGCCATAATATGATCTGTTGTTGGGGCTTGCATATACTGTGAAAGTTTGTTTACTGCATATGCAATGTCTGGTCGAGTAAGAAGTAGATATTGCAGACTGCCTATGATCATTCGAAACTCAGCTGGATCCGAGAGAGTAGTGCCTCCATGACGAGTGAGCTTGACATTTTCAGCCAATGGTGTAGTAACAGGTTTAGCATTCATCATATTAGTACGCTGCAGTAAATCAGTTACATACCGGTTCTGGTTTAGGAGAAGACCAGCTGTGGTGCGATAGACTTCAATCCCCAGAAAATATGATAAAGCACCCAGATCCTTGAGCGAGAAACGAGTACTGAGAATATTTATGAACTTCTGAACATAATGTGCTGAATTCCCCGTGATGATTATATCATCAACATAAACCAGTAGAAAGATAACGATGTTCGCAGTCTGAAATATAAAGAGCGAGGCATCTGCGAGGCCATTGATGAATCCAGAATCAATAAGAAAGTTTCGAAGTTCATTATACCATGCTCTCGGTGCTTGTTTTAAACCATAAATAGCCTTTCTAAGTTTGCAGACGGCATCTGGAAATTCTTCATTAACAAAACCAGGCGGCTGAATCATGTAGACATCTTCAGTTAGTGTGCCTTGGAGAAAGGCATTATTAACATCCAACTGTCTCAACGGCCAATGATACGTCACAGCAAGACTAGTTACCAAGCGAATTGTAGTCGGTTTGACAACCGGACTAAAGGTTTCAAAGTAGTCAATACCTGGTCGCTGGTGAAATCCTTTGGCAACCAGTCGTGCCTTAAAGCGCTCAATATCACCATTGGGTAGACGTTTGATAGTAAATACCCAGCGACATCCAACAACATTGATCGAAGGTGTGGGCTTTACCAAGTCCCAAGTTCTGTTCCGAATAAGGGCATCAAATTCATGAGACATCGGTTGGTTCCACCTTGGATCTTTGAGGGCCTGTTGATATGTTGAAGGGACGACGGTTATAGTCGTCGGAGCTGTGGCGACCATGGCATATTTCTTATTTGGTTGCACCTTTGGATTTCATAAACTGCATATAGGTATCAATAGACTTGGTACCTTTCTCAGCTTTCTTGAGTTGATCTTTCAACTGTTTAATACGTTCGAGTGAGTGTTTCCATACGTTCGAGTGAGTGTTTCCCAAGCTTCAAGTGTAGTTTTGGCGGAAGCCACCAAGGACTGAAGCGGAGTGGAGATGGTGCCCAGGAGAGCCGCAAAAAGAAGTTGATCTTGGCGGATCCAGGTATCAAGACTGGGATTGGCGACAAGAGAACCATCGGCAGCAGCAATGGTAGGCGTCGGTGGTGATGTTCCGTCAATGAAACGAAACAGAGCATGTCCTTTGAGACAGAGGCTGATCTGCAAGCTCCACGTAATGAAGTTAGTGGAGAGCAGTTTTGTGATATGTGCCATATTAATGGCAAGAAGAGTATTTTGTGGATCTGCTGGGTTGGGGAGGACTGAGGAAACAGTATCCGAGGCGGAAGCAGGAGCAGACATGTCGAAGAAAAATGGAAAACAGAGAAGAAAAAGAAGGTGAGCGGCTAAAGAATTTTAGAGAGCCTGCTCTGATACCATGTAGGTCTGAATTATTTCAATATATCATTCACAGTAATCATACATGCTCTTATAGAGAGCTGATTGTTTACAATAAGGAAATGTGAGATATTGATTCCTAACTAAGGTAATACAAAATATATTGACATTAACTCGTGATTGATCTTGATTGCTCACAATCTCAACAGCATTCCTATACAAATTCACACATACATGTTTCGTTGAAGCTCATTAATTAATTAGATAAAACCCAAAGACACAAAAGTATTGTGAAAGGCATAGTACAAAATAAGTGGGAACAAAAACAGCTTAAAGGTCTTTTGAACATTGGTTGTGTGGGAGCCATAGGGTTTCGGAGAATTGATGATCTTCTTAAGAAATCTCTAGGATATGTTTGCTTCTCTCTAAGGGTTTTGGCAATTCCAGATCAATAAAGAGGAATCGTTTCAGAGCATATCAGTATTATTGTCTCATATAAACAAAAAATAGCATAGATAATACATGACTGTCAAGTGTCAACTAAGTTTCACCAAACATAATAAGCCCACGAAAAAAATAAAAACATTCATGGCACAACCTTCCCTTACACACTCCCATTCATATATTAAATTATTCAAATTTATATATAAAAAATAAATTTGGATTTGCTTTGAAATGCAATATGAAACAAATAACCATCAAATATATCAAAATATGTGGATCACAAAATAGTTATCATGAAAGAAAGAAAAAAAAAACCAAGTGGTGGTATCCTAGTGGCTTGAGGTTTAGTATGTGCCTACCTTGAGACCCGGGTTCGAATCCACTTGGCCACCCAACTCACAGCAAAGCTGTGCAAAAAGGAAGCTGAGCCTAAGGGGGATTAATCTGGGCCTAAGGCCTGGAGGAACCTCCGGATTATCAAAAAAAAAAAAAAAAAAATATAGATATTAAGATTTAAATTTATATTAAATAAAAAAAACTGATTTACATGATTATTTTAATGAAATTAAGAAATAAAAATTAGAAAAAATTTATGAAGAAAATATTTTTTAAATATATACAATTTATGTTGAGGAAGAGATATCACATAAAGATGTTCTCATTGACCAATTAGCAAGTTCATAGGTAAACAAACCCTGTCATTCCTAGATAACTAGAGAAGCCAAATCATATAATCTCTAGAATAAATAGTTCTAGTGGGAGGAGGAAAAAGTGAATCTAGAGCTGAACAAGAGAGGAGAAAAGGAATTCCATGGACACCTTCGTTTATTTTCTTAGATTGTTTCTTTTGAGTTGGACAAACAAATTAGAACAAGAAATGAGCATTTATTTGTGATATCAAAAATTTTACACTAAGTAGCAATTAGCAAATCATGTTTATCCGGCTAAGCCCGATTCATCAACTCCGAATCAAGAGACGGTATAGCATACATGACAAAATATACTGTAGATATATCCTAATGGTTTAACTCAAAAGGATTTTTTTATACAAACTGAGAGAATAACTCAAAAATCCAGTGGGATTGTTTCATCGTAAATCTTTGTTTGTTATTTTATTTGCTTAGCCAAAATAGACATTTGTTTTGATATATGACTATTTACTGTGATAAGAATTTACATAGTAACTATGTAATGAAGTTGAAAATAAACAGAAACGATGATAAAACACTTTAGAAAAACAACATTTAAAATTTTTAAAGATAAAATATTTATGAAAAAACTAATAACACATGCATCCGGGCGTAGAGCGGTTCCACCCTAGTATGAATAAAAACATTATTCATTACTCTTTGAATCCGTAACCATCAAAAATTATTTGTGGAAAATCCATAACAATAATAAATTAAAAAAAAAAGAAGTTGAGTAAATTTATTTAAATAAAAATGAAAAAAACCTATGCTAACATGTAACTAAAAGAAAAAACTATCGTAACTGCTAAGAACAGTTTGGATAGTGATAAATTCTCCGTACTAGATATTGACGGCGATGGAGCCGGTGATGAAGTGGTCACTTTGGGTGATGAAACTGTCCTTGTAGATGATGACACCGGCATTGTTGGTGATGAAGCGGTCACCGCCGGTGGTGAGTTAGTAAACGTCGGTGGTGAAGGGGTAACCACCGGGGGTGAAGGAGTAACCACCGGAGGTGAAGGAGTAACAATTGGTAATGGAGTTATGGCTGGTGACTTTGCGGAAGATGGTGAAGTCATAGGTGGTTCTACTGACGGAGAAACTGAATGCATACCACGGTTAGTAAAATTTATTAATTTTTTTTTTTAAATTTATTAAATTTTAACAGTAGAAAACTTAACTAAAAATCAGAAAATTTATATTATATATATTTTTATCTATTTATCATTTTGTTTTATTTTTTTATTTGAAGTATTTAAACTTATATACTTTAAACAAAAAATCCGCTAGTATAGTTTAATTCTAAATTTAAAAACTAATTTAAAACATTAAAATAATAGATTTAGAAATAAAAATAAAAAGATAAATATAATTAAAAATACAGAAAAATATATATTTGAATCTTTTTATATATACTAAAAACTTACGTGGTGTTAGTGTAGGCTGTGCAGCTGGGGTAGATACATCTAAAAATTTACATAGAAAAACTTGAATTAATATTCCAAATCATTCACATAAATTCAAATAAATTAGACAAAGAAACAAGAATATAAAATAAAGGCAAAAAATATACCACAGTGAGGATCAATGGGGACATTGCAAGTTTTAGGTATGGCAAGAGCTTTTTTATCATCTAGCACGAATCCCATTGCACGACTACTCTCCAACCCAGAACAGAGACACTGAGGGTTAAACTCAAGAACAGATTTGACTCCAACACAACACGTTTTGGTAGGGGTAGGATCCGTTGATCCTATGGTCAAGAAAGAGAGACAATCCACCATGCTGTATATCACACTAGAACAGTCGGAGTTTGATGGTTCCGATGTTGGAGACATCACCGGTGACTGTATTGGAGACATCACTGGAGGTTGTGACGGCGATATGAATTCGGTTGCATCTGAAAATGATACTAGTGCAAGTGCAATAGATAGAATAAAGGATTGTTTCATTTTCATTGGTTTTGCTTTTGAGTAGGTTTTATTTTGTTTTTGTGTTAAAATTTTTTATTGGAGGCTTAAAACCTAGAAGAGGTTTGTTTAAATAGAAAAAGGTGGTGTGTGTCAAGATCGACTATAAATCAGATTTTTTTTCTTTTTTACGAATTTTAAAAGTTTGAAAATAAAAGATTTGATACTGATTTCCTTTGATCCTCTATCTGTCGACATTTTGTTTATTTTTTACTTTAACAAACTAGGTCTTTTACCCATGCTACGCGTGGATCTATTTTTATTAATTTGTTTGATATATTTTTGTATTTAAATAATTTTATATGTAGTCAGAATATTGTCTAATATTTCATTTTGATTTATTTTAATTATATACGTTTTTTTAATGATAGAAAAATAAACTTAATGTAAAATGAGGACTTGAAGAATAATTTTATTTAAAACATATTGAAATATGATATATCATTTTTAATATAGAGTTAGGATTGCTGTCTTTGTAATGTTTGCATATGTAATATTTAAAACATATTGAAATATGTCTTGCAGTTGATTTCCACTTGATTGCATTAAAAATTTTGGATCAACAACCACAATTTGACCATCATCTTCATAAGAAAATATTGTTCCACTTATGGGTGCATTTTCATGTTCAACACTTACCAATCATGCTGCAAAACTTCCTTCTGAATCATTCGGTCTTATATTTGTTTTAGAGCAAAAACTTTGCAAGAATCCCACAAGTATGATTGTATTATTGAAATCTCCACATCGTCACCATTGTTACAAAACTCTACATTATTTTTGCAGGTGTAATTGATTTTTGCGAATCATTTACTTTTTCGATGAGATTTATATGTTTTCCGAAATAGAAATGAAGACAAATCTGAAAATTTTGTCTCCAATACCTCCAATAACTTGAATATATGAAAGGATACTCAGGTAAACATATTAGAAAGTTTTGAATAAAGAACTCAAGAATAGCAAGAATATTAAGAATCATCATGTTAGGATACAACTGCTCTTTTTTTAGCTATACTGGAGATGGAAATAATCAATAAATAAAGGGTTATAACATATGATGCTAGTAAACTCTCTTATGAATGATGCTGAACAGTCGTTGAATCCATGTATTCCTATGTTAAAGTGTGTAAAAGGTAAAACAAATATTTTTTAAGATTTTCGAACTATTGAACCATTTTTTCCCAAATTGGTGGAAAACCAAATAAAGTAATGAAATTTCATGGAAGATTTTGCATATGTTAATGTAATTTAAGGATCAATAAATTTGTACTTCTTTTTTGATCAAAAAATTCCTATGTCTAGTTCTTTCTAACAATTAAGGTATTGTTTTAAGTATTGATGCATTTTTCAACAGCAAATGTGGTAACGTTAAAAAAAAGAATATAGTTATACAAATTTATATACAACACCAATGCAATTTGTTTTACAGTATTATTTAAAAAATCAGTAACACACCAAACTCTTTCAACGTTTAGATATTCTCAATTAAATTGTTCTCTCCACAACATTTTGTCGTCTCATAGTGAATAAATATTACCTAAAGGAATAAGAGTTTGGGTACAATTGATGTAAAGGCAATGAGAGTTTTTATGGGCAAAAGAAATTTAAAAGGCAGGATGAAAATAAGAGGAGCAACATAGAATTGAGTTTGGATCTATGAGTAGGTGAACCATATGGACAGAAGCCCACAACAGCCTTTATGGTATAATTGAGGAAGAAGTGTAGCACAAATATTCTTATCTATCTGATGGAACAGAGTTTTGAGAGAGATATAGATGTTGTTATGTAAGATTGTTGATTGCAAGGCCAGTCACTTGAGCGTTGGGGAAACATGACCAGATCAAGATGAGAGCCAACTTATCAATATGGATCATTCCAAAAAAGTTCGGCTATGTTGCCGTAGCTGATGCAGAACCTCTTCTCAGTATTCGCAATGAAGAAATAAATAATCCCTAATCTCATGATCGATACTACAAAGGCAACAACAATCTTCAACATTCATTCCAAACAAATTTAGACTAGGAACAATTGGAGCTGGAGGTCTTAAAAGCTCCCAGGAAAACTGATTCCGCTTTCTTCCATTGCTCACACTAAACCTTCCCTCTTCTAATCTGAGCTTCCATGATGTCCATGCACGTTGTGGTTTCCACTATTTTCTCCGTTTCACTCTTAGACTATGCAGCTCAATTTCCTTCTCCATTATATTTCCTCTCACCTCCATTAATTCTGAATCAAGCTTTGCGAAGCTATCTTATTTATTCTTATCAATTAACTGTTTGCACAAACCTTCGATTTCAAATTTGGTTGTCTTCAATTCTTCTGCTAACTTGGACACTTTCTGTGAATATTTTGGTTTAACCTCCTATGTTTGTTAGTAAGAGCTTCTTATGCAATGTGCTCTGTATAATAGTTTCTCCTGTTTCTTATTTCTTCCACAAAGTTTAAATAACATCTACAAATCAAAGAAACATATTGATTCTGTTATTCAATAAAATAGCGATTGTTATTCAGTATAGAGGATGAAGAATAGATCAAATAACATAATCATTGAATAGCTAACTTTAAACGATAACAAAGAACTATGTAACAACATTGATTCTACTAATTTGGTTCATTATAATCACACCAAATTTTGGTTTTACTGCATTTGTGTTTTACCGGTGAGAATCATTTTGCTCTCTCAACCTCTCCAACAAATTTCTTACCAATGACAAAATTGAGAAATAACCAAAAGATGCATTAATTTTTAATTATTTACATAAAGATTTAGATCTACGTTGAGTATGCCTCTCCAGCAAGTTTCTTACCAATGGCACAATGGAAAAATAACCAAAAGATGCATTAAAATTTCATTATTTATGGAAAGATTTAGATCTACGTTGAGTATGCCTTTAGCAATGAGTTATGGGATCTAACCTTTGAGAACTCATACGAAGGCTCTTTTATCAAGCTATCATATATCTCTTGTAAAAGTAGAGGAAAACATAACTCCACTCATCAATCTATCGGCAACGTGATTGAATACGCGTTTGGATGAATTGGGATGAAAGAGATAGTTGGGTGATATGTCAACATAAACTCTAAAAGTTGGTCTCTTCGTAAACAACATCTAATACAACTATAACAAAATTGTTAAGAGCAAAAAAAAAAAAAAATACCAATTGTTGTGAGCAAGGGGTAACGTCACCGGAATGAGATGATTTGCTAAGTCACATATGTACTTAGATTGCTGCAACATTGAGATGATGAGCATAAAAAGATATCTAGAAAGAAATATAACACACAGTTAAATACATGCTGATAAATTATTTGTTTCAAACAATTTATGGAACACACTAATCAAACAACTAAACACAAAACTAAGCAAATGAAGAAGCAAAACATAAATCAAACATAAGAAATGAGTATAGAATTATGAAAATAAACAGTTTTAGGTTTAAGATTTTTAGTATTATAAATGGTTTAGGGTATTGAATAAAATTAGAAATATTATCTATAAGCAATATAATTAGGAAATAAAATATTTTTTATTATTATTATTCATTAATAAGAAATTAATTTATAATTTTCTTATATACTAAAATCATTATTTGAAGTAATTTATATTATTTGGGTGATGATTTTCCTTAAGTTTTTTTTGGAAGATATCAATTTAATGCTAAATCTCATTGAGAAAACGAAAGAGTCATGAGAAATAATTACACTTGCAATAATGAAGTGAATATTTTTAGTAAAAACCTATACTATATAAATCAGGATTTAGAAATATTATGCGACCAATTTTCTTTATTTTAAAGACCAATATTTATAAAAAATATTATAGAATGTCTTAATTAATTATTAGGAAAATAGAAATTATGAAGCTATGAAAATATATATTTTTATTATTCATTAATAAAAAACTAATTCATAATTCTCTTATATATGAACCTAGTGATTTTGAGTAATTTCTATAATTTTGTTGCTTATTTTTTCTTTTTAAGTTTTTGGCAGAAATCAATTTTCCTCTTTTAGTTTTTGGTATAATCCAAGTTTTTTTTTTTTTTAGTTTTTGGCAAGTTATCGTCATAATTTATGTTAAATGCTGACGTGAACCAATAATATAGGGTTTTTTAAATCCTATGTGGATGGCCTAAGAGCAATATAACTTTAACTTTTATATAGTATAGATCTTTTACCCACTATACGCATCAATCTATCGGCAGAGTGATTGAATACACGTTTGGAAGAACTGGGATGAAACAGATAATTGGGTGATATGTCAACAAAAACTCTAATAGTCGGTCTCTTCGTAAACAACGTCTAATACAACTATAACTATAACAAATTTGTAAAGAGCAACATAAGAAGTAAATAAATACCAATCACTGTGAGCAAGGGGCAACGTCACCAGAATGAGCTGATGTGTCTAAGTCACATAGGTACATAGATCGCTGCAACATTGAGATGATGAGCATGCATAAAACGATATCCAGAAAGAAATATAACACACAAGTAGATACATGCTGATAAATTATTTGTTTCAAACAATTTATGAAACACACTAATCAAACAACTAAACATAAAACTTAGCAAATCAAGAAGCAAAACAGAAATCAAACATAAAAAATGGGATATAAAGTTATGAAAGTAAACGGTTTTATGTTCAAAGTTTTCAATATTTTAAACGATTTAGGGTATTGAATAAGAATTATAAGTATTATCTATAAGAAATATAATTAGGAAATAAAATATATTTTATTATTATTATTCATTAATAAGCAATAAATTCATAATTTCTTTATATACTAAAATCATTATTTAGAGTAATTTATATTATTTTATTGCTTATTTTGGGTGATAATTTTTCTTTTAAGTTTTTTTGGCAGATATCAATTTTATGCTAAATCTCATTGAGAAAAAAGAGTCATGAGAAATAATTACACTTTCCATAATTAAATAAATATTTTTAGTAAAAATCTATACTATATAAATAAGGATTTATAAATATTATGCGACTAATGTTTTTTATTTTAAAGACTAATGTTTTTTAAAAAAATATTAAATAATGTCTTAATTAATTATTAGGAAAATATGAAGTTATGAAAATAATTTTTTTATTCTTATTCATCAATAAGAAATTAAGTCATAATTCTCTTATATATGAAAATGAAACTCATGATTTTGAGTAATTTCTATTATTTTGTTGCTTATTTTGGTGATGATTTTCCTTTTAAGTTTTTGACAGAAATAAAATTTTTCTCTTTTAGTTTTTGGCAAAAATCAAGTTTTTTTTTGTTTTAATTTTTGGCAAGTTATCGTCATAATTTATGTTAAATGCTGACGTGGACCAATAGTATTGGATTTTTAAATCCTATGTGGATGGCCTAAGAGTACTATAGCTTCAACTTTTATATAGTATAGATTTTATTGGGTGATTTGTAAAAATTTCAGGGCACTATAAGAGCTCAAAAAAAAGTTGAGGATAAAAAAAAGTTAAAAAGTTATATTTTCAAGGATAAAACCATTGTCTTCTAGCCCTAAACTAGAATTATTTTGAGACTTTATATTTTAGAGAGATTTGAGGGAATTTTAAAGATTTAAATGATTTGATTAACTTTAGGGAATTATTGTTCCAAATCTCAGTGGAAGATTAGAAGAAATTTCAGGGCAATTGAAAGAAAAAAAAAATGTTTGTTAGAGTAAAAGATCTACAGCAGATAATAAGAAATAAACAAACTCTCAGTGCACACATGAAAGAAAATAGAACGTGATAATGTGTTTGTATTGATCCATCAGTTTATAAAAAAAAACGTTTCTTCATCAAGGTTTATAAAAGTCTTCTCAGCTTGAAATTTTGCATTACTTTTGTTTCCGATTTGATAACTGCTCTATTTTGCTCTCTATATGATTATTCTATCGAAGAGAATACAATTAATGGGAGGTCATTACTCTTAGAACTTTTTTCTCCATGTCAGAAACAAACGATCAGAGATACACTGGAACTACCAATTTACAAACTTTTTAAACATAATGAAGTCGGGATACATTACTAGTGTTGGCAAGATGCATGAGCTAAAAAGCCCTTTGGATTTCTACAATGTTTGACTGCATTTAATATTCATCATCATCTGAAAATGTATTGATACGACTTTTGAATCAAACACATTTTAGTGTCATCAATAAATCAAATTCGGAGAAGCAAAATCCCAAAAATATCATTGATCAGTAAAGACACTTACACCACCATATAAGAATTCATTTCCTCTTTCATCCTCCCCAGCAGCGACTTTGGCAGTCAAAGCCTCCACCATCCCTAAATCAGTATAGCAGGAGAAAGCAATCATAATCCCGGTTTTTAGGTAATCAAAACTCTGAGTTGTGGGTTCTTTAATATAATCTAGAGAACAAGAATGTTACCATGAAGTATATTGACAAGAATAAAGGATTTTTCCGCACGCTTCAATGTAAGATGAGCTCCTCTTCCAGAATTTTAACTATTATCATCTAGAGAAACCAATAATGTTTAGAAAAAGAGTTGATATAGACAATGAGAGTTTCCTGGTATCATTGCTCCATGTATAAACGGATTGACTAATGCTAGAGGGAGGAAACACATGGCAGACAAAATTGTGAGCACCTAAGAGCATTACTATCGGTAGAGACGACTACCGTCTCTTATTAATAAAATAAAGAAAAAAATAGAAAAAAATGATGATAGAGAGAGAAACATGTCTCTCAAACAAGAGACTCGTAAGAAACATTTTTTACAATTGTTCTTTTATAATTGGCTAATTCATATATCTTTTAATTAATTATTATTATAATTTGTCTCCATACTTAAAAAGTGTGTTCACATTTAAATTGAGAGACTCAAGTGGAGAGACCCCCGATGTTAATATTCTAATTTGACAGGAATGAACACCTCCGGATAACAAATAGCTTGCTGTTATAAATCATTGTGGATTGTCAAACTCTAGTTCTGGTCCATCAGACCAATATCCGATGAGACGTAAGACGGTTTATACATTTTCTATTCTGAATAGGATTTACCTTTTATCTCCTGTATTGATTCCTATATAAAGGTTCTATTGGAACCTCATTATCAATAATACAACAAACGAAATTCCCCCATAATTCTCTCTAGTTTACAACACGTTATCAGCACGATAGTCTCTAAAACCCTAGCTAGCAGCCGCCGCATCTAAAACTCTAATCTCGCCGCCGATCACAAAGCAACTGGATCAAAGCAAAGCAAAAAAGATCTCTTGAAACTAGTCAATCTTACTTCACTCTGAGACTCGGTTCCCCCAATACATGGTAACGGGGTTGTGAAAAGATTGATTGAGTGTATTTCTTGAGGAAGATATCTGGTTCGTGATTTCCACTTCAAACCGAATCTTTAAGGTAAGTTCTAAAACCCTAGAACATATATAACCATGAAATCGGTAAACCCTAATTAAATTAGGAAATCTCCAAAACCCTAAAAGATGATCTATATTTGGATATATGTTCTGATACTCGGTTGTTCCGGCTAACCGGAAGTCATGTGTTCAGATGTATGATCCAGCTATTCCGATAAAACCCTAATTATATAGCATGTTCAGTTTTTTCATGTTCAATATTAATTTTATGATTGCTGGAGTGTCGCAAGACACGAATATTCTTGTGTGATTAATTATTGTTTTTTTGTTGATATTCACGATGAGGTTATGAATTTGGTTAAATAATTATGAAACCCTAATTAATATGGAAATTGCACATATATGTATAAACCCTAATTAATCTGCATATGATTGTTTGTTTGATTGATGATTATGTTGCATGATTAAAATTGATCGATAATAATTGTCACAAATTTTATTAAAATCCGACAAGCATATATATTTAGAACTCGCATGCTAAATCCGATTATCACATGAAAATTATTTTGTTTTGTTAATTGATTGATAAATTTGATTGCATGATTAATTATCATAAATTAAAATCCGATCAAAGCACATAGATATGTTAAAGATTTTGCATGAAAATTTGATCATATAATTTTGCTAGATTATTATCGTATGAATTTATTTTACATAACCTTGCTATTTTGTTATATCGGTTGCATGATAATAATTGTCAAAAATTAAAATCTGATCAATATATAAATATTTAAGCTGCATGAGAACCTTGCATGATAATTTGAACTTGTATTTTGAGCATGCTAGGTTGTTAGAATATTATCACGTAAATTGTTTTACACCATGCATGAATATTAAAATTTTGTGATACTTAAGAGAATATGATGCATAATTTCAGATGTCGAATATCCAAAACTTGGAATTTGCTGCCCTTACTCTCTCGGGAGATAACTATCTACAATGGGCATTGGATATTAAGATCACTCTAAAGTCTAAAGGACTTGGCGAATGTATCGTTGAGAATAATAATGAGAATGAAAGAAATCGATACATGGCAATTATGATAATTCACCATCATCTTGCTGAGAGTCTCAAAGATCAATACTTGACAATTGAAAATCCTCTTGACCTTTGGAACGAGTTGAAAACAAGATATGATCACCATAGAACGGTGATGTTACCAGAGGCAATGTATGAATGGAGGAATCTAAGGTTCCAGGATTTTAAATCCGTGGATGAGTATAACTCGGCTCTATTTAAGATTGTCTCTAAATTGAAATTGTGTGGTAAGAAAATAACTGAAGAAGAGATGCTTGAAAAGACATACTCTACATTCCACACAAGTAACGTATTGTTACAACAACAATATCGTGGAAAGGGCTTCGAGACATATGCAAGTTTGATCTCTTGTTTATTGCTAGCTGAGCAAAACAATGAGTTATTGATGAGAAATAGTGAAATGAGACCTCCCGGATCAACCCCACTCCCTGAAGCCTTTACGGCCGCTGAAGAAAAGAAAGAAACAAACCATGTCCATAAAGAGTTTAATAGCCGAGGTAGAGGCCGAGGCCGTGGACGTGGAAGATGGCAAGGAGGACGTGGCCGCAGCTACAATCCCTATGGCCGAGGACAAGGCAGAGGCCAAGGGTATCAACCCAACTTTAATCAAGGCCGTGGAAGAGGCCGTGGCAATTTTTCTCAGCCACAAAACTTGGCCAACAAGCATGGATGCCATCGGTGTGGAATGGGGAATCATTGGGCCAAAACATGTAGAACTCCCAAGTATTTGATTGACCTCTATCAAGAGAGTATTAAAGGGAAGAATCCGGAAGCAAATTTGGTCCATCAAGATCATGAAAATGATTTTGATCATGAGCAAGATGATCTAATGCAATATGAGATTTCAGATTGTCTAAAAGAATAAAGTTGATCTCGACATTTAGTTTCTATGTTTGGTTTTGGTGTTTTTATTTGCTTGGATTTATGTTCTTGAATTTATTTGCTATTATTTTGGATTTATTTGATTTAATGAAAGGATATTGTTTTAAGTCTCTAAAATATGATTATTGATTTTGAAGAATGAGTGATGACAAGAATATTTTCGTGGTGGATAGTGGATCAAGCCACACGATTCTAAGAGACAAAGGATATTTCATAAATCTCACACTCAAAAGTGCCAATATATGTACCATAGCGGGTATGGCTAATTTAATACAAGGATATGGTCAAGCAAACTTATTATTACTTAAGGGTACACATCTAGAAATAAGTGATGCACTAGACTCACCGACCTCAAAGAGGAGCCTATTGAGTTTTAAAGACATTCGAATGAATGATTTGCATATTGAATCTAAGGGCGAAGGGAATAAAGAATTCCTTATGATATTTGAACTCGCCAATGGCCATAAGAAAATCCTAGAAACCATACCTGCCATATCTACAGGCCTTTATTGTGCTAAGATAAATATGATAGAAGCAAATGCCACGGTAAACAAAGTGTTTTCCAAAAATTTCACTCTATGGCATAACCGGCTTGGCCATCCCGGTTCTAACATGATGCGAAAATTGTTATTAAATACAAATGGGCACACATTGAAAGAAAGAAGAGTTATCCCAAAAAATCTCACGTGTGAAGCATGTTTATAAGGGAAACTCATAGTCAGGCCATCACCAGTAAAAGTGAATAAGGAAACATTGAATTTTCTGGAAAGAATACAAGGTGACATCTGTGGACCAATTCACCCACCTTGTGGGACGTTTAGATATTTTATGGTACTTATTGATGCATCCACGAGATGGTCACACGTATGTCTATTATCAACTCGAAATTTGGCATTTACGAGATTACTTGCTCAAATAATTCGTCTAAGAGCACACTTTCCAGATTTTTCTTTTAAAGACTATACATCTAGATAATGCTGGTGAATTCACGTCCCAAGCGTTTAATGATTATTGTATGTCCATGGGGGTAAGTGTAGAACATTCTGTGGCACATGTACATACACAAAACGGATTGGCCGAATCATTTATCAAACACATTCAACTAATTTCGAGGCCATTACTAATGAGATCAAAACTCCCGGTCTCAGCTTGGGGACATGCAGTTTTACATGCAGCTGAACTAATTCGCATCAGGCCATCTAGTGAACACAAATATTCCCCATCACAATTGCTAACGGGTCATGAGCCAGACATATCCCATCTTAAGACATTTGGATGTGCCATATATGTACCAATTGCTCCACCACAGAGAAGTAAGATGGGACCTCAAAGGAGGATGGGGATATATGTTGGATATGATTTTCCCACCATAGTTAAGTACCTTGAGCCAACCACGGGTGATCTATTTAAGGCCAGGTATGCGGATTGTCACTTTGACGAATCTAACTATCCAACATTAGGAGGATATAATAACAGACTGGTCAAGGAAATTACATGGAATCAAACATCTTTAACATGGCAAGATCCTCGGACTAGAGAATGTGAAATAGAAGTCCAAAAGATTATACATTTACAAAAGCTAGCTGATCAATTGCCAGATTCCTTTGCTGACCCGAAGAGAGTAACAAAGTCATATATACCAGCTGTTAATGCACCAATAAGAATTGATGTCCAAGAGGGATACAATCAAGTTGCTACAGAATCTAAAGCGCGCTTAAAGAGAGGTAGACCATTAGGTTCCAAGGATAAGAACACTCGGAAATCAAAGAAAGGTGCAATGGGAGAATCCAAGGTTATTGGAACCCTAGACATGAATGAACCAAAGGAACCAAACATTGATACTCGGGACGCCAAGCTTCAAGGTCCTGAAGTTCTTGACAATAATGAGATCTCAATAAATTATGTCATGTCTGGAAAACAATAGAATAGAAAGAATGTCAACATTAATGAAATATTTGCATACAAGGTAGCACTTGACATTATGGATATAAGCGAGGATCTAGAACCCACGTCAATTTTAGAGTGCACTCAAAGATCAGATTGGATTAAATGGAAAGAAGCTATAAACATGGAGTTAAATTCATTAAGGAAGAGGAATGTATTTGGTCCTATAATCCGGACACCTCTTGATATTAAACCAGTTGGACACAAATGGGCCTTTGTGAGGAAAAGGAATGAAAATAATGAAATCGTGAGACATAAATCACGGCTTGTTGCACAAGGATTCACGCAAAGACCAGGAATAGATTATGAGGAGACATACTCCCCTGTGGTGGATGCTACAACATTTAGATTCCTAATAAGTCTAGCCATAAGAGAAAATTTGGATATGCGGTTAATGGATGTTATAGCCGCATACTTATATGGTCCACTGGATAATGAAATATATATGAAAGTCCCAGAGGGAATTGAGCTCAAAGATAAAGAAAGTTCTCGAGAACAACATTGTATAAAGTTGAATAAGAGTCTTTATGGATTGAAACAATCAGGTCGAATGTGGTATAATAGACTAAGTGAATATCTAGTCAAAGAGGGCTATAAGAACAACCCCATCAGTCCGTGTATATTCATAAAGAAATTTGATAAGGGGTTTTGTAATCATCGCGGTGTATGTAGACGACCTAAATATCCTAGGAACCTCTGAGGAAATTTCCCAAACAGTCGAATATCTAAAGAAAGAATTCGAGATGAAAGATTTAGGAAAAACAAGATTTTGTTTGGGGTTACAACTTGAGTACATGAATAATGGAATCCTTGTGCATCAAACGGCATATACAGAGCAAGTACTCAAGAGATTTAACATGGACCAATCTCACCCATTGTCTAGCCCCATGGTTGTGAGATCCCTTGACTTGGATAAAGATCCTTTCGGTCCAAAGAAGGACGATGAAGAAGTCCTTGGTCCCGAAGTGCCATATCTCAGTGCCATAGGAGCTTTGATGTATTTGGCGAGCCACACTAGGCCAGATATATGTTTTGCCGTGAATTTATTATCAAGATTTAGCTCATGTCCGACCCAAAGGCACTGAAACGGGATTAAACATATACTTCGTTACCTACAAGGAACGAAAGATTTGGGATGATTTTATACTAACCATAACAAAGATGGTTTGATTGGTTTTGCAGATGCAGGTTACCTCTCGGATCCACACAATGCTAAATCCCAAATGGGATATGTTTTTACTCACGGTGATACGGCTATATCTTGGCGATCCATGAAGCAAACTCTTGTTGCTACATCGTCCAACCATGCAGAAATCTTGGCGATTCATGAAGCTAGCTGTGAATGTGTTTGGTTGAGATCAATGACTCAACATATTAAAGTGGATTGTGGAATGACCGAAGGAAAGGAGGAACCAACCATATTGTACGAGGATAATGCAGCATGCATAGCACAACTCAAAGATGGATATATTAAGGGAGACAGGACGAAACATATTTTGCCAAAATTCTTCTTCACGCATGATCTACAAAAGGATGGAGAAGTACAAGTTCTACAAGTTCGTTCAAGTGAAAATTCAGCAGATCTATTTACAAAGTCTCTACCAACCTCGACATTCAAGAAGCTAATACATCAGATTGGAATGCGAAGATTGAAAGACATTCAGTGATGTTCGGAACAGGGGGAGTAATGCGTGTTGTACTCTTTTTCCTTATCTCGGTTTTGTCCCAACTGGGTTTTCCGAGAAAGGTTTTAATGAGGTAACATCCAAAGAGTATTACGAGCTCTTAGAGTTATGACATCCAAGGGGGAGTTTTATAAATCATTGTGGATTGTCAAACTCTAGTTCTGGTCCATCAGGCCCATATCCGATGAGACTTAAGACGGTTTTTACTTTTCCTATTCCGAATAGGATTTAACTTTTATCTCTTGTATTGATTCCTATATAAAGATTCTATTGGAACCTTATTATCAATAATACAACACACGAAATTCCCCCATAATTCTCTCTAGTTTACAACACTTGCATTTATATCTATTGTAATGCTCCTCCAAGATTTTTGGTTAACACTGGCTGTAAAACACATCAAAAGCTGCTTCAAGGTGCCAATGGCTTTGAGAGCCTGAAGAGCACTCGTCTTGCTACCCACATTATTAAACAGGTAAAACCAAAACACAGGCCATGAATGGCAAGTAGATTCTAAATTAGTTTTTGGTTTATATTTCTTAAAAACTCTATTTTTGTCCATTCAAGATCTTCTGAAAAATAGATTCCCTAAAAAATAGAAAAACTAGTTTTTGGATCATTTCACTAATTTTCTAAAAACTACTATTCTTGGTTACTTGGTTTCTCAGTTTTTAAACGAGACTGCTTTTCTTTTTCATTTATAAATTTATTTATTTATTTATTTCTTTTTTGCAAAATCCAAAATCCAAAATCCAAAATTCACAATCTAAAAACGAAAAACAAAAATACAAAAACCACCTAAAATATTACAAACATTCATGGCCACAATTTAAGATATATAAAACAAAACCATAAAAATGTTTATGGTAACTAGTTCATGTTTTGGCCTTATATAACAACAAAATCTAACAGTTCTTTGGAGATATAGATCCAGCTACCTAGCTCCTGTGACTGCCACGAACTGCTGAAGTTCGTTACGGTTGCTTCTTCTCAACTTATGCTACATAAATTTTTTTAAAAAGGGATCACATGATGATTAAATTCGCACAAGAAATGTTGAGAATCACTGAATCTATACTATTAATCAAACAAGAGGCTTATGCCACTATCTTAATGCATTGAATTTTTTTTTTTAAAACATTATTGGGCCAATTTCGCCACTTTACACATATTTGAAGCCGATCCAAGCCGATCAAATTTCCGACCCATTTTAAAACACGCGGATCCTCTGTTGCTCGACCCATTTCATTACACGCGGACCATGTTTCAATGTCAAAGTTGACCCGGTCTGTATAAGAAAATATATCCAATTCTAGTCGGCCCAATATATAGCCCAATAATAGTATTCATTCATTCTCTTGAAAATTATTGCCGCCTAAATCAAACTAAATATCACAACAATATCTAACAAAATACACAATACGCAATATCTACTTGCAACTTTGTTTAAACGCACAAGATCTTACCAAATAGACAATATCTAATCAATTCAGAATTTAAAGTCGAATATTCGTCTCTATATTCTCTACAATAATCGCCAAATCATATCTAACAGTAAACCCTAAATTATTGACCTATATACTATAGATAGATGCTTGAAAAACAAGACAAAGTATGGCTTGGTCCTGATCGGATTTGTGGTTATGAGTGAGAAATTGGAGAGTATAATTCCAGTCAGGTGTGATTGTGCGTTTGATTAGCTGAGAGCTAAGGGATGTCCAGATCGTATAAGTGTAAGGACATGCAAAGAATAAGTGATCTCTGGACTCCGACGGTTCGCCACAAAACAAACAAGCTTGCGATATACCCCATTGACGAGTTCTACTTCTTGTTGAGAGATTGTCGCGAATAGCGAGCCAAGCAATGAACGCATATCTCGGTATTGATTGGTGGAACCATATCATTTTAGACCAGTTAACCCGAGGCCCTGCTACAAGTATCTGCTCCCTAGTTATTTTAGAGGAGAACATGTGCTTAAAATTATTCTCTCCAAATTTCTAGAGAAAGATATCATCCCCTGCGGCTGGAGTTGGAGGAGGCAGCCTCGATATTTCATGTTTCAAGGTCTGGTGAACATGAGTTCGACATCTACGTAAATTCCATGCTCCATTACTCACTATGTCAGCCACGTTAGCATCACGGTGACCACCCAAGTCGCTGAAGTCACGAGTTCCATGGTTCTCCATTGGCCGAGCACTGCCTAACCAATTGTCGTACCAAAAAGATGTGGAAGCACCGTCTCGAATGTCAATCCTTAAGAACTGACGGGCAATAGGACGTAACTTTAATAATTTCTGCCAAATCCAGGAACCACGCCCACCACACTTAACTTCCCAAAATGATTTTCCCTTAAGAAGGTATTGTCGAGACCAGGCCACCCATAGGGATCCAGAATTAGTGAAAAGCTTCCATATGAGATTGAGTGAGAAAACCCGGGAAGTGTCCCGCATCCTACGAATACCCAAACCACCTTCTGATTTTGGAGTGCAGATATCACTCCAAGCAACCTTTGCTTTCCTAGAAACATTAGGGGATCCAGACCAAAGAAAAGCTGTGCACATGCTTTCTATTTTGTCAAAAAAACGTTGTGGGAGACGGAACACAAAACACCAAAAATTTGTGATACTGAAAATAACCAATTTAATCAATTGAAGGCGACCAGCATAGGAGAGAGCTTTGGACGTCAAAGACAGAAAGTGTGTTCTTATCTTGTCAATTAGAGGCTCATAATCCAATATAGTCATACTCTGTGTAGTAAGAGGCAAACCAAGATATCTAATTGGTAGATGGTCCAACGGGATACCTTGATTAGCCGCTTCCATAAGCAAAGATTGACACACCATTTCAGCTGTATAGAAAGAAGACTTGACTGCATTCACAACCAGACCTGAATATTGAGCAAAATTTTCTAACACATGAATTATCCCTCTGATCGATTCAGCCTTTCCATCAAGGAAAATCATAATGTCATCAGCAAAACTTAGATGAGTTAACTTCAGCTCACGACACCAAGGATGATACCCAATCACACCAGTTCTTTCCGCATTATTCAAGAGGAGAGATAGCACATTATTTGCTAAATCAAAAAGATAGGGAGATAGGGAGCAACCTTGTAGAAGACCCCGCAAACTTGTAAAGAAACCCTCGAGCTCACCATTGACACATACCGAGAATGCTGTAGTTGAGGTACAATTATATATCCGAAGAGACAAAAATATCTGGAAAACCAATATTATGGAGAATGCCCATAATAAAATCCCACCATGCCGTATCGAATGCTTTGGAGATGTCCAGTTTAAGAGCACAACGGGGTGAAATTAACGGGCTATGATCATTCTTATCAAGCTCTATGGCGAGAATCACATTCTCAAGCAGTAGACGACCCTTAATGAAAGCACTCTGGTTTGGCTCAATTGCTTCAGGTAGAAATTACTTGATACGGTTAGCAAGAATTTTTGAAATGACCTTATACATCATGTTGCAATGAGCAATGGGGTGGAAATCTGTCATAGTCTTTGCATCCGTTGTTTTAGGTATAAGTGAAAGAATAGTGGCGTTGACTCCAGGAGGCATGAACCCAAATATGAAGAAAGACTGAATTGCAACTACAAAATCATTACCGATAATAGGCCAGGATGCTTGAAAAAATTATGCGGTAAACCCATCTGGTCCCGAGGATTTATTTCGAGGTATGTCATAGAGAACTGCTTTTATTTCAGCTGGAGTTATTGGAGATACCAGAATTCAGCCATTTCAGAGGGACAACGATAAGTTATTATGCTTTAAACCGACTCCAAATTGTTCCCCATTGATGTAACAAGCCCTTGTAAAAATTGCCTATAACAATTCTACAGTTTTATTAACTATATGTATGATATGATAATTTAAAATAGTTTGATAATAAAATCAAACAAATATAATAGAAGAACCATAATTTTAAATCTTAACAAAATATTTCAAATATAATAACTTAAAATGAATAACATGGTATTATTAGATATAAAATCTTAGTTTTATTTTTTATTGATTAACAATTTTTCACAAAATTAATTTTAATTTTCGTCTATAATTAATAAAAGAGAGATAGTGAGTTTAAACTTTTAGAAACTAACAATTATTTAAAATGTTATTTACAATTTTAAATTTAATTATATTAATTTAAATAGCATTTTCTATAATATGCCACATCACGATTGGTTAATTTGTTACCAAAATTTCTTAAATAATACTCTCTCCATATTAGAAAGATTGATTTTCTAAGTATTTCACACAGTTTAAGAAACAATAAAAATTTAATAATAAATGCATTACTTTGAAACTTTAAACACTTTTAAAATCTAAAAACCAATATAAATTCAACAATTAAAATATTCTCAATTAATGTTTCTTGAAAATTACAATTTACAAACATTAACTACTAAAAATATACTATTTAAAAGCCTAGAAAATCAATCTTTTAGAAACAAGAAAAAAAGCTAGAAAATCAATCTTTCTAATACGGATGAAGTAGTATATATTTTGATTTTTAAATTAATTCAAAACATTAAAATAACAAATGATAACAAGAAAATATTAACACATATAACTTGAAAACGATCTTCCTAGATTGTTGGGAGACAAACCAATGTCTCACATCGGAAGATTATAAAATAATAGTCTAATATATATATAAGTCAAGTCAATCACCAATTAGTATGAGGCATTTTAGGAAGGAGCCCAAAAACAAATCCATGCGGGCTTGGCCAGTTGGCCCAAATTGGACAATATCATACTATCAGGGAGTTGATTTGGGCTTGTAGAAGCCCAACAATTGGTATCAGAGCCTAGGTCAAAAAAATGTTGACCTAGGGAAGTGGGTGTGGGCTACATGCTCGGTGTGGGAGGAGCCCTCAATGTGAAATGATAAGAAGAGTGATTCAAGAGAATCTTGCGAATAAGGGGTGTCGGTGCCTAGGTGCCAAGGTTTCGCTAGATGGGGAGGCTAAGGTTCATGGTCCATGGTTTGAGGAGAGGATTGTTGGGAGACAAACCAATGTCCCACATCGGAAGATTAGAATATAATAGTCTAATATATAAGTCAATTCAATCACCAATTTGTATGAGACCTTTTGGGAAGGAGCCCCAAAACAAATTCATGTGGGCTTGGCCAGTTGGCCCAAAGTAGACAATATCATACTAATGAGGGAGTTGATTTGGGCTTGCAGAAGCCATCAAACAAGCGATATGGCTTAAGGAATTGTTGAGTGAGATATTAAATATAGAAGGCAAGAAGGTCATACTAAAAATCGACAACAAATCGGCCATAGCTTTGACTAAGAATCCAGTGTTCCATGGAAGGAGTAAACACATTCTCTCAAAGTATCACTTCATTCGTGAGTGTGTGAAGAATGGACAAATCGAAGTGGAGCATGTACCTGGTGTAGAGCAGAAGGCGGACATCCTCACCAAGCCATTAGCAAGGATCAAGTTCAAGGAAATGAGAATTCTAGTCGGACTTCAAGAGATCAAACTTTCCAGAATTCAAGTTGGAATTAAGGGGGATATTTTTGGATAATTCTGTTACTTGAAGAAGAAGTTTTCTCTTTCTAGAAGAAGCTAGAAGAGATAGAACAAAGGAAAATCTAAACAAGTAGATTTAGATAAGTTTTTGTAAGGTTTCCTTTTGTAATAGAATGAGAAGGTGCTTGTTTCTATTATAAATAAGACTATAATGGAGAGATGTTCCATAAGAGAGTTTAGAGAAAAAGATTTAGTTTTGAGAGAGTTTCTAAATCTAATAAAGAAAAGTTGTTCTTTATAACCTAAATTCTAAGTTTATACGATTTGAATTGGTATCAGAGCTTTAGGAGAAGACTCGATCATAACCGGAAATTGAAGATTCACGTAACCAAGCATGGGGGACGTGACTAATGCTCAGCCGCAAACAAAAGACTTTGGATCTTCATCGATTCATTGTCCTATGTTAACATCGACAAACTATACAGTTTGGGCGATGAGGATGAAAGTAATGTTACGGTTATACAAAGTCTGGAAAACCATTGATCCAGGATCTGCTGACCCAAAGAAAAACAATGTGGCGACAGCACTCTTGTTTCAATCTATTCCAGAGGCGTTAATTCTTCAAGTAGGAGAGCAAACCCCAACAAAAGATATATGGGAGGCCATCAAATCACGTCACCTTGGAGCTGACTGTGTGAGAGAAGCGAGTCTTCAAACATTAATGGTGGAATTCGATAGGTTAAAGATGCAGGATACCGACTTGGTGGATGACTTTGCAGGAAAGATGTCCGGCATATCATCTAAATCAGCATCTTTGGGACAAACTATCGAAGAACCAAAGCTGGTGAAGAAATTCTTGAAGGGACTTCCTAGAAGCAAGTACATTCATATAGTAGCTTCTCTCGAGCAAGTCCTAAACCTAAATGAAACTGGGTTTGAAGACATAGTTGGGAGGATAGAGGCGTATGAAGAACGTGTAGGGGAATAAACCCAAAGAGAAGACCAGGGAAAACTTATGTTAATGAACAATACTCAGTATAACCGTGGAGGCTATGGAAGTTTCCGAGGAACAACTAGAGGTCGTGGAAGTTTCCGAGGAACAAGTAAAGGCAGGGGTCGAGGGAGATCTAATGGCCAAAACCCAGGAGGAGAAACCGTAGAAAATAAGGACAAGCAGAAGAAAGATTGATCCAAGGTAATCTGTTGGAGATGTGATAAGCCGGGTCACTTTGCATCAACTTGTCCTAAGAAACCAATAATAAAACATCAAGAGACGAACTTAAATGAGACACAAGAGGCTGATGCTCTTAATGTTCATGAGGTGGTGTTTTTAAACGAAGACAAGGTGATTCCAAAGAATTACGACATCAACAATGGTGATACAAGTGTTTGGTATTTGGATAATGGAGCGAGAAATCACATGACGGGAAACAAAGAATTTTTCTCAAGCTTAGATGAGAATATTCAAGGGAAAGTAAGGTTTGGTGATAATTCATATGTTGACATTGTTGGGAAGGGTACAATTAATTTTGTCTGCAAGACTGGAGAGAAGAATGCACTCAAAGAAATCTACTATATACCCGACCTAAAGAGCAACATATTAAGTCTTGGACAAGCAATGGAGAATGGGTGTGAAGTGTACATGAAAGGAGATTTGTTGACACTAAGAGACCCTCATGGAAGACTGCTTGTACGAGTCACAAGATCACCAAACCGTCTCTACAAAACACATATGGAAATTAGCACTCCTAGTGTTTTCATATAAAAGGCGATGAAACTACATGGAAGTGGCACACTAGGCTAGGACATGTAATTTTTGGTGTGATGAACAACATGGTGGAGAAGGATATGGTTGTAGGAATGCCACAGGTATTACATTAGAAGAGTGTATGCGAAGCTTGTTTAGCCGGAAAACAAACAAGAAATTCATTTCTGACTAAACCCATGTTTCGTGCGGCACAAGCAATGGAGTTGATCCATGGAGATCTATGCCGACCAATATCACCACCAACACCAGCCAATAATCGGCATGTCTTCGTTCTCATTGATAATTTTTCCAGGTACATGTGGACCATGTTATTGAAAGAAAAGAGTGAAGCATTCGATCGGTTCAAAAGATTTAAAGAGATTGTTGAGAATCAAACTGGTTTAGCCATCAAAACTTTTCACACCGATAGAGGAGGAGAGTTTACCTCCACAGAATTTAATTTATTATGTGAGAAAAATGGAGTCACGAGGCATCTAACCACACCTTACACACCACATCAAAATGGTGTAGTCGAAAGAAGAAATCAGACTTTGATGAAGATGACAAGAAGTATGCTTAAAGGGATGAATATTCTGAATTTTATGTGGGGAGAGGCTGTATGTCATTCAACTTACCTCATTAATCGAGTTCCAATGAAAGCATTGAAGAGTCAAACCCCTTACGAATGCTTCACATCCAAGAAACCGAACATAGAACATTTGAGAGTTTTTGGGTGTGTTGCTCATGCGAAAATCAATGGGCCGTATCTAAAGAAGTTAGATGAGAGATCAAAGAGTGTGATCAATCTTGGAACTGAGCCAGGTTCTAAGGCCTATAGACTCTATGATCCAGTGGCTGGAAAAGTAATTGTTAGTAGAGACGTGGTCTTCAACGAGAAGAAAGCTTGGGACTGGTCATCTCTAACAAAGAAAACCGATGGAAAACCCGGTATGTTTAAACTTCCTCACAATGGTATTATAGATGATGGAGCGGGATATGGGAATGATCATGAGAATGAGAAAAACAATGGTCATCAAGATTCTGATCAAGAATCTATAAACCAAGACGAGGAAGAAGAAGACGACATTAATGATGGCATGAATCAAGGAGGAGAACCTCAGCAGAGAATGACAAGATATGGTCGTGCCATACATCAACCAAAGTACCTTGATGACTATATGTTACTTGCAGATCAAGAAAGCAAAAAATTGTTACTCACGATAGATGGTGAACCAGAAAACTTTCTTGAAGCCGAAAACATGAATGAATGGGTTGAAGCAATGGAAGCTGAGTTGGACTCCATTACAAGGAACGCGACTTGGGAGCTCATTGATAAACCGGTGGGAGTTAAGCCCATAGGTCTAAAATGGATCTATAAGATTAAGAGAAAAGAGGATGTCACAGTGAATAAGTATAAGGCAAGGCTTGTGGCAAAAGGCTATGTACAACAACAAGGGATAGATTTTGATGAAGTGTTTGCTCCAGTAGCAAGACTATAAACAATACGACTTCTCATAGCCCTCATAGCAACAAGTGGTTGGGAGATACATCACCTAGACGTGAAGACTGCTTTCTTAAATGGTGATCTAAAAGAGAAAGTTTATGTGACTCAACCTGAAAGCTTTGAGAAAAAGGGAGAGAAAGATCGAGTGTATAGGCTTTATAAAGCTGTATACGGTGTACGACAAGCCCCTAGAGCTTGGAATATTAAGCTCGATCAAGTTCTAAAGGAGATGAACTTCAAGAAGTTCGTAAAGGAGCCATTAGTGTATCGTAAGAAAGATAAGAAGGATCTCTTAATTGTGGCTATCTATGTTGATGATTTTTTTTGTGTCGGGAACTTCACTTAAGGTAATCAAACAATTCAAGGAAGATATGTCAAGAAAATTCGAGATGTCAGATCTTGGAAAATTAACATACTATCTTGGCATAGAAGTAATTCAAGGAGCAGATGGGATTATGATCAAGCAAGAAGGCTATGCTCAAGGAATTCTTATTGATGCTAAGATGGATACATGTAACTTGACTCACGTGCCAATGGACTCGAGTTTAAAGCTCTCAAAGGCAGAGAAGGAACCGGAACTCGACGCCACCGTGTATAGGAGGACTATAGGATGTTTAAGGTACCTTCTTCATACAAGACCAGACCTATCGTTTGCAGTTGGAGTACTAAGCCGATATATGCAAAGTCCACGAGAATCTCATGGACAAGCTATCAAGCATATACTAAGGTACGTAAGAGGAACTACAAACTTTGGTTTATTTTTTTAAAGAGACAGGTCAAGGAGGATCATCGGATATAGTGATAGCAGTCACAATATTGATGTTGATAATGGAAGAAGTACCTCGGGACATGTATTCTACTTTGGCTCATCACCAATCACTTGGACATCACAGAAGCATCCAACCGTAGCTTTGTCCTCATGTGAACCAGAATTCATGGCAGCTACAGAAGCCCAACATTCCTGAGATCTTCTGTAACACGTATAACTTGCAAAAATATTATTTTTCTCGACTCTTCTCTAACCGATCCACCTTGTGAGGTAAGAACAATTATTCATTTTCGTTGGTCCTTAACTTCTCTAATTTAACTATTCAACCTAATAAACTTGTGTGCTTTGAGAGAAAATAATTATGATACTAAATGGTAAACAAGTTTGTTATGATTGTCTAAGATTGAATATTTGGGATGATTGAGTAGTGTTTTGTTTATGATTGTAGGTCAATGGCACCATTCAAAATTGATGATCAAAATTCCTTTGGAGTAGCAAATGATGAATCTTAGTTTTCTAATTCTGATTTTTATTATGGTTTTGAAACCGTAAATATTTCTTGTTATGTTCTAGTAGTTTTTGTGAGACTAATTATGTGGTAGAAAGTTAATAGCCTCAAGTTGCTTATGTGACATATTAACACAGAGATACTGACTTATAGATCAGCTCAAGAAGCAAAAAATGGCAAAGATATTCAAAGGATTTAGTGGGAAATAGTTTAAGTACACTAGAGACGAGTTTCGTGAGACTAGGTTAAAACAATATGATAACTTTTTAAATATCTTAACCCATCGACCTTTGGAAAAACTCAATCAGGTTAGTTTAGCCTTCATAACTGATTGTACTTCATCATTAAAGAATCGATACATAAAGTTATTTTTGTGTGAAAATGTCACAATCTGACATGGACTATCACAAATTATAGCATTTACGGCTTGGACATCCTTCTTTGTCAATTTTTTTGTTTTTACCAGAGTTGTTTTAGTTAAAAAGTTTGTCGATCCTAGTCCTTGTGACACGTGTTTTAGGGCGAAACAAACTAGAGAGGTGTTTTATGACAGTTTAAATAAATAAAAAGAGTGTTTTTTCTTTGATTCATTGCGATGTTTGTGGTGTTTATCGCATTAGTGCTTCGTGTAGGGCTGTTTATTTTCTCACAATTGTCGATGATTATTCTAGGACCGTGTGGACCTATTTGTTATTAGCCAAATCCGAGGTTTGGACTGTGCTTCGGAATTTTTGTACAATGACTACAAAAGCAGTTTGGGAAAGATGTCAAGATACTCTGTAGTGATAATGGGACTTAGTTCATGTGTCTTGCATCCTATTTTCACAAGAATGGTATTCTCCATCAAACGTCTTGTGTTGGTACTCCTATGTCTACGAATAAAATTTTCCCTATGTCTCACACGCTGAGTCCGATGACATTGTTTTACCAGTCTCACAGTCTTTACCGGATGTTGTTGATTGATGTGTCGTTATTTTAAGGGTTTTATGCCTTTGATTTAATATGTTTTCTATAGTCCATATTGAGTTTAGGATTAGGTTTTGTGTCTTTTTGTTTCTTTTTAGTATTTTCTTAGGTTTACAAGTCATGGGAGCTAAATGAATCAAATGGAGCAGTTTTGGACGTCTACACACTACAAAGATCAGTTGGATATGCATTTGGATCGACCAGAATGATGAATTAATAAAGTGGTGCATTTTGAAGTGTGAGATCGACCGTTCCACGAGGATCAATCGATCCCGATTGCAAATATTCTCCAAATATTTTTATTTATTCCGACTTAAACCTAGGGATCTCCTATAAATAAAGGATGCTCGTGCCTGAGCCATCAGCGAGCATCAGATTGAGATTTTTACGGAGTTTTTGGTCACTTTCATTTGAGAGTTTTTGAGAGATTTTAGATCTAAATTTCAAGTTGATTTTTGGATCTCTATTGCCTTGTATATCTTATTTTCGTCTCATGCTTTCAATCAATCCATTGATCATGATCTGTGCTATGTTTGAGTAGTTTATTTTTTGGGTGAAAGAATTTATTCAAAGGGATTTCAATGATTAATTAGGATATTATTATAGATTAGAGTTTATGAATTAGTTCTCTATTTCTATGATTTTAATGCTATTGTTAGGTTGACGAATCTAGAAACTGATCTATAGGTTATCTAATGCTACTGACCCTTGGTTAGATAATTTGGAATCAATAGTTTATAGGCTTAGTAATTATTAGCCGACAGAAGTCAAGGTTGGATTACTAGGTGAAAAGATCAAACTTGGTAAAAATGCTAGCATAGGTTCCTGACGGATTTATGTTTAAGATTGTCTTCACATTTGGAAGGTGGTTTACTTGTTAATAGTATTTCGAGTTCTAGAACCGTATTTCATTAAAACCTTAGTCCGGTTAGATGTCCAATTAATTATTGAATCCCGCAATTTCCCGAATCCCAACTCTTTCCTCTATTGAACTTTTTCAAACCATTTAATTTACTGCATTTAATTCGGTTTTCTCGTGACAATTAAAACCCCCATATTTTATTCTAGCTCTGTTTATGCATCATAAGTCTAAAGTCCACTCTGCTCTCTGTGGATTTGATCCCGTTAATATACTACCGCGCATTTAACCCTGCACTTGCGGTGTTATTATTTTGGGTTAAAACTTGAGATATCAAGTTTTTGGCGCTGTTGTCAGGGAGCCAGAGTTGCCTCTAGATTTTTTGTTTTGAACCTAGTTTAGAAATTTTTATTTTTTGTTTTATTTATATATTTTTCGTTACTGTGATCGACCGATCCCCTTGAGATCGATCGATTCCAATGCCTTATTCTCGGTTACTGATTTTCGATTTTCGACTTCTTTTTTCTCAGGTGCATGCAACTACGGAACAAAGGTTCTAAGGACTTGTAGATTTTGAGTAACCAAGAGTTGAATGAGAGGATCAGAGCTAGTATTAAGGCAAGGAAAGAGGCTAGAATGGCCGATGTTGATAACCAAAGAGTTATTCCTCCGGGTGTGGTCGAGGAAACTGTAGAGCAGAGACAACAGAAAGAGGCATTGGCTGCTCAACAACCTCTCAATGACGCTGAACTTCAAAGGCAGCATCGAGAGATTTCTGCGCGTTTTCTAGCCGCACCACCGCATGGTCATCAAGGACCACAGCGAAGGGTTACCTTAGGCGAGCAAGATGCTCCGTACGCCAACTATAGGAACTAATCGGCAATCACTCCGCTAGCGATCCAAAGGCAGGATTATGAGATCAAGCCACAGATCATTGCGCTGGTTAAGGAGAATACATTCCATGGGAACTCTTATGAGAACCCAGTGGACCACATTGATATCTTTGAAGAGATCTGCAACACAACAAGCTCAAATGGAGTTCCTACTGATTACCTGCACTGTAAGTTTTTCCTTTTTTGGCTGACTGACAAAGCTCATAGGTAGCTTAAGTCATTGAGGTCTGGATCCATCACCAGTTGGGGACATTGTCGAGCTGCCTTTTTACAGCAGTTTTTCACAAAGTCGAGATCGGCCGCGTTAAAGAACAAAATTACTACTTTCCAGCAGGCTGCTATCGAGGCATGTGACTGTTATAAGGAGTATTTAAGGGACTTTCCCACTCAAAGCCACACTGAATCGGATATGATGAACTTCTTCTATAATGGGATAGAGCAGAAGTATCAAATGGCACTGGATACAGTGAGTAGGGGGAACTTCATGAGCAACACTCTTGAGGAGGCCACCGAGCTGATTGAGTACCTTGCATCGATTAATGCTTACCATTGCCCTGATTATGATAGAAGGATCAAAGCTCCAGCGAGCGATAGGGCAATGGAAGACCTTAGTGCAAAGGTGGACATGCTTCTGAAAGCACAAAGGAGGCCAGTAAACGTGATAGAAGATCACGAGTATGAAGATGAGTTGATATGATATAGGCACCAAATATATCCAAACCTAAAGGATAGCTTGATGGAGGAGTTGTTGTTGGATTAAAAGTCACTCTCAACAAATCCGAGTGAAAAGTTAGCGAGATGGGGCGATGGTGAAGTTGTTGTTGGACTAAGGTCACTCTCAACAGGTTCAAAGAGATGATACGAAACGGTAATGGATTGAGAAATGCCACACAGATCTGTGAAAGGATCTATGATAAGTCTAATACACTCTAAGCTTCAAGGATTCACACACAAGAAGTTTAGAAGACAAAATATTTCTTTCTCAGAAATATTCAAAGAGAAAACTCTCCAGTTTCGAAAATTCAGATTCAATCATGTTATCTTTGAAAAATGTTCAACACAAAATAAATAAAAGACAAGTGATAGTTTGCATGAAGGAGAGAGAAAGAGACAACATTCAAACAGAGTTTTGGAAATCAGAAAATGTCTCTTGAACTCCTTGGCCGAAAATTGTGTTGTTGGGCTTGCAGAAAATCAACTAAATTGGCCGATGATGATGCGATCCATTTGCCTCGTTAAAAACCTTACCAACAAAACCCATTGGGACAAAAATTGGTGAAGGGAAAAAGAGCACAAATGGAGCACATACCCATTTAGTGATTTCTTTGGGCCTCTTGAATTTGCTTGGTGATAGTAAAAGTAGCAAATTCCTTGTTTCCTTGAAGAACCGGCAAGAAAGGTGTCGTATGACTCTTGTGTAATTCTTGCACATCTTCTTTCACTCCCTTAATGATGAGGCTGTTCACGGACTTGATAAATTGCTCTCTCACACGCCTTGTTCCTGATCTTGTTCTTGGTGTTTGTTCCAAGGTTGCTATGTGTATAACTTCTTCCTTGGATCCAGCTGAGCTTGTATCGATGTCCTCATCATCTCCTCCCTCTTGAAAAGGTTCTGACCTCAGAATAGGTAAATCGGGCAGATCAAGCTTGTAAGCATTATCGTTGATCTTTTCTAGCACTTGAAATGGTCCATCGCCTCTTGGTGCAAGCTTGGATTTTCTTTTGTCCAGAAATCTCTCATGCCTCATATGCAACCAAACCCAATATCCTGGTTCAAATGTGACCTCCTTTCGGTGCTTATCAGCATGTTGTTTGTACTTCTCGGTCTTATCTTCCAGATTTTTTGTAACCTTTTGATGAAGCTTCTTCACAAAATATGCTCTGCCTTCTCCTTCATTAGAATAAACAGTTCGGGCAGAGAAATAAGATCAAGTGGAGTTTCTGGATTAAACCCATAGACAATCTCAAAAGGAGAAAAATTAGTACCCGAACGTTTAGCATGATTATAAGAAAATTCAATGAAAGGTAAGCATGATAACCAGTTTCGTAAATTCTTACCAACCGTTGCTCTCAGCAAAGTATATAGAGTACGATTTACTACCTCAGTTTGGCCATCTGTTTGGGGGTGACAAGTGGTTGAGAAAAGCAGCTTGGTTCCCAACTTTCCCCACAACGTTTTCCAGAAATGGCTTAGGAACTTAGTGTCGCGATCTGATACAATGGTCCTCGGCACTCCATGTAAACGCACTACTTCTTTGAAAAAGAGATCAGCAGTTTGAGTTGCGTCATTTGTCTTGTTGCATGGAATAAAATGAGACATTTTTGAGAACCTGTCTACAACTACAAAGATGGAATCCTTGTGGTTGATTTTTGGCAGACCTAAAACAAAATCCATAGAAATGTCTACCCAACACAGGTTAGGAGTAGGCAAAGGCATATATAAACCATGAGAATGTGACCTGGATTTTGCCTTTAGGCAAGTGATGCACTTGGCACAGAATCTCTCCACACCTCTTTTCATATGCGGCTAGTAGAAATGCTCTATTAGAACACTCAAAGTCTTGTCTCGTCCAAAATGTCCCATGAGGCCTCCTCCGTGAGCTTCTCCAACCAGCAGCTCTCTCATTGACCCTTGAGGAATGCACAGCCTTTTATCTTTGAAGAAAAACCCATTATGTTGATAAAATGATCCGCGAGCAGCCTTGCTTGTTTCTTGGAAAATTTCTTGAAAATTTTGATCAGTTTCGTATGAGCTCTTGATATGTTCAAATCCCATAATCTTAGCCTCCATTGTACTGATTAGGGTGTGTATCCTTCATAATGCATCAGCTACAATGTTCTCCTTTCCTTTCTTATATTTGATCACTTAAGGAAAAGTTTCTACAAACTCAAGCCACTTAGCATGTCTCTTCTTTAGTGTAGTTTGTCCTCTTAGATGTTTGAGCGTTTCGTGATCTGTATGAATAACAAACTCTTTGGACAATAAATAATGTTGCCAAGTTTCAAGAGATCTTACCAAGGCATATAGCTCCTTATCGTAAATGGGATAATTAAGGGAAGATGCACTGAATGTTTCGCTGAAGTATGCTATTGGTTTGCCTCCTTGAGTAAGAACAGCTCACATGCCTGTACCAGAAGCATCACATTCAATCTCAAAAGTTTTATCGAAGTTAGGAAGTACCAAAACAGGCGCATGTGTGAGGCTATCTTTAAGCTTGGCGAATGCCTCATCTTGTGCTGGCCCCTATTTGAACTCCACATTCTTTTTGATTACCGATGTTAAAGGTGCAACAATGGTCCTAAAATCTTTTACAAATCTCCGATAGAAACTAGCCAGACCATGGAAGCTCCTCACTTCTCCAATAGTAGTTGGAGTCGGCCAGTCTTGTATCGCCTTGATATTTTCTTCATCGACCTTTAAACCCTGTGAACTCTGATATTAGTATTTTTACTCAGTAATCAGCCTGTAGTCAGGGGAGACCTAGCAATAGGAACTTGTCCTATTGGATGTGAATCCCATGTCCTTGTTACTTTTCCTAAGTAAAAATACAAGTTATTGTTTGATGTATGCTGTGAGTGGTGAGCAATAAACTATGGATATATCAATTCCTTAGTCTAACATGTCATTGTAGTACTAAGGTGTCAATCCAAATGAGTGTGATGCTAACAATCAGGATGAGATCAGATATACTTAATTCAAGCCAAGCAAGTTGAGGTTGGATTGTCTAACAAACTAAGTGAAACATGAAATATGCAAAATAAATGCTAAGTAAAAATACTAGGGAGGCAGGTGCAGGTGCTAGAGAAGCAGTGCACAGATGCTGTAGGAGTAATGCAGTAAGAGAAAATAACGAAATAAATTGATGAGATAAAACTAAGCGTGGAAGCTAGCAAGCGAAAATGATAACAAAGACAAGGTAAAATCAATAAAGACAAACAAGCTCTCAAGAATGGGGTAATTGGTCAGTGACTCCTCTGAATTCTATCTAAGGCGCTGATAAACTCACACAGAGCTAATCCCTAGACAACGGGTTCACAAGCAATCAAATCCACTGTCGTGACAGATGACCTCAAGCTAAAGCAGTTCCAGACTCAGATGTCTCTGATGAACATTTCATCAACCCGTTCTTTTCAATGAACATGCTAAACATCCAATCTCTTAGGCTAGGAATGCAAATCTCTGGCATTAGTTGTTCAAGCGTTTCATCAACCACCTTTTGAGTGTGGAAACACTTAAGATCTAGTTGTAATTGATCAGAGAGAAACTAGCATTAAGAACACTAATCCAGAAAGGATTCACAAACAACTAAACTCAAACGCCCTAGAAGATCAAAGATTCGTCACTAACCTATCCCATTCTCAAGAACCCTAAAGAACTACTCAAGCATATTGAAGAACATAAACCCAGAAAATCCAAACTTCTCATAATTCATTAAAAATAGATTAGAATGATAGATTATTGCAAGAATAACAAGACTGCAAAGAATTAAAACATACTAACAAGTGGATTAAAAGAAATCTGGATTCAAAGTCAAGAATAATGAAGAACAAATGAAGAACACTCAAGAACAGAGAGAAAACCTAAAAATAAAAAGCTTATACTAAAAATAAAAACGGAATACCCTTTGGACAAAACCCAAAAAGGGTATTTATATGAAAATGCGGAAAACCCTAAAACGGATAAAGACAAAATAAACGGCTAAGTCTTCGGAGATTGATGCAGCTTGGACCGGCGTGTGTGTAGAAGTGATCGAGCTGGGAATGAAGCCTGCTGGACCTCCTGCTCGACGTGTGTGCTCGAGCACTCAGCTCGACGTGTGTGCTCGAGCACTCTGCTCGACGTGTGTGCTCGAGCACTCTGCTCGACGTGTGTGCTCGATGGACTGCTCGATGTGTATGCTCGACGAACTGCTCGATGTGTGTGCTCGACGGACTGCTCGATGGACTGCTCTTCTTTAGCCTGCTTGAGTACTTCTCAGAAATTCTGCTCGAGCACTATGTGAAAATCTGCTCGAGCACTATGTCTTCTGCATGCTCGAGTACATCGCTCGAGCACAACCTTGAAAATCTGCTCGAGCACATTGCGTCCCCTGCTCGAGTATTTTTGTTTCTTTCTTGCTAGAGCACACGATAGTAAGCGCAGAGTTAGGTGAATTGTGGAGTTTTTGATAGAGCATACGGATTCTAGTGGCGTGAAACTCTCCAAACATCCAGAACATCGTCCAAGTACCTGAAATCAACTCCAAAATGCATATGTATGCAAATCTAATGCAAATATTAGTATGGACGCTAAATGTGTGAAAAACACTAGAAAATGGGGTGAAACATATTATGAATCTAGTCCTAAATGATATTAAATGCATGCTAAAACATGCTAAAATACAGAGACATCAACTCCCCCAAACTTAGTCTTTGCTTGCCCTCAAGCAAACAATTCATAAGAAGGGAGAGAGGTTTGAAAACGGGGATTCAAAACCTAAACAATGCAGTTTTAAAATTTATTCAAATTCCCAGGAAGCTATCTTGAGTGCAATGTTAACAAGTTCTACTTTTAAAGCCTTAGCCATGCTCGTCACATCACTTACTTAACAATGATTTTAACATGCACAAGCATTCAGATTCTTCAGACCCTTTAACATTCATTAAACAGAAATCATGAATCAAGTTTATTCACAGTCATTGAACTCATTTGGCTAAGGAAGTGGTCAAAGGACAAAGATGGTCCCTTAAGGTAACTGGTGACACTCATTCTCACTCAAAGGACTCTCAAAGAAAGACTGAGCTTTAGAAGAAGGCTAAAGGTCAAGGCCAACTGATGCATACAAGGATAGACTCCCATCTACCCATACATGTACATAATAAAAACCCAAACTCCTAAATCTAATCCCAGGAATGATCCTATCGTTACCCTTTGGCACTTTTCTGCAATGAATTCATTTTTGATCAAATTTTTTTCTTTGTGTTCTAAGGAGGGTTTACCTTAACATTTGCTTAGTCTAGCGGATTAGGTGTCTATCTGAGGCTCTATCTCTTATGTAATTCATGCAAGTTTTTCTTTTTTTTTTTCTTTTCCTGAGCCCATACATATTTTTTTTCTTTCGTACTACCCAATCCTTTACTAGAGCTTCAATTATACACATCCCTCTTCTTAGAAGTTTCTTTCCTTTTTCCCTTTTCTTTCTCTTTTTCGACTCATCCAACAGTGGTTATCTACTAACTCAGTCGAGTTCTCTACCTCGAGCTGGAACATCCTAATTCGTTTCTACCCAAAATCATGTTCCCACCTAGTCCTAGCTAGTCCATAAACTGTGAACTAGAACTAAATGAAAATCTATCCTTGTCGGCTCCAACCTAACACTTTCTACCAAGCTCAGTTCATAAAAAGGCCTCACACACAGAAAATAATATTGGCTTGAAAGAAAGGTAGGTTCAATGGTGGGGAAACTGTTCCAATGAGGGGAATCAGCTACTTGGATAACAAGGATGGTAAAAAGATGAAAGATAATCCAAGTATGTATATAGGTATCCATGAGTTCAAGTTCAATGCGTAACCATGATAATTATAAGTCAGGTTATGGTCCAAATAGATAGGGAATGAATACACTTCACAACAAGCTTCAGCCAAAATCAAATGTCAAGCAATGAATTCAAAGGATGGTGCTGCCTTATGCTTCAAACTTAATCAACATGCAGAACAGGAAAACTAAGTGGTTCATTAACAATTTATACTGCATGCTAGGCTAGACAAGAATCATCATTGTGCCCTATGCAGAAATCCTAGATGAAATGCAACTATACTCAATACTAAAATGCTAATGCAACTACATGGACACTCTGTTTTTGTGAAATGATTTTCGAAAAAATTTCAAATTTTTATAGTTTTCAGATGCACATAGATGATTGAAAATTTGAAATAAGAAAATAGAAAACAATGTTAAATACAACATGAACCCTTCCCCAAACTTAAATTACACAGTCCCGTGTGTAATAAAATCTGGAAAAGAGTTCAGGAATGAAAGCGAAATTAAACACAAGTACAATGATATATACAATGAGTTTGGAGTTGATACTTCAATAGTCGGAGAAGAAAGAGTCGGTGAACTCTTCTATGTCCTCGCGGGAGTACGTTGGTGGAGGGGGTTGGTGCGGCTTGGCAGCTCTGCTTGGTCCTGCTGCCTTCCTTTTTCTCTGCCTTGGCTCAAAGGAAGAGTATCAAGGTGGCTCGTCATAGGTGCTGCGCCTAGAACTAATGTGTGTAGAACCACTTCTCCGCAGGGTACTCGGTTGGGACAGTTCTTCATGTTGGTGAGCAGAGGCGGCTTGGTCTTGTGCTTCGTGTGCGTCAGGGGGGCTCTTGCTCTTTCCTTGACTCTTGCTGAAATGCTCCTTCATCTCCTTCATCTCCTTCCACCCCTCCGTCAATTCCTTCACCGTGCTCTTTAGTGCCTTGATCGTTTTATCCTGAGCTTTGTTCCACTTCTGGAGCAACCCTATTCGCTTGTAAGCCTCCCATAGACCCTTGTGCTGTTTTTGTGCTGCATACTCTTCGAAGTGAAACGACTCGGGCGGGGTGTCTTCGGATGCGCTCGGAGAGTGAGATCGAGCTGGGTGACCAGGAACATCTTTTTTTCGCACTTGTTAGGGGTCTTCCTGCACTGGTTGATAGAGCAATTCGATTGGTGGGCAGAAATCGATGCTAGCGCTTTCTAGAGCAGCGCAGGGGAGTTGTAGTTGAGCCGGTCCAGCTGTAGGGTGCATGAACTGAAATAGGCATTCTCCTGAACTTGGTGTCTTGTTTAGGAAAAATGCTTTCCTGAGGTAGTCCAGGTCCAGTCATCTTGGTGCGCAGGGCTCTGAAATCAAAGGTACTTTGCAGGCGACCAGTATGGGTGTGATGACACCTCCAATGCTGAGCTCGCCTTTCGAATTTTTTTCTATGCAGCTTCACACCCCAGTCTCTATAGTTAAGGAACTGGTTTAGCATAGTGAAGGTGAGACTTGTATTGTTTCTATCTCCTAGCAGTTCCGTCCCATCCTTAGCGAATTCGAGAAGCTCTTTCAAAGCTAAGTCTATCACTTGTAGCTGACCTTGGTTTACAGAGCCTGTCACTTGGCGCGCAAACATGGTGTGGGCAATGGATTTGTGCAGGTATCTCACTGCAGGGTGGCGAATCTGAGTGCTCTTGGACCTAGAAGATGAGTAGGGCGTGTCCACTGCTATTGTACGCCATAGGGATTGTAGCTCTTCTTTCGCAAAATCTTCTTCTGATCCTGTCCCACTGCTGAAACCATAGAGAGTGTCGAGCTCGGCGGTGGTGAGGGAGTAGAGCTTTCCTCTTACTTTGAATGTGATCCATCCCAGCCCTCCGTCCGAGACGTATTCGGGGTGATCTTCATAGAAGTGAACTTGAAGGGTAGCGAGGAAATGACAAGTTTCAACTTGATAAGCTGGCGAGTTATTTCTCATGAATTTTGTCAGCCCCCCTAGTGCGAATAGGCATTCAACATCTTCAGCTATACCCAATTTCTTCATGGTTTGTCGGTGAGGATAGCGTGTCCCTACGAAACCTCTAGAAAGGAAGACTGCTCTCATCTCTTTTGCCGTCAGCTCTGGCTCTGTCCTCTCGCTACTCTTTCCTTCCTTAGCCTCCACGTCTGCGCTTCCATCTCCAGATTTCTCACCACTACTCCTGACAGGTCGTTTTCCACGAGCAATCTATTCCCGGTCTCGCGAGAATGCCATGGGTTTTGCTCTACGTGGCGGACTCAAGTGCTGAGGGTGATATGCTCATCGAGCTCCTCTGTGCTCGAGTAGTGGACTCGAGTGTCTCTACTGCTTTTAACGGGCCTTTTTCCTTGAGCGATTTCTGCCCTGTCTCGTGAGGATGTCTTGGTCTTTGCAGCATGCTGCGGGCTTGAGTGCTGAGGGTGATATGTCTCATCGAGCTCCTCTGTGCTCGAGTAGTGGACTCGAGTGGTTTCTCTGCTTAGGCGCTTGAGTTTCTCGGGACTTGAGTGTTTGACTCGGGTAGAGTAACCAAGCCCGTGTCTTCTCTCAATTTCAGGCTCTGGTTCAGGTTCAGTAGGTTGTCGACTCTCCGCTGCACGCTTGATCTTCGCGTAGTGCCGTGCTAGCGAGGTAGCTCTTGCACGGTTGCGCCAGTCTGGTGCAGGCTCATCAGCTGCGCTTGCTTGAGATGTGAAACCTCTTTTTTCTGTATAACGCCTAGCAATGTTTTCCGCTTCTGTACGTCCGCGGTTGTATGTCATTGTAGGTGTGTTGGAAGAGGTGCTCGACGAGGTTGATAGAAAATCTTGGATTTAGAAAGTTTACGAAGAAAACGAAGAACACGAAGAACACGAAGATCAGAGGTTTTTGTTTTCGAGATTTCTGCAAGTGTCAAGTGTGAAGTTGCAAGGGGGGGGCGTCCCTTTTATAGAGAAAACGGGGGGATGAATCTGGACGTGCTAGAGACAGACGACGCAAGTGGCGGTAGAACGAGACAGAGGCGCGTAACAAAGACAAGAAAAAGACATGGGTTAGAAAATTGAAAAGCGTGATTTAGATAAGTCTTGAATACTTAGAAATTATCTCGATTCAATTCAGAAAAATCGAAATCTATATTTTGCCGTTAGTTTTTTTTTTTCTTATTATTATTTTTTTTTTTTTAGAACCCCTTTTTGCGTTGTCGGTGGAGCGCCTCGTCGAGCTGTTGCTCGAGCGCCTCGTCTCTCGTATGCTCGAGCGTTTTGTTTCTCATCTGCTCGAGCACGCATCGAGCGTTCTGCTCGAGCTCCTCATTTAGCGTTGCTTGAGCACCTTCATCGAGCATGTGCTCAAGCGCCTTGCCCAGTATGCTCGAGCCCCTCATCGAGCACTTTGCTCGAGCTGCCTCATCGAGCATGTTGCTCGGACTCTTGTCGAGCACTTTTTTTTTTTTTTTTTTTTTTATCGGCTGCTCGAGCATTCATCGAGTGTTCTGCTCGAGCGTTTTCCTGCTTCCTCTACTCCTTGCGTGCACCTGAGACATTGGGTAGAAACATTTTAAGAAAAACTACGAAAATCACGAAAATAGAAACAAAGAATATTTACAAGGATAAACATAGGACTTCCTCCCAAGCGAGCTTGTTTAAAGTCACTAAGCTTGACTTCCTGGTTTTTAGGTATTTATTGGCTCATCCAGAGGAATTGTAGTCCCTTCTGGAATGTAGTCCGCCATGTAAGGTTTGAGCCGCTGCCCATTCACTGTAAACTCGTTACCCTCCTTAGCAAACAAGGTGACAGCTCCATATGGTAACACCTCCTTGATGCTAAATGGTCCAGACCACCTTGACTTCAGTTTTTCTGGGAAAAGTTTCAGTCTCGAGTTGAAGAGCAAGACCTGATCTCCGGCTTTGAAATCTTTGCGCAGAATCTTTTTGTCGTGAAAGGCCTTAGTTCTTTCCTTATATACCTTCGAGCATTCATAGGCTTCAAGTCTGATTTCTTCCAGCTCATGCAAGTCCACGACTCTTTTTTCTTGAGCTGTTCTGATATCGAGATTCAGAAGCTTTGTTGCCCATAGAGCTTTGTACTCAACCTCTACAGGCAGATGATAAGCCTTTCCGTACAGCAGCTTAAACGGGGTCCTCCCAATTGGAGTCTTGTAAGCGGTTCTATAAGCCCATAGAGCATCGTCAAGTTTAGTCGACCAATCTCTCCTTGAGGCGCCTACTACCCTTGCCAGGATGGCCTTGATTTGCCTATTAGAGACTTCAACTTGGCCACTTGTCTGAGGATGGTAAGGTGTCACCACCTTATGCTTCACCCCATGTTTTCTTAAGAGATTCTCAAAAACCTTGTTAATAAAATGAGAACCAACTCATTTTGAGACATAGTCCACAGCAACCAATATGTAACTATTCCCAAAGGATGGTGGGTTGAAAGGTCCCATAAAATCAATGCCCCATACATCAAATACTTCAACTTCGAGGATAGGGTTCTGGGGCATCTCGTTTCTTTTGCCTATGTTTCCCATCCTTTGGCATGGATCACACTTGGTAATGAAATCTTGGGCGTCCTTAAACATGGTTGGCCACCATAGACCAGCCTGGAGTATCTTCTGCACAGTCTTGAAAGTGGAAAAATGGCCTCCATATGTGGAACCATGGCAATGTTCTAGTACTCCTCTGACTTCTTCCTCAGCTATACATCTTCTAAACAAACTGTCTGATCCTTTCTTGTAGAGATATGGTTCATCCCAGTAGTAATGGTTGACGTTTATGAGAAATTTCTTCTTGTTGTATGCATCGAGGCTGCTGGGAATTTCGCCGCTCACTAAGTAGTTAGCTAAATCCGCAAACCATGGTGATTTTTCTTTTGCTAGTGCCTGGACTTTCTTTAAATCAACCCTTTCGCAATGGGTATTTTCAAAGGTCTGGACTAACATCAGCTGTTCTTCTGGCATGGAGTTGTCGATTGGCAATGGGTCTTCAATCCTCATCCGGGATAGGTGATCAGCTACCCCATTTTCTATTCCTTTCTTATCAACTATCTCCATGTCAAATTCTTGTAGTAATAGAATCCATCTTAGCAACCTGGGTTTGGTGTCTTTCTTTGCGTAGATGTATCTTAGTGCTGCATGATCTGTGTAGACTACCACCTTTGATCCCACCAGGTAGCTTCTGAACTTTTCAAAGGCAAAGACTACTGCAAGCAATTCCTTCTCCGTGGTAGCATATCTCCCTTAAGCTTCATCTAAGGTTCTGCTCGCATAGTAAATTACGTGCAACTTTTTATCTATTTTCTGACCTAACACTGCTCCAACGGCATAGTCTGAGGCGTCGCACATGATTTCAAATGGATAGTCCCAATTCGGGGCTTGGACTATTGGGGCTGAGATCAACACTTCCTTTATCAACTGGAAGGCTTTCAAACACTCAGAGTCAAAGACGAACTCTTGCTCCTTGCAAAGTAACCTGGTGAGTGGTCTGGCTATTTTTGAGAAATCTTTGATGAATCTTCTATAGAAGCCAGTGTGACCAAGGAAACTCCTGATATCCTTGACGTTCTTAGGTGGTTGCAACTGCATCATTACATCGATTTTGGCTTTGTCTACCTCAATGCCTTTCTCAGAAATCTTGTGCCCCAAGACAATCCCTTCTCTGACCATAAAATGATACTTCTCCCAATTCAAGACCAGATTTGTCTCTTCGCACCTGGTAAGCACCCTGCACAAGTTCAACAAACAGGAGGAGAAGGAGGAGCCATACACAGAAAAATCATCCATGAAGACTTTCACCATCTCCTCTATTAAATCCGAAAAGATTGAGGTCATACACCTCTGAAACGTTGCAGGTGCATTACATAAACCGAAAGGCATTCTTCTGTAAGCAAATGTGCCATATGGGCAAGTGAAGGTAGTTTTTTCTTGGTCATTTGGATGTATTGGGATCTGAAAGAACCCACTATATCCATCTAAGAAACAGTAGTAAGGGTGGTTTGCAAGTCTTTCTAACATTTGATCAATAAATGGCAAAGGAAAATGATCTTTTCTAGATGCTGCATTTAACTTTCTATAGTCTATACACATCCTATGACCAGTTGTTGTCCTAGTGGGTATAAGCTCATCTTTATCATTCTTTACCACTGTTATACCACCTTTATTACGGATACAATGCACTGGGGACACCTAGGTACTATCAGAGATAGGGTAGATATCCCCAGCATCTAGCAATTTAAGAATTTCTTTCTTAACAACCTCCTTAAGGTTAGGGTTCAATCTTCTTTGAGGTTCAATGCTAGCATATGACTCATTTTCAAGATTAATTCTGTGAGTGCACAAACTAGGTGATATGCCCTTAATATCATCAAGTGAATATCCAATTGCTTTCCTAAACTTTCTCAACTCGGTCAACAGCGATTTCAACTCATCATCACTAAGTTTATCATTTACTATGAGAGGGTAAGTGGAGTTAGGTCCAAGAAACGCGTACCTTAGCCCTGTTGGAAGTGGTTTTAGCTCGACCTTAGGTGCCCTGAGTTCCAATCAGTTGTCCGAGTGGGCGGACTCGAGCAGTGGGTGCTGGGCATGCTTAGTTTCAGCTTCTACTAATGCAACGACCTCTCCATCTGTTCCCATCAGTTTCTCAAACGCTTCTTCGCCTTTAATTTCCTTGTGAGAGTCTAGCATCGTCTCATATCTCAAGGTTTCTTTGTATAAATAGCCATTTTCACCGTCCTTGGTTAAAGCTGTCTGAAGATGGTCTTTTTCATTTAGCTCCTCCAAGAGCTATCGCAAGAAGGTGATCCATTTCTTCAATCCAAAAGAGCTGGCCTTCAATCGTAGGCTTCTTCATTGTATCTCTGATGTCAAAGTGCATTTTGAGATCTTTGCCCATATTAAGTTGAATTTTCCCTTTTTGGACGTCAATGAGAGCACCCGCAATAGCAAGGAGGGGTCTTCCTAGAATCAAAGGATCTTTTGGCTCTTCATCCATCTCTAACACCACAAAGTCAGTGGGAACCACTATGGTTCCAATTCGGAGAGGCAAGTCTTCTAGCATGCCATGCGGAGTTCTCACAGATCTATCAGCCAAGACAAGAGAGATGTTGGTGGTTTTATACTTGTTAAAACCCAACTTCTTAGCTACTGAAAGTGGCATGAGGCTTATAGACGCTCCCAAGTCGCAGAGACAATTTTGAAAAGTTAATGGCCCAAGAGAGCATGGCAATGTGAAACAACCTGGATCTGGTAGTTTGACGATCCTCTTTTAAATAATGGGGCTGCACTCATGAGTCACTACTACCATTACTTTCACTTCCTGGATTCTTTCTGTAATTGCATCTTTGATCCACTTGTGAGATTGAGGTAAAAGTGCCAATGCATCAAGTATGGGCATCTTGACCTCAATTTCTTTAATGTGCTTGTCGAAGATAGCTCTATATCTTTCCACTCTGTCCTTGTGAAATCTCCCTGGGTAGGGTAGTTTAGGCTTGTAAGGAGGAGGGACGAATGGTGCTTTCTTCTCCTTGGCAGGTGCAATTTTGTCAACTGGGGATGGCTGGACTCGACTTGCAGGTCGAGTTGATGTGTTGAGCTGGTCAGTCGAGTTGGAGTTTTTCTGTTCATCTTGATCCTCTTTCTGACATAAGTCCTCCCCAACTTGGAATTCACTGTCCGCGGTGATAGGTGTGGTTCCTGCCCTTTCTGGTAGTTTTTTTCTGTTCCTCAAGGTAATGGCATTGATTTGAGCAAAGTTCTTTGGATTTTGGATTGCCTTTCTTGGGAGTTGTCCAGGGTACGGTGTGGAAGACGTGGAAGCAGACTTCTTCTCCAGGTATTTAATTTTTGAGTTTAGTGTCTCAAATTTGTTGTTGAGGGTATCGTAGGCGTAGTCCGACTGATTCTTTAGTTCAGCAAACCTCTTTGCAGTTTCTATTGTACTGGTAGCTTAACCTTGGAGTAGCTGCTGCATCATACTTCGCAGGTCTTGATCATGGGCAGTAGGTGTTGGAGCTTGATGTGGTGCAAAACCAGGTGGTTGACCTATTGCGCCATGTGGGTTGTACCTTCCTTGGAAATTTTGCTTAGGAACAAAACCTTGAGTTTGATTGTAGGGGACAAAAGGCTTGTTTTGTTGCGGTGGTGGCGCAGGATAGACTTGATCTTGCAGGTTTTCCACGTTGGTACTTCTGTAGGACAAGTTGGGGTTGTTCTTGATGTTGGTGAAACCCTTGTTGTAGCCACCGTGGTTCTGAACATAGCTAACTTCTTCTATTTGGTCAGCCTCCCCATCTTGAACGTGAAAGAGTTCTTCTTCTTTTGCAAAGTGAACGTGTCTTTGCTGGCTGAGGATGAATTTATCAAATTTTTCATTCAGAGACTTGATCTCTTTCCTAGTCCTCTCGTCAGAATCAACACTTCCCCTTATGCTGCGGTCATAGTCCTTAGTGTAGTTCCCATCGGATTGAGCAAGATTTTTAACTAGTTCCCAGCCTTCATCAACATCCTTGTTTAGGAAATTGCCATTGCTTGCTGTATCAAGAAGCATTCTGATCCTTGGAAGAACGCCTCTGTAGAGCGTGCTGAGAAGGGATTCATTGCTGAAACCATGGTGAGGACAACGGGTAGTGTAGCCCTTGAATCGTTCCCAAGCTTCAGAGAAAGTTTCTCCATTCTTTTGGATAAAGCCGGATATCTCATTCCGAAGTCTAGCAGTGCGGGCGTTGGAGAAAATTTTTGCAAGGAAAGCTTTCTTGCAGTCATCCCAGGAGGTGATGGAGCTATGAGGTAGGTTCTTTTCCCATAGATGGGCTTTGTCACCAAGAGAAAATGGGAAGAGTCTGAGTTTGAAACCATCTTTACTGACTCCATTGATCTTGGTGAGGCTGCAGAGCCTATCGAACTCGTCCAGGTGATCAAGAGGATCTTCCATAGGTAATCCATGATATTTGTTACTTTGGACCATAGCGATCAGGCCACTCTTGATCTCAAAATTATTGTTTTGGATTGTCGGTGGTACAATCCCTTGCCTCTGAGTGTGAGTATTAGGAGCATCCCCTGCTCCAATCAATCTGGGCCTCCTCTGTTGAGGACCTTGTTCAACGTGTCCTTGCGGGTTTTCCATTCGAACTTGATGTTGTTGGTCTGCTCCGACGTTGTTCCTATGCGCTCGCAGTACAAGTTGTAACCGGTGAAAGAGGTTCTGGCTTCCTTGTGAACGTGTTTGCATACAGGTGAAGCTAGAACAGGGTGACTGACCGAGCTAAGAGTGAAACAGAAGCTAGGCTCGAGCAGTTGGTCGAGTAGGTACCTGAAACACAGAAAACTCAGAAAGTTAAGAAGTGAGGTGAAAGTGAGAACTTGATCTCAAGAAATCTGAAATCCTAAATGTAGCAAACAAACACCCAATTGGCAACGGCGCCAAATTGATATATGTGTTTTTACTCAGTACTCAGCCTGTAGTCAAGGGACACCTAGCAATAGGAACTTGTCCTATTGGATGCGAATCCCCTGTCCTTGTTGCTTTTCCTAAGTAAAAATACAAGTTTAAGTGTGGTGTGTGCTATGAGAAAGCAGTAGACTGAGTAAAAATTGAGTAAAAATTGATATTAGTATTTTTACTCAGTAATCAGCATGTAGTCAGGGGAGACCTAGCAATATGAACTTGTCCTATTGGATGTGAATCCCCTGTCCTTATTGCTTTTCCTAAGTAAAAATACAAGTTATTATTTGATGTATGCTGTGAGTGGTGAGCAATAAACTATAGATATATCAATTCCTTAGTCTAACATGTCATTGTAGTACTAAGGTGTCAATCCAAATGAGTGTGATGCTAACAATCAGGATGAGATCAAATATACTTAATTTAAGCCAAGCAAGTTGAGGTTGGATTGTCTAACAAACTAAGTGAAACATAAAATATGCAAAATAAATGCTAAGTAAAAATACTAGGGAGGCAAGTAAAAAGGTAGAAGAGCAATGTAGTCAGAGAGTAATGCAGCAAGAGAAAATGACGAAATAAATTGATGAGATAAAATTAAGCGTGGAAGCTAGCAAGCGAAAATGATAACTAAGACAAGGTAAAATCAATAAAGACAAACAAGCTCTCAAGAATGGGGTAATTGGTCAGTGACTCCTCTGAATTCTATCTAAGGCGCTGACAAACTCAAACAGAGCTACTCCCTAGACAACGGGTTCACAAGTAATCAAATCCACTGTCGTGACAGATGACTTCAAGCTAGGGCAGTTCCAGACTCAGATGTCTCTGACGAAATCTACCCTAATAGGCACTAAGATTCAACCCGTTCTTGTCAATGAACACCCTAAACATCTAATCTCTTAGGTTAGGAATGCAAATCTCTGGCACTAGTTGTTCAAACGTTTCATCAACCACCTTCTGAGTGTGGAAATACTTAAGATCTAGTTGCAATTGATCAGAGAGAAACTAGCATTAAGAACACTAATCCAAAAGGGATTCACAAACAACTAAACTCAAACGCCCTAGAAGATCAAAGATTCATCACTAACCTATCCCATTCTCAAGAACCCTAAAAAACTACTCAAGCATATTGAAGAACATAAACCCAGAAAATCCAAACTTCTCAGAATTCATTAAAATAGATTAGAATGATAGATTATTGCAAGAATAACAAGACTGCAAAGAATTAAAACAAACTAACAAGTGGATTAAAAGAAATCTGGATTCAAAGTCAAGAACAATGAAGAACACTCAACAATAGAGAGAAAACCTAAAAATAAAAAGCTTATACTAAAAATAAAAACGGAATACCCTTTGGACAAAACCCAAAAGGGGTATTTATATGAAAATGCGGAAAACCCTAAAACGGAAAAAGAGAAAAGAAGTAACTGAGTCTTCGCGGGTGGTGCAGCTCGAGTTGGGAGGTCGAGTGTGTTGGACGTCGAGTGCTTAGGTGGTGTCGAGTTGAGACGGGTTGATGTTGTCGAGTGGTGACAAGAACGGTACGTCGAGTGTAGCATTGAGTGGGTACATGGTGGAGCTGAGATCGAGTCGGGGATGCGATGTCGAGTAGGCACTCAGGTGGGTGAGTGGTCGAGTCCGTCGTTAGGCCTGACCGAGTTGCAGTAATTCGGTAATAACTCCTTCAAGACTCATCAAAATAATTTAGGACTACCTCCATTGGAAAGCTATCTCACTCCTCTACAACTTTTATGCAGACTGTTGAGGCTGAATCCAAACTCAAAGTCCTTGTCCAGCCGCATCTTTGGTCTGCTCGAGTTCGTGCTCGAGCTGGTGGTCGTGTTTCTGCTCGAGCTCGAGCTGGTGGTCGAGCTGGTTGTCGAGCTCGAGCTCGAGCTGGTGGTCGAGTTGGTGGTCGAGCTCGAGCTCTTCGTCGAGCGGGTGGTCGAGCTCTCTTCTTTGGTCTGCTCGAGTTCGTCGTTCCTATGCGCTCGCAGTACAGGTTGTAACCGGTGAATGTTGTCGAGAGGGTGAAAGAGGTTATGGCTTCCTTGTGAACGTGTTTACATACAGGTGAAGCTAGAACAGGGTGACTGACCGAGCTAAGAGTGAAACAGAAGCTAGGCTCGAGCAGTTGGTCGAGTAGGTACCTGAAACACGTAAAACCTGTAAAAGTTAAGAAGTGAGGTAAAAGTGAGAACTTGATCTCAAGAAATCTGAAATCCTAAATGTAGCAAATAAACACCCAATTGGCAACGGCGCCAAATTGATATTAGTATTTTTACTCAGTAATCAGCCTGTAGTCAGGGGAGACCTAGCAATAGCAACTTGTCCTATTGGATGTGAATCCCCTGTCCTTGTTGCTTTTCCTAAGTAAAAATACAAGTTATTGTTTGAAGTATGCTATGAGTGGTGAGCAATAAACTATGGATATATCAATTCCTTAGTCTAACATGTCATTGTAGTACTAAGGTGTCAATCCAAATGAGTGTGATGCTAACAATCAGGATGAGATCAGATATACTTAATTCAAGCCAAGCAAGTTGAGGTTGAATTGTCTAACAAACTAAGTGAAACATGAAATATGCAAAATAAATGCTAAGTAAAAATACTAGGGAGGCAGGTGCAGGTGCTAGAGAAGCAGTGCACAGATGCTGTAGGAGTAATGCAGCAAGAGAAAATGACGAAATAAATTGATGAAATAAAACTAAGCGTGGAAGCTAGCAAGCGAAAATGATAACTAAGACAAGGTAAAATCAATAAAGACAAACAAGCTCTCAAGAATGGAGTAATTGGTCAGTGACTCCTCTGAATTCTATCTAAGGCGCTGACAAACTCACACAGAGCTAATCCCTAGACAACGGGTTCACAAGCAATCAAATCCACTGTCGTGACAGATGACCTAAAGCTAAAGTAGTTCCGGACTTAGATGTCTCTGACGAAATCTACCCTAACAGGCACTAAGACTCAACCTGTTCTTGTCAATGAACACCCTAAACATCCAATCTCTTAGGCTAGGAATGCAAATCTCTGGCATTAGTTGTTCAAGCGTTTCATCAACCACCTTCTGAGTATGGAAACACTTAAGATCTAGTTGCAATTGATCAGAGAGAAACTAGCATTAAGAACACTAATCCAGAAAGGATTCACAAACGATATAGGAACCCAAATGAATCGGATCCTAAATGATAGATTGATGGAGGAATTGTTGCTGGACTAAGGTCACTCTCAACAGTTCCGATTGAATGGATGGTGAAGTGGTTCGATGGTGAAGCTGTTGCTGGACTAAGGTCACTCTCAACAGATTCAAAGGGATGAACGGACGTGATAGTGGATTGAGAGACGCCACACAGATCTGTGAAAGGATCTATGATAAGTCTAATACACTCTAAGCTTCAAGGATTCACACACAAGAAGTTTAGAAGACAAAATATTTCATTCCCAGAAATATCAAAGAGAAAACTCTCAAGTTTCTTTTCTAAAAATCAGACTGAATCCCAAAAATGGTCCAACACAAAATAATTAAAAGACAAGTGATAGTCTGCATGAAGGAGAGAGAAAGAGACAACATTAAAATCAGAGTTTGAAAATTCGAAACTGTCTCTTGAACTCCTTGGCCGAAATGTGTTGTTGGGCTTGTGGAAAATCAACTAAGTGGTCCGATGATAATGCGATCCAGTTGCCTCGTTAAAAACCTTACCAACAAAAACCCATTGGGACAAAAATTGGTGAAGGAAAAAAGAGCACAAATGGAGCACATACCCATTTAGTGATTTCTTTGGGCCTCTTGAATTTGCTCGGTGATAGTAAAAATAGCAAATTCCTTGTTTCCTTGAAGAACCGGGCAAGAAAGGTGTCGTATGACTCTTGTGTAATTCTTGCACGTCTTCTTCCACTCCATTAATGATGAGGCTGTTCATGGACTTGATAAATTCCTCTCTCACGCCTTGTTCCAGCTCTTGTTCTTGGTGCTTGTTCCATGGTTGCTATGTGTACAGCTTCTTCCTTTGATCCAGCTGAGCTTGTATTGATGTCCTCATCATCTCCTCCCTCTTTAAAAGGTTCTGACCTCAGAACAGGTAAATCTGCATGGAAAGGAGCTAAATCAGTAACATTGAAAGTATGAGAAATAGTGAACTCACCTGGTAGATCAAGCTTGTAAGCATTATCGTTGATCTTTTCTAGCACTTGAAATGGGCCATCGCCTCTTGGTGCGAGCTTGGATTTTCTTTTCTCCGGAAATCTCTCATGCCTCATATGTAACCAAACCCAATCTCCTGGTTCGAATGTGACCTCCTTTCGGTGCTTATCAGCATGTTGTTTGTATTTCTCAGTCTTCTCTTCCAGATTTTTTGTGACCTTTTGATGAAGCTTCTTCACAAAATCTGCTCTGGCTTCTCCTTCATTAGAATAAACAGCTCGGGGCAGGGATATTAGATCAATCGGAGTTTCTGGATTAAATCCATAAACAATCTCAAAAGGAGAAAATTTAGTACCAGAATGCTTAGCATGATTATAAGCAAATTCAATGAAAGGTAAGCATGATAACCAATTTCAGAATTCTTACCAACCGTTGCTCTCAGCAAAGTAGATAGAGTACGATTTACTACCCTCGTGTGCCATCTCTGTTTGGGGGTGACAAGTGGTTGAGAAAAAGTAGCTTGGTTCCCAACTTTCCCCACAACGTTTTCCAGAAATGGCTTAGGAACTTAGTGTCGCGATCGGATACAATGGTCCTCGGCACTCCATGTAAACGCACTACTTCTTTTGAAAAAGAGATCAGCAGTTTGAGTAGCGTCATTTGTCTGGTTGCATGGAATAAAATGAGCCATTTTTGAGAACCTGTCTACAACTACAAAGATGGAATCCTTGTGGTTGATTTTTGGCAGACCTAAAACAAAATCCATAGAAATGTCTACCCAGAGGCAGGTTAGGAATAGGCAAAGGCATATATAAACCATGAGGATGTGACCTGGATTTTGCCTTTAGGCAAGTGATGCACTTGGCGCAGAATCTCTCCACATCTCTTTTCATGTGCCAATAGAAATGCTCCATTAAAACACTCAAAGTCTTGTCTCGTCCAAAATGTCCCATGAGGCCTCCTCCGTGAGCTTCTCCAACCAGCAGCTCTCTCATTGACCCGTGAGGAATGCACAGCCTTTGATCTTGAAATAAAAACCCATTATGTTGATAAAATGATCCATGACAGCACTTGCTTGTTTCTTGGAAAATTTCTTGAAAATCTGGATCAGTTTCAGTATGAGCTCTTGATATGTTCAAATCCCATAATCTTAGCCTCCATTGTACTGATTAGGGCGTGTCTCCTTGATAGTGCATCAGCTACAATGTTCTCCTTCCCTTTCTTATACTTTATCACATAAGGAAAAGTTTCTACAAACTCGAGCCACTTAGCATGTCTCTTCTTTAGTGTAGTTTGTCCTCTTAGATGTTTGAGCGTTTAAGTGATCTGTATGAATAACAAACTCTTTGGACAATAAATAATGTTGCCAAGTTTCAAGAGATCTTACCAAAGCATAGAGCTCCTTATCGTAGAGCGGGATAATTAAGAGACGCCCACCGAGTTTTTCACCGAAATATGCTACTGGTTTGCCTCCTTGAGTAAGAACAGCTCCTATGCCTGTACCAGAAGCATCACATTCAATCTCAAAAGTTTTGTCAAAGTTAGGAAGTACCAAAACAGGTGCATGTGTGAGGCTGTCTTTAAGCTTGGCGAATGCCTCATCTTGTGCTGGTCCCCATTTGAACTCCACATTCTTTTTGATCACCGAGGTTAGGGGTGCAGCAATGGTACTAAAATCTTTTACAAATCTCCGATAGAAACTAGCCAGACCATGGAAGCTCCTCACATGTCCGATAGTAGTTGGAGTTGGCCAGTCTTGTATTGCCTTGATCTTCTCTTCATCGACCTTTAAACCCCTGAACTCACAACAAATCCTAAAAAGATAACTTGATCAGTGCAAAATGTGCATTTCTTTTAGATTTGCATAGAGGTTTTCAGCCTTTAGTGTTTCAAGGACCTGTTCGAGATGATTCAAGTGATCTGCAAGGTTAGAGCTATAAATCAAAATGTCGATCGAAATAAACTACTACGAACTTACAGATGTATGCCCGTAAGACATGGTTCATGAGTCTCATGAATGTACTTGGCGCATTAGTGAGTCCAAATGGCATAACCAGCCACTCGTACAAACCTCTCTTGGTTTTAAACGCCGTTTTCCATTCATCTCCTTCCTTCATCCTCACTTGATGATATCCGCTTCTTAAATCAATTTTTGAGAAGGTAGTTGCTCCATGAAGCTCATCTAGCATATCGTCGAGCCTCGGAATGGGATGTCGGTATTTGACGGTGATGTTGTTGATGGCTCTACAATCAACGCACATCCTCCAAGTTCCATCTTTTTTTGGCACTAGAAGCACAGGAACAGCACATGGACTTAGACTCTCTCGGATATAGCCTTTAGACATCAAGTCTTGAACTGTGTTTTCCGACTCCTTTGCTTCTGCCGGATTAACCCTATAGGCCGCTCTGTTTGGCAATGGGGCTCCAGGGACTAGATCAATTTGATGTTCGATTCCTCTTGTTGGTGGCAGCCCTGGCGGAATTTCTTCAGGAAATACATTAGAAAATCTGTTAAGTAGCTCTAGAACAGCTGGTGGTAATTCTTGTTCTTCTTGACCTGAAAACAAACCTTCCTTGAAGATCATTAGGAGCACCTCTTCTTTTAATTCAAGAGATTTCAAAACAGTATTAGGTGTGATATAAAGATTGGTTTTACTTAGCTTTCTTCCTTTGGACATGGTTTGTTGCATTTCAAATGTTTCTTGAGGTGTCAATGGCGCCAGACTATGCTTCTTGTTGTTGTGCGAGAAGGTATAATGATTGGTCCGCCCATTGTGTAATGCTTCTTTATCAAATTGCCACGGACGCCATAACAGCAAATGTACAGCTTGCATAGGCACTACGTCACACAAAACTTGATCCAAGATACTTACCAATACTGAATGGAATCGTAACTTGCTCGGAAATTTTAAGCTCGGTGTCATCATTCAGCCATTTGAGTCGATAAGGTCGAGGGTGCTTGGTCTTTGGAATTCCTAACTTATCAACTAAATATTTGCTGGCCACGTTAGTACAAGAACCTCCGTCAATAATTAAGCTACATACCTTGGAGTTAATTGTGCAGCGAGAATGAAAAATATTCTCTCTTTGAATAGTTTCGGGTTCAAAAAGAGCGCTGAGTACTCTTCTCGTAACTCAACAACTCTCCGGTGTCAGCATAATCCACAATGTCTTCTTCAGACTCTTCTTGCTCAGTATTCTGCCTCGTCTTGAGATTCATACTCTCCATTTGCTTTGAGAATCATAACTCTCTGATTTGGGCAGTCCCTTGCGTAATGTCCTTTTCCTCGACATTTGAAACAAGTTATATCTCTCATTCGTTCAGTCTGAGTATAACCTTGTTCCCCTTTATTGAATTTAGACGCTTCTGGTGCAGACTTTTTGCATCTAGAATCCGCTTCAACATTCTTTCCTTTGTCTAAAACTTTTTGCGGTTGCTGGTTCCAAACAGGTTTGCTACGGCTTGTTGACATCGTTTTTCCTTTTAATGTGTTGCTCAGCCTGAGTAGCTAAGTACAGCAGTTCGTTTAAATCATGGTAAGTCTGTCTCTCCACCTTACTAGCAATACGATCATGATGACAATCAATGAACTATGCCATTAGAGTTTCATCAGAATCTTCACTCTCCCAGCCGTTTCCAAGTGTTTCAAACTCGTCAAAATATTCTTCTCACGGATCTGGATCCTTGAGTGAGCTTTCTGAATTTCTTTTGCAGCTCTCTATAGTAGTATGCAGGGACGTATCTCTTCCTCATAGCAAATCTCATATCTGCCCAAGTAGTAATTTGTCCATGTCTATGCCTTCTTCTCTCGGACACGTCTCTGTCCCACCATGCTAAGGCATTTTCACTAAGTTGAGCTGCAGCTAGAGACACCTTTCTTTGATCAGAATAATTGTAATGTTCAAAGATATACTCCATACGCCTTTCCCAGTCAAGATAAGCATCAGGATTAACTTTTCCAGCAAAAGTGGGTGCAGTGAGCTTGATGTCATTATTTCTGTGTCGTGCATCTACTTCCGCCTTCTCTGTCACGGCACGGTTGCCTTCTCTGCCTTGGTTCAGGGTCTGGTGGTTCTTCTTTCAAGTCAAACTCATCAACATCTTCTAGATTTACTCGGTGTGGGTGGATATTTCTGATCTGAGCTCTTCGTGCTGGTGGTTGCGGTTGCTCAATTCGAGTTATGCGCTGTCCTATGGTCTGTAGCTGAGTTTGAATAGCAGCAAGAGCTTGAGCCAAATCATTAGCTCCCTGATCTCCCATGTCTCGAAGTTTTTCCTGTGTCTCAACTCAAACAAAATAGATCAAATGCAAAGGGAAACTGAAAGACACAATAAACACAATCGCAACTTTGATGAAGAATCTGTTAATCCTAACAGCGACTGTACTCAGAAATTAATCTCGAAAAAATATCAAAACACATTCAAAAATTCCGAAACTAATTTTAACAAATATTAGACTCGTTCTAAGTTCAGATGCAACTGGTCTCACGATTTTATCACACGCCAATTATTTATGAAAATTCAGACAATATTGCAGACGAAAACAGCTTAACATCCGAAATTAAGGAGATGAACAGACACACACAAAACAAATTAAACTGAAGTAAAAAGGAATAGATAAACCTGATTAGGAGCGTTTAAGCTCTGATACCAGATGATATAGGAACCCAAATGAATCGGATCCTAAATGATAGATTGATGGAGGAATTGTTGCTGGACTAAGGTCACTCTCAACAGTTCCGATTGAATGGATGGTGAAGTGGTTCGATGGTGAAGCTGTTGCTGGACTAAGGTCACTCTCAACAGATTCAAAGGGATGAACGGACGTGATAGTGGATTGAGAGACGCCACACAGATCTGTGAAAGGATCTATGATAAGTCTAATACACTCTAAGCTTCAAGGATTCACACACAAGAAGTTTAGAAGACAAAATATTTCATTCCCAGAAATATCAAAGAGAAAACTCTCAAGTTTCTTTTCTAAAAATCAGACTGAATCCCAAAAATGGTCCAACACAAAATAATTAAAAGACAAGTGATAGTCTGCATGAAGGAGAGAGAAAGAGACAACATTAAAATCAGAGTTTGAAAATTCGAAACTGTCTCTTGAACTCCTTGGCCGAAATGTGTTGTTGGGCTTGCGGAAAATCAACTAAATGGGCCGATGATAATGCGATCCATTTGCCTCGTTAAAAACCTTACCAACAAAACCCATTGGGACAAAAATTGGTGAAGGGAAAAAGAGCACAAATGGAGCACATACCCATTTAGTGATTTCTTTGGGCCTCTTGAATTTGCTCGGTGATAGTAAAAATAGCAAATTCCTTGTTTCCTTGAAGAACCGGCAAGAAAGGTGTCGTATGACTCTTGTGTAATTCTTGCACGTCTTCTTCCACTCCATTAATGATGAGGCTGTTCATGGACTTGATAAATTCCTCTCTCACACGCCTTGTTCCAGCTCTTGTTCTTGGTGCTTGTTCCATGGTTGCTATGTGTACAGCTTCTTCCTTTGATCCAGCTGAGCTTGTATTGATGTCCTCATCAACAAACAACTAAACTCAAACGCCCTAGAAGATCAAAGATTCGCCACTTACCTATCCCATTCTCAAGAACCCTAAAGAACTACTCAAGCATATTGAAGAACATAAACCCAGAAAATCCAAACTTCTCAGAATTCATTAAAAATAGATTAGAATGATAGATTATTGCAAGAATAACAAGACTGCAAAGAATTAAAACAAACTAACAAGTGGATTAAAAGAAATCTGGATTCAAAGTCAAGAACAATGAAGAACAAATGAAGAACACTCAAGAATAGAGAGAAAACCTAAAAATAAAAAGCTTATACTAAAAATAAAAACGGAACACCCTTTGGACAAAACCCAAAAGGGGTATTTATATGAAAATGCGGAAAACCCTAAAACAGATAAAGGCAAAATAAACGGCTAAGTCTTCAGAGATTGATGCAGCTTGGACCGGCGTGTGTGTAGAAGTGATCGAGCTGGGAATGAAGCCTGCTGAACCTCCTACTCGACGTGTGTGCTCGAGCACTCTACTCGACGTGTGTGCTCGATGGACTGCTCGACGTGTGTGCTCGACGGACTGCTCGATGTGTGTGCTCGACGGACTGCTCGATGGACTGCTCTTCTTTAGCCTGCTCGAGTATTTCTCAGAAATTCTGCTCGAGCACTATGTGAAAATCTGCTCGAGCACTATGTCTTCTGCATGTTCGAGTACATCGCTCGAGCACAACGTTGAAAATCTGCTCGAGCACATTGCTTCCCCTGCTCGAGCATTTTTGTTTCTTTCTTGCTAGAGCACACGTATATAGTGCGCAGAGTTGTTTGCAGAATTGTGGAGATTTTGATAGAGCATACGGATTCTAGTGGCGTGAAACTCTCCAAACATCCAGAACATCGGCTAAGTACCTGAAATCAATTCCAAAATGCATATGTATACAAATCTAATGCAAATCTTAGTATGGACGCTAAATGTGTGAAAAACACTAGAAAATGGGGTGAAACATATTATGAATCTAGTCCTAAATGATGATAAATGCATGCTAAAACATGCTAAAATACAGAGACATCAAACTCACAATATATCGCTCTGATACCAGATGATATAGGCACCAAATAAATCGGAACCTAAAGGATAGCTTGATGGAGGAATTGTTGTTAGATTAAAAGTCACTCTCCACAAATCCTAAAAAGACAACTTGATCAGTACAAAACGTGTATTTCTTTAGGTTTGCATAGAGGTTTTCAGTCTTTAATGTTTCAAGAACCTGCTCAAGATGTTTCAAGTGATCTGCAAGGTTAGAGCTATAAATCAAAATGTCGTCGAAATAAACTACTATAAACTTACAGATGTATACTCTTAAGACATGGTTCATGAGTCTCATGAAGGTACTTGGTGCATTAGTGAAACTCGCTATTTTAGTAGGTTTTAATCGATTGATAGTATAAAGGGTAAAATGTCAAACCTAATCTAGAGCATGTCTGTAGCACTTAACATATGGATTAAGCTAGCAAGTCAAGCAATATATTTTAGGGGTTTTTCTTACTAACAACCTAAAATACAGAAATTTAAACTAGAGAAGCAGAGCCTGTCACACTCTAACAAATCATGAACTAAAGATGCAAAAACTAAGACTAGTTGTGAAAACTAAGGTGACTCGAGTGAGTCACTCGAGTGGTGCACTCAAGTGGACTAGTCGAGTGGTACAAGAACCCTAATGAAAGCAGTAAACAAGAGATTGAAAAATGACAACTAGTTCAAATAAAAGACAAAGGGATCTTGGGGATAGACTCATAGGATCATCTACACTCTCACGCCATGGGTGCTAATTTACTAAACTCTGGGTGAATCCCTTGACGATGGATCTCACTTCCAACCCAACCTACTGTCGTGGTGAAGGGTCTCAACAAGTGACTAAGGATCGATCCGTCAAAGCCAAGAAAGACTCATAACAAGTGAGTAGTTGGGTCGTGACGTAAATCAACATCTGATGCACCAACTCTCACGCTATTGTGTCTTAATCCCTGGAAAAACTAGATCTGATGGTTCAAGGCACTTTTGCTGCTTATGATTCCATCTAAAATCATGATCCTCTTGATCAGAGAGGTACATGCATTAAAAACGAGAACCCAAGAGGGATTTTTATACCGAATCAGCATAAATCAGCAAAAACCCATGGCGATCGAGTGAGACTACCTAATCCATCCCCGAAAACCCCTAAAACGACTACTCACTCATCGAGATCATCATCAAAGCCAAAAGCCCAGAAAAGCTAAGACTTGTCATAGATGAAGGATGATCTGATGAGAAAGAAATTTCGAAAAAGGAACAGTAAATCAAAACTCGATCTTATTAAAATTACTAAGAGTTGCAAAATTCCGAATCGAAATCTAAAGATAAACTAGAGAGAGAAAACTAAGAGAGATAAAACTAATTATTCTAAGGCAGTGCGGAATTATAATTGTGTCAGCCCTCTCCCGCGAGTTATGATTATTCTCGGTATTTATACATAAGAATTAGGGATAATGAGAATTCACCATAATTTGTAGAATCTTCTAGAAGCGGTGCTCACCACTCGACCCAGCAGTCGAGTGGTCTGGTCGAGTAGCTTCCTCAAGTCTTCATCCGAGTAGCCTCCTCGAGTAACTTGAGCTTCCTTTGCAGTCTTCAATTCTATGGCTCCATGTCACTCGAATCATGAATTCTTGCAAAAATTCCTACGTCGCTTCACAGCCTGAGAGGTCACTTAAGTGATGACTCCTTGCAGCTCCGTGTACCTGAAATGACCACATGTATGCAAAATGCATGCAAACTAATGCAAAGAGACTAAATATCCTAAATGTCAGATAAATGCAGGAAGTGATAAGAGTAATGCCTAAAACTAATGCTAAGTTGCAATCAAACAATAGTAAAAACATGCCAAAATGCAATGTTATCAAACTCCCCCAAACTTATCCTTTGCTTGCCCTCAAGCAAATAGAAAGAATAAGATGAAAGGAATAGGGTTGAAAGTGGGGACTCGGAACCTAGCAAACTAAGCAAACCTCTGAAGTCAACACCACAGTTAATAGTTCTAGCATGCAAATCACAACAGTTTTACTTAAAAGCTTTAGCCATACTCATCACATAGAATTCAACACTAAGACTCAACCAAAACAAGCATTCAAAGTAAGTTATCCCTTTAACATTTATTAAGCACGAACTGGTGGATCACGATATGCAATAACTAAAACTCATTTGGTTGAGGGACAAGTTTTAAGAGATAAAAGTGATCTCTTCTTCCTCTGGTTTAAGCGAAAGTATCAGGATCTCTCATTGAAAAGGATTGAATTTTAAGAGAATGCTAAAGGTAAAGCCAACTGATGCATACAGGATCATCCAATGACTTCTCTAATTCTAAAACCCAGAAACTAAACCTAGAACTACCCTTTGGCGTTTAAAGGCTTTCTTTTCTTTTTTATGACTTCAAGGATCAACTTTCTGCTTTTCTTCTAAGGAGAGGGTGTTTCTACATTTTTTTCTTTAACTTCTAGCAGATTTGGAAAATTTTCTATTTTGTTTTCTAAGACTTGACTCGACCACTTTGGTCGAGTAAGCTACTCGAGTTGTATGGCTATATATTTTTTTTTCTTTTTATTTTCAAAATTCAGAGCCAATTCTTATCTTTTTCTTCCAAATCCTTTATTAGACTTATACATTTTCTTTGAACTACCCTCTCTCAAAGGTATAGATTTTTTTTAGCAAACTCTTTTCTTTCTTTCCTTTCCCAAACCCGAAACCCATTCGAACCCTTTAGCCTAATCTGATTCAAAAAGTGTGAACCAGATACTACATGAGAGGCTACTCCTGTCGGCAAAACCTAACACTTTCTCTGCAATTCAATCCGAAGATAGGCCTCACTTCTCTCACAATTGATGTATTGGTCTGAAATGAAGTTTTTGGTTTGGTTTTGTTGAACTGTCTCAATGATGGAGACAGCTACTTGGATTAGCAAGAGTGGTAAAAGGTGAAAGAAAATCCAAATATTTTGAAGTATCCATGAGTTTTAAGTTTTAGAGCATATCATGATAATTAAGTTTTCAAATTTAAGATTCAAATTCATAGGGATAGATTTACAAGTCACATCAAGTTTTTAACCAAGTGAGAGTGCTAAGTTCAATTCCAAGCAAGGTGCAACCCTATGTTTTAAACTAAGGTGAATGCATAAGACAACTTATAACTATGGCAATGAAATCAGAAGTTTGGTTATTAAGCTTTAATTGGTTAACTCATCATTATCCCCTATGCTAAATGCAACAATCCTAAGCAAATGCAACTACATGACACTCTGTTTTTGTGTAATCATTTTCTAAAAAATTTCAAATTTTTATAGATTTTAGAAGCACATATATGAATGCAAAATTTGAATTAAGCAAACAAAGAAAGATGTCAAATACATCTCTTAGACACTCCCCCAAACTTAAATTACACAGTCCCTTGTGTAATAAAAATTCAAAGGGAAGCCTAAGAGATTAAAACAAAGAAAAACAAAAAATTATGCAATGATATATACAAAGGTGAGGGTGTGGTACCTCATTGGCGGTTGGAGAAGTAGGAGTCGAGGTAGTCATCCATGGAATCGTGGGTGTACGAGGACTCGGCTGGCTGACTCGAGTGACTAGGTCGAGTGAGCTGCTTTGAAGGTCTACGTCGAGTGAGGCAGTTTGGGTCTGATTGATCTTCTTCATCAACAGCTGGTCCTCGGATGGTAGGTCTCTTCTGAGCCAACTCGAGTAGTCTACTCGAGTGACTAAGTCGAGTGGGTTGAGAGTGGGGCTGTTCATCCTCTTCGGAAGTTAGGGTTTGGATATAAACCCTTCTCTCCCCACGTGTGTCATTAACTGAGGATCGACGTCTTGGTTGACTCGAGCTTGCATGGCGTTGGTGATGGGTGAAGGAGTGAGTCCTTGCCAAGCCTCTTGCGTTGTGTGGAGGGTGAACGGGTGGTTGGGGTCGCTGACTGAACTGCAGTTCCTTAACACTTCTTGTCAGGTCGTTCACCGTTGAGGTAAGTTCTTTGACCTTGCCTTTAAGTTTCTTGATGGTCTTATCTTCCATTTAGACCATCGTCTAGATAAGGTCAACTTCTTACTCACCATTCCCAAGTTGGTGCAAACTTCTTCATTGAAGTCAAACCTCTCAGGCTCAGGAATAGATTCCTCCACTTCTGCCACAACATCTCTTTGAACTCTAGTCATGTAGAGGAGGTGAAGAGGTGGAACAAAATCAACGCTCTCTCCTTCAGTGAGTTTTGGCATTTCTTGGCATGGTAGGAGGACTTTGGCTTTCTTCATCAGAGGGTGCGAGAAGTTGTAGACATATTGGTCATCAACCATATTCGGGCCTAGTATGCGAGAGCTTTGAAGATGAGCGATGTCTAACCATTGAGGTTCAGACTCGTCACTCATGGTTAAGTCTATCCCATAGGCGAGTAAAATGGGCGTTACCAATCCTCCTATGGTGATGTCTCCTTCTTTGTTCATCCTGTGGAGTTTAGAAGCATACGCCTTGTATGAAGTAAGATTTATGACTAGGATTTCAGCATTCACAGCACCATTCCTATTTCCTTTCATGATAATCCCATTTTCCATATCCTCAGACGAAGTATATAGAATGAAGTCTTTCAAAGCTGAATCCATCATTTGCAGTTCTTGGTCATTAACCGCACCGGTATTTTTCTTAGCGAAAATGGTACTTGCCACGATTCGGTGGAAATACCGCAAAGAAGGGTTCCTTATGTCGGAGCTTTTCACCTGAGAAGTCTTGAAGGGTGTTATTCCTCCTAGAGTTTTCCACAACTTCATAAGCTCAGTGTTGCTGTAATCTGGCTCCATTCCCGAACCTTTCTCAAATTCAAAAAATGCGTTGATCTGCTTGAAACTCAATGTATGAGTGATCCCATCCACCTTGAAGTAGATAAACTTGTGACTGCCATCCGTAGTCATGCTCCTATGGCTCTGGAGCTCTGACCACTTCTCCCTTCTTCGTCATGGATGTCTTGCATAGTATGGGCTACGTTGTCATGCGATTCGTCTTTTAAGGTAGGGATTTCTCTCCTAGCTCGCATCATGTTTCGTGCTATGGTTTCAGCTGATGGTTGCCCTATCTTCCTGAAAATAGATACAAGATTTAGAAATTTTTTAGCAAAAGGATAAGTGTTTCGGGTAGCAACTCGAGTGAGCCACTCGAGTGGATCATTCGAGTAGCCTGCTCGAGTGCTGCAGGGAAATGGATGAATCGTAACAGTATGCAATGAAACTTCATGACTCGAAATGAATAAAGAGGGGGCTACAGGATATAGTTCATAATAAGAGATTGTCAAGATTTTAGTGAAAGATTTTGTACAAATCATAAGAAGTTTAACTGGGAAAACGCATGAAGAAAGTTTTAAGAACCCAGTTTATTGATTTAAAGGCAAAAATCTCATGAACTTTTTCAGAAAAGTTTTAGGATGAACTCTAATCAGATTTTCATGAAATTCTGGAAAATAGAACACTTACTGGACGAATTTGCCTCTTCTAGACATGATGAGTCAAGAGTCTTTCGGAATGAATTCAAAGATAAATTTCAGCAAAAGTTTTAAAAAATTTTGTGAGAAGTAAATGAGATCGGAAATGAGAAAGTGAAACATGTGACTTTAATCAACTTCAAGCACTGAGGTCGAGTAGGTGCAGTATTTCATAGATTTTCAGATAGAACTTGGGCCACTCGACCACGGAGTCGAGTTGTTTACTCGAGTGCTGTGTTTGAGTGATGTACTCGACTGCTGTACTTGAATGCCTAGGGATTTCCTTGTCTCCACCTCACCAAGCTCCCGAGACATCAAAACACTAAATAGAAAAACATTAAAATACCAAAAACTTAAGAAAACTTAAAATGAAAAATATTTACAGGGATAAGCATGGGACTTCCTTCCAAGCGAGCTTGTTTTAAGTCTTTTAGCTTGACTTTCATTTGTTAGGCTTGCCTAACATCACCCACCTCGAGTGGGGTGTCGTGCGGTATGCCTTGATCCGCTATATATTGTTTGACTCTCTATCAATTCACAGTGATTTCTCTGCCTTCAGGGTTCAACAAGGTGATTGCTCCATATGGTAAAACTTCTTTTATACGGAATGGGCCTGACCACCTTGACTTCAACTTGCCAGGAAAAAGTTTGAGTTTGGAATTGAATAGCAACACCTGATCTCCTGCAATAAAACTTCTTTTGCTGGATCATTTTGTCATGGAAAGCTTTTATTCGTTCCTTGTAAACCTTTGAGCTTTCGTATGCATCAAGCCTTATTTCCTCCAACTCGTGCAAAGTTACCTTCATCTTTTCTTGAGCTGGTAAGAGGTCAAGATTTAACATTTTTGTAGCCCAGAGTGCTTTGTACTCTAACTCCACAGGCAGATGGCAAGATTTTCCATATAGTAGATGAAAAGGAGTTTGTCCTATAGGGGTCTTGTATGCTGTCCTGTAAGCCCACAAAGCATCATCGAGTTTAGTTGCCCAGTCTCTTTTCGAAGTTTCCACCACTTTGGCTAAAATTGCTTTGATCTGCTTATTGGACACTTCGACTTGACCACTTGTCTGAGGGTGATAAGGTGTCGCAACCTTATGTCTCACCCCATACTTTTTCAGAAGATTCTCAAATTGCTTATTGATGAAATGGGATCCTCCATCACTTATCACAACTTTGGGAACTCCAAACCTGGGGAATATGATTGATTTGAACATCTTCAAGACAACTTTAGCGTCGTTGGTCGGTGATGCTATTGCTTCGACCCATTTGGAGACATAGTCAACTGCTACCAAGATGTAGCTGTTTCCATGAGATGGGGGTTGAAAGGACCCATGAAATCAATTCCCCAACAATCAAAAACATCCACCTCCAAGATTGGATTATGAGGCATCTCATTTCTCTTGCTTATGTTGCCCATCCTCTGGCATGCATCACATTGGGACAAAATTTGGTGAAGGGAAAAAGAGCACAAATGGAGCACATACCCATTTAGTGATTTCTTTGGGCCTCTTGAATTTGCTTGGTGATAGTTAAAATAGCAAATTCCTTGTTTCCTTGAAGAACCGGCAAGAAAGGTGTCGTATGTCTCTTGTGTAATTCTTGCACATCTTCTTTCACTCCCTTAATGATGAGGCTGTTCATAGACTTGATAAATTGCTCTCTCACACGCCTTGTTCCTGATCTTGTTCTTGGTGTTTGTTCCAAGGTTGCTATGTGTATAGCTTCTTCCTTGGATCCAGCTGAGCTTGTATCGATGTCCTTATCATCTCCTCCCTCTTGAAAAGGTTCTGACCTCAGAACAGGTAAATCGGGCAGATCAAGCTTGTAAGCATTATCGTTGATCTTTTCTAGCACATGAAATTGTCCATCGCCTCTTGGTGCAAGCTTGGATTTTCTTTTGTCCAGTAATCTCTCATGCCTCATATGCAACCAAACCCAATCTCCTGGTTCAAATGTGACCTCCTTTCGGTGCTTATCAGCATGTTGTTTGTACTTCTCGGTCTTATCTTCCAGATTTTTTGTAACCTTTTGATGAAGCTTCTTCACAAAATATGCTCTGCCTTCTCCTTCATTAGAATACACAGCTCGGGCAGAGAAATAAGATCAAGTGGAGTTTCTGGATTAAACCCATAGACAATCTCAAAAGGAGAAAAATTAGTACCCGAATGCTTAGCATGATTATAAGCAAATTCAATGAAAGGTAAGCATGATAACCAGTTTCGTAAATTCTTACCAACCGTTGCTCTCAGCAAAGTAGATAGAGTACGATTTACTACCTCAGTTTGGCCATCTGTTTGGGGGTGACAAGTGGTTGAGAAAAGCAGCTTAGTTCCCAACTTTCCCCACAACGTTTTCCAGAAATGGCTTAGGAACATAGTGTCGCGATCTGTTACAATGGTCCTCGGCACTCCATATAAATGCACTACTTCTTTGAAAAAGAGATCAGCAGTTTGAGTTGCGTCATTTGTCTTGTTGCATGGAATAAAATGAGCCATTTTTGAGAACCTGTCTACAACTACAAAGATGGAATCCTTGTGGTTGATTTTTGGCAGATCTAAAACAAAATCCATAGAAATGTCTACCCAAGGCAGGTTTGGAGTAGGCAAAGGCATATATAAACCATGAGAATGTGACCTGGATTTTGCCTTTAGGCAAGTGATGCACTTGGCACAGAATATCTCCACACCTCTTTTCATATGCGGCCAGTAGAAATGCTCTATTAGAACACTCAAAGTCTTGTCTCGTCCAAAATGTCCCATGAGGCCTCCTCCGTGAGCTTCTCCAACCAGCAGCTCTCTCATTGACCCTTGAGGAATGCACAGCGTTTTATCTTTGAAGAAAACCCCATTATGTTGATAAAATGATCTGCGAGCAGCCTTGCTTGTTTCTTGGAAAATTTCTTGAAAATCTTGATCAGTTTCGTATGAGCTCTTGATATGTTCAAATCCCATAATCTTAGCCTCCATTGTAGTAATTAGGGCGTGTATCCTTGATAGTGCATCAGCTACAATGTTCTCCTTTCCTTTCTTATATTTGATCACTTAAGGAAAAGTTTCTACAAACTCAAGCCACTTAGCATGTCTCTTCTTTAGTGTAGTTTGTCCTTTTAGATGTTTGAGTGTTTCGTGATCTGTATGAATAATAAACTCTTTGGACAATAAATAATGTTGCCAAGTTTCAAGAGATCTTACCAAAGCATATAGCTCTTTATCGTAAATGGGATAATTAAGGGAAGATCCACTGAATGTTTCGCTGAAGTATGCTATTGGTTTGCCTCCTTGAGTAAGAACAGCTCACATGCCTGTACCAGAAGCATCACATTCAATCTCAAAAGTTTTATCGAAGTTAGGAAGTACCAAAACAGGCGCATATGTGAGGCTATCTTTAAGCTTGGCGAATGCCTCGTCTTGTGCTGGCCCCCATTTGAACTCCACATTCTTTTTGATCACCGATGTTAAAGGTGCAGCAATGGTACTAAAATCTTTTACAAATCTCCGATAGAAACTAGCCAGACCATGGAAGCTCCTCACTTCTCCAATAGTAGTTGGAGTCGGCCAGTCTTGTATCGCCTTGATCTTTTCTTCATCGACCTTTAAACCCTGTGAACTCACAACATATCGCTCTGATACCAGATGATATAGGTGATGTCTCTCTATTTTAGCATGTTTTAGCATGAATTTATCATCATCTAAGACTAGATTCATCATATGTTTCACCCCATTTATAGTCTTTTCACATATTTAGCATCAATACTAGGATTTCGTATTAGCATTGCATACATATGCATTTTGGGAGTTGATTTCAGGTACTTGAACGATGTTCTGGACGTTCGGAGAGTTCCACGCCGCAAGCTGCAGCAAAGTGATTGACCAGGGGAAAGACAAAATGCTTGAGAAAGAGAAAGAGCAGCGTGCTCGAACACATTTCCAAGAAGATTGATGAGTGCTCGGGCAGAAAAGGGACAGGCACTCGAGCAGTTTCATCGAGCACACCTCGAGCAGCTCCATCGAGCACACATCGAGCAGCTCCATCGAGCACACCTCGAGCAGCTTCATTGAGCACACGTCGAGCAGAATTTCTATAAGGCGCTCGAGCAGCTCCATCGAGCACACGTCAAGCAGCTCCATCGAGCACACGTCGAGCAGATTTCAAGAAGTGCTCGAGCACATGCTCGAGCAGAGTGCTCGACCAGGCCTTCAACTACACACACGCCAGTCAAGCTGCATCGACCTCTGAAGACTTAGCCGTTTATTTTGTCTTTATTCGTTTTAGGGTTTTCTGCATTTTCATATAAATACCTCTTTTGGGTTTTGTCCAAAGGGTATTCCGTTTTTATTTTTAGTGTAAGCTTTTTATTTTTAGGTTTTCTCACTGTTCTTGAGTGTTCTTCATTTGTTCTTCATTGTTCTTGACTTTGAATCCAGATTTCTTTTAATCCACTTGTTAGTTTGTTTTAATTCTTTGCAGTCTTGTTATTCTTGCAATAATCTATCATTCTAATCTATTTTTAATGAATTCTGAGAAGTTTGGTTTTTCTGGGTTTATGTTCTTCAATATGCTTGAGTAGTTTTTTTAGGGTTCTTGAGAATGGGATAGGTTAGTGACGAATCTTTGATCTTCTAGGGCGTTTGAGTTTAGTTGTTTGTGAATCCCTTCTGGATTAGTGTTCTTAATGCTAGCTTCTCTCTGATCAATTGCAACTAGATCTTAAGTGTTTCCACACTCAGAAGGTGGTTGATGAAACGTTTGAACAACTAATGCCAGAGATTTGCATTCCTAGCCTAAGAGATTGGATGTTTAGGGTGTTCATTGACAAGAACGGGTTGAGTCTTAGTGCCTGTTAGGGTAGATTTCGTCAAAGACATCTGAGTCTGGAACTGCCTTAGGTTGAGGTCATCTGTCACGACAATGGATTTGATTGCTTGTGAACTCGTTGTCTAGGGATTAGCTCTGTGTGAGTTTGTCAGCGCCTTAGATAGATTTCAGAGGAGTCACTGACCAATTACCCCATTCTTGAGAGCTTGTTTATCTTAGTTGATTTTACCTTGTCTTGGTTATCATTTTCGCTTGCTAGTCTCTACACTTAGTTTTATCTCATCAATTTATTTCGTCATTTTCACTTGCCGCATTATTTCTACAGCATTTGTGCACTGCTGATGTCTCTGTATTTTAGCATGTCTTAGTATGAATTTATCATCAATTAGTAATAGATTCATCATATATTTCTCCCCATTTTATAGTTTTTCCACACATTTAGCGTCCATACTAGGATTTGCATTAGATTTGCATACATATGCATTTTGGAGTTGATTTCAGGTACTTGGACGATGTTCTGGACGTTCGGAGAGTTCCACGCCGCAAGCTGCAGCAAAGTGATTGAAAAGGGGAAAGACAAAATGCTTGAGCAAGAGAAAGAGCAGCGTGCTCGAGCACATTTCCAAGATGATTGACGAGTGCTCGGGCAGAAAAGGGACAGGCGCTCGAGCAGCTTCATTAAGCACACCTCGAGCAGCTCCATCGAGCACACCTCAAGCAGCTCCATCGAGCATACGTCGAGCAGCTCCATCGAGCACACGTCGAGAAGGTAGAAGACAGAGTGCTCGAGCAGGTAGAAGACACAGTGCTCGAGCAGAATTTCAGCAGATGCTTGAGCAGAATTTCAGCAGATGCTCGAGCAGTCCATCGAGCACACACGTCGAGCAGAGTGCTCGAGCACACACATCGAGCAGGAGGTCCACCAGTCTTCATTCCCAGCTCGATCACCTCTACACACACGCCGGTCCAAGCTGCATCAATCTCCGAAGACTTAGCCGTTTATTTTGTCTTTATTCGTTTTAGGGTTTTCCGCATTTTCATATAAGTACCCCTTTTGGGTTTTGTCCAAAGGGTATTCCATTTTTATTTTTAATGTAAGCTTTTTATTTTTAGGTTTTCTCTCTGTTCTTGAGTGTTCTTCATTTGTTCTTCATTTGTTCTTCAATGTTCTTGACTTTCAATCCAGATTTCTTTTAATCCACTTGTTAGTTTGTTTTAATTCTTTGCAGTCTTGTTATTCTTGCAATAATCTATCATTCTAATCTATTTTTAATGAATTCTGAGAAGTTTAGATTTTCTAGGTTTATGTTCTTCAATATGCTTGAGTAGTTTTTTAGGGTTCTTGAGAATGGGATAGGTTAGTGACGAATCTTTGATCTCCTAGGGCATTTGAGTTTAGTTGTTTGTGAATCCCTTTTGCATTAGTGTTCTTAATGCTAGTTTCTCTTTGATCAATTGCAACTAGATCTTAAGTGTTTCCACACTCAAAAGGTGGTTGATGAAACGCTTGAACAACTAATGCCAGAGATTTGCATTCCTAGCCTAAGAGATTGGATGTTTAGGGTGTTCATTGACAAGAACGGGATGAGTCTTAGTACCTGTTAGGGTAGATTTCGTCAGAGACATCTGAGTCTTGAGCTGCCTTAGCTTGAGGTCATATGTCACGACAGTGGATTTGATTGCTTGTGAACCCGTTGTCTAGGGATTAGCTCTGCGTGAGTTCGTTGGCGCCTTAGATAGATTTCAGAGGAGTCACTGACCAATTACCCCATTCTTGAGAGCTTGTTTGTCTTAGTTGATTTTACCTTGTTTTAGTTATCATCTTCGCTTGCTAGCTTCTACAATTATTTTTATTTCATCATTTTCACTTGCTGCATTACTCGTCTAGTATCTGTGCACTGCTTCTCTAGCACATGCACTTGTCTCTCTAGTATTTTTACTTAGAATTTATTTTGCATATTTCATGTTTCACTTAGGTTGTTAGACTCCCCCATCAACTTGCTTGGCTTGAATTAAGTAAATCTGATCTCATCCTGATTGATAGCATCACACCCATTTGGATTGACACCTTAGTACTACAATGACATGTTAGACTAAGGAATTGATATATCCATAGTTCACTTATTGCATATACAACACACACTTAAACTTGTATTTTTACTTAGGAAAAGCAACAAGGACAGGGGATTCGCATCCAATAGGACAAGTTCCTATTGCTAGGTCTCCCTTGACTACAGGCTGAGTACTGAGTAAAAATACCAATATCAATTTGGCGCCGTTGCCAATTGGGTGTTTGTTTGCTATTTTTAAGATTTCAGATTTCTTGAGATCAAGTTCTCACTTTCACCTCACTTCTTAACTTTCTGAGTTTTCTGTGTTTCAGGTACCTACTCGACCAACTGCTCGAGCCTAGCTTCTGTTTCACTCTCAGCTCGGTCAGTCACCCTGTTCTAGCTTCACCTGTATGCAAACACGTTCATAAGGAAGCCAGAACCTCTTTCGCCCTCTCGACGACATCCACAGATTACGACCAGCATTGCGAGGACAGAGGGACAACATCAGAACAGACCAACGACATCCAGTAAGAATGGAAAACCCTCAAGGACAAGTTGAACAAGATCCTCAGCTGAGGAGGCCCAGATTGATTGGAGCAAGGGGTGCTCCTAACACTCACACTCAGAGGCAAGGGATTGTGCCACCAACAATCCAAAACAATAATTTTGAGATCAAGAGTGGTCTGATCGCTATGGTCCATATTAACAAATTTCATGGATTACCTATGGAAGATCCTCTAGATCACCTGGACGAGTTTGATAGGCTCTGCAGCCTCACCAAGATCAATAGAGTTAGTGAAGATGGTTTCAAGCTCAGACTCTTCCCATTCTCTCTTGGTGACAAAGCCCATCTATGGGAAAAGAACCTACCTCATAGCTCCATCACCTCTTGGGAAGACTGCAAGAAAGCTTTCCTTGCAAAATTTTTCTCCAACGCCCGCACTGCTAGACTCCAGAATGAGATATCCAGCTTTATCCAAAAGAATGGATAAACCTTCTCTGAAGCTTGGGAAAGATTCAAGGGCTACACTACCCGTTGTCCTCAGCATGGTTTCAGCAATGAATCCCTGCTCAGCACGCTCTACAGAGGCGTTCTTCCAAGGATCAGAATGCTTCTTGATACAGCAAGCAATGGTAATTTCATATACAAGGATATTGATGAAGGCTGGGAACTAGTTGAAAATCTTGCTCAATCCGATGGGAACTACATTAAGGACTATGACCGCAGCATAAGGGGAAGTGTTGATTCTGACGAGAGGAGTAGGAAAGAAATCAAGTCTTTGAATGAAAAATTCGATAAATTCATCCTCAGCCAGCAGAGACACGTTCACTTTGCAAATGAAGAAGAACTTTTTCATGTTCAAGATGGGGAGGCTGACCAAATCGAAGAAGTTAGCTATGTTCAGAATCAAGGTGGCTATAACAAAAATTTCATCAACTACAAGAACAACCCTAACTTGTCTTACAGAAGTAACAACGTGGAAAACCCGCAAGATCAAGTCTACCCTCCGCCACCACCGCAACAAAACAAACCTTTTGTCCCCTACAATCAAACTCAAGGTTTTGTTCCTAAGCAAAATTTCCAAGGAAGGTACAACCCACAGGGCGTCATAGGTCAACCACCTGGTTTTGCACCACAGCAAGCTCCAACACCTATTGCCCATGATCAAGACCTGCGAAGTATGATGCAGTAGCTTCTCCAAGGTCAAGCTGCCAGTACAATGGAAACTGCAAAGAGGTTTGCTGAACTAAAGAATCAGTCGGACTACGCCTACGATACCCTCAACAATAAATTTTAGACACTAAACTCAAAAATTAAATACCTGGAGAACAAGTCTGCATCCACATCTTCCACAACGCACCCTGGACAACTCCCAGGAAAGGCAATCCAAAATCCTAAGGACTTTGCTCAAATCAATGCCATTACCTTGAGGAACGGAAAAGAACTACCAGAAAGGGCAGGAACCACTCCTATCACCGCGGACAGTGAATTCCAAGTTAGGGAGGACTTATGTCAGAAAGAGGAACAAGATGAACAGAAAAACTCCAACTCGACTGATCAGCTCAACACATCAACTCGACCTGCAAGTCGAGTCCAGCCATCCCTAGTTGACAAAATTGCACCTTCCAAGGACAAGCAAACACCATTCGTCCCTCCTCCTTACAAGCCTAAACTCCCCTACCCAGGGAGATTTAACAAGGACAGAGTGGAGAGATATATAGCTATCTTCGACAAGCACATTAAAGAAATTGAGGTCAAGATGCCCATACTTGATGCATTGGCACTTTTACCTCAATCTCACAAGTGGATCAAAGATGCAATTACAGAAAGAATCCAGGAAGTGAAAGGAATGGTAGTAGTGAGTCATGAGTGCAGCGCCATTATTCAAAAGAGGATCGTCAAGCTACCAGATCCAGGTTGTTTCACATTGCCATGCTCTCTTGGGCCATTAACTTTTCAAAATTGTCTCTGCGACTTGGGAGCGTCTATAAGCCTCATGCCACTTTCAGTAGCTAAGAAGTTAGGTTTTAACAAGTATAAAACCACCAACATCTCTCTTGTCTTGGCTGATAGATCTGTGAGAACTCCGCATGGCATGCTAGAAGACTTACCTCTCCGAATTGGAACCATAGTGGTTCCCACTGACTTTGTGGTGTTAGAGATGGATGAAGAGCCAAAATATCCTTTGATTCTAGGAAGACCCCTCCTTGCTACTGCGGGTGCTCTCATTAACGTCCAAAAAGGGAAAATTTAACTTAATATGGGCAAAGATCTCAAAATGCACTTTGACATCAGAGATACAATGAAGAAGCCTACGATTGAAGGCCAGCTCTTTTGGATTGAAGAAATGGATCACCTTGCAGACGAGCTACCTGAGGAGCTAAATGAAAAAGACCATCTTCAGACAGCTTTAACCAAAGACGGTGAAAATGGCTACTTATACAAAGAAACCTCGAGTTATGAGACGATGCTAGACTCTTACAAGGAAATTAAAGGCAAAGAAGCGTTTGAGAAACTGATGGGAACAGATGGAGAGGTCGTTTCATCAGTAGAAGCTGAAACTGAGCATGCCCAGTACTCACTGCTCGAGTCCGCCCACTCGGACGACTGGTTGGAACTCAAGGCACCTAAGGTCGAGCTAAAACCACTCCCAACAGGGCTAAGGTACGCGTTTCTTGGACCTAACTCCACTTACCTTATCATAGTAAATGATAAACTTAATGATGATGAGTTGAAATCGCTGTTGACCGAGTTGAGAAAGTTTAGGAAAGAAATTGGATATTCACTTGATGACATTAAGGGCATATCACCTAGTTTGTGCACTCACAGAATTAATCTTGAAAATGAGTCATATGCTAGCATTGAACCTCAAAGAAGATTGAACCCTAACCTTAAAGAGGTCGTTAAGAAAGAAATTCTTAAATTGCTAGATGCTGGAGTTATCTACCCTATCTCTGATAGTACCTGGGTATCCCCAGTGCATTGTGTCCCGAAGAAAGGTGGTATAACAGTGGTGAGGAACGATAAAGATGAGCTCATACCCACTAGGACAATAACTGGTCATAGGATGTGTATAGATTATAGAAAGTTAAATGCAGCATTTAGAAAATATCATTTTCCTTTGCTATTTATTGATCAAATGTTAGAAAGACTTACAAACCACCCTTACTACTGTTTCTTAGATGGATATAGTGGGTTCTTTCAGATCCCAATACATCCAAATGACCAAGAAAAAACCACCTTCACTTGCCCATGTGGAACCTTTGCTTACAGAAGAATGCCCTTCGGTTTATGTAATGCACCTGCAACGTTTTAGAGGTGTATGACCTCCATCTTTTCGGATTTAATAGAGGAGATGGTGGAAGTCTTCATGGATGATTTTTCTGTGTATGGCTCCTCCTTCTCCTCCTGTTTGTTGAATTTATGCAGGGTGCTTACCAGATGCGAAGAGACAAATCTGGTCCTGAATTGGGAGAAGTATCATTTTATGGCCAGAGAAGGGATTGTCTTGGGGTACAAAATTTCTGAGAAAGGCATTGAGGTAGACAAAGCAAAAATCGATGTAATGATGCAGTTGCAACCACCTAAGAACGTCAAGGATATCAGGAGTTTCCTTGGTCACGCTGGCTTCTACAGAAGATTCATCAAAGATTTCTCAAAAATAGCCAGACCACTCACCAGGTTACTTTGCAAGGAGCAAGAGTTCGTCTTTGACTCTGAGTGTTTGAAAGCCTTCCAGTTGATAAAGGAAGCGTTTATCTCAGCCCCAATAGTCCAAGCTCCGAATTGGGACTATCCGTTTGAAATCATGTGCAACGCCTCAGACTATGCCGTTGGAGCAGTGTTAGGTCAGAAAATAGATAAAAAGTTGCACGTGATTTACTATGCGAGTAGAACCTTAGATGAAGCTCAAGGGAGATATGCTACCACGGAGAAGGAATTGCTTGCAGTAGTCTTTGCCTTTGAAAAGTTCAGATGCTACCTGGTGGGATCAAAGGTGGTAGTCTACACCGATCATGCAGCACTAAGACACATCTACGCAAAGAAAGACACCAAACCCAGGTTGCTAAGATGGATTCTATTACTACAAGAATTTAACATGGAGATAGTTGATAAGAAAGGAATAGAAAATGGGGTAGCTGATCACCTATCCCGGATGAGGATTGAAGACCCATTCCCAATCGACGACTCCATGCCAGAAGAACAGCTGATGTTAGTCCAGACCTTCAAAAATACCCATTGCGAAAGGGTTGATTTAAAGAAAGTCCAGTCACTAGCGAAAGAAAAATCACCATGGTTTGCGGATTTAGCTAACTACTTAGTGAGCGGCGAAATTCCCAGCAGCCTCGATGCATACAACAAGAAGAAATTTCTCAGAGACGTCAACCATTACTACTGGGATGAACCATATCTTTACAAGAAAGGATCAGACGGTTTGTTTAGAAGATGTATAGCTGAGGAAGAAGTCAGAGGAGTGCTAGAACATTGCCATGGTTCCACATATGGAGGCCATTTTGCCACTTTCAAGACTGTAACGAAGATACTCCAGGCTGGTCTATGGTGGCCAACCATGTTTAAGGACGCCCAAAATTTCATTACCAAGTGTGATCCATGCCAAAGGATGGGGAACATAGGCAGAAGAAACGAGATGCCCCAGAACCCTATCCTCGAAGTTGAAGTATTTGATGTATGGGGCATTGATTTTATGGGACCTTTCAACCCACCATCCTTAGGGAATAATTACATATTGGTTGCTGTGGACTACGTCGCAAAATGGGTTGAAGCCATACCCAGTCCCACCAACGATGCAAAAGTGGTGTTGAAGATGTTCAAAACCATTATTTTCCCCAGGTTTGGAGTCCCGAGAGTTGTTATCAGTGATGGTGGTTCTCATTTTATTAACATGGTTTTTGAGAATCTCTTAAGAAAGCATGGAGTGAAGCATAAGGTGGCAACACCTTACCATCCTCAGACAAGCGGCCAAGTTGAAGTCTCTAATAGGCAAATCAAGGCTATCCTGGCAAGGGTAGTAGGCGCATCAAGGAGAGATTGGTCGACTAAACTTGACGATGCTCTATGGGCTTATAGAACCGCTTACAAGACTCCAATTGGGAGGACCCCATTTCAGCTGCTGTACTGAAAGACTTGTCATCTGCCTGTAGAGGTTGAGTACAAAGCGCTATGGGCAACAAAGCTTCTGAATCTCGATATCAGAACAGCTCAAGAAAAAAGAGTCGTGGACTTGCATGAGCTGGAAGAAATCAGACTTGAAGCCTATGAAAGCTCGAAGGTATATAAGGAAAGAACTAAGGCATTTCACGACAAAAAGATTCTGCGCAAAGATTTCAAAGCCGGAGATCAGGTCTTGCTCTTCAACTCGAGACTAAAACTTTTCCCAGGAAAACTGAAGTCAAAGTTTTCTGGACCATTTAGCATCAAGGAGGTGTTACCATATGGAGCTGTCACCTTGTTTGCTAAGGAGGGTAACGAGTTTACAGTGAATGGGCAGCGGCTCAAACCTTACATGGCGGACTACATTCCAGATGGGACTACAATTCTTCTGGATGAGCCAATAAATACCTAAAAACCAGGAAGTCAAGCTTAGTGACTTTAAACAAGCTCGCTTGGGAGGAAGTTCCATGTTTATCCTTGTAAATATTCTTTGTTTCTATTTTTGTGATTTTCGTAGTTTTTCTTAAAATGTTTCTACCCAATGTCTCAGGTGCACGCAAGGAGTAGAGGAAGCAGGAAAACGCTCCAGCAGAACACTCAATGAATGCTCGAGTGCTCGATGAGAGTTCGAACAACGCTCGATGAAGGTGCTCGAGCAACGCTAAATGAGGAGCTCGAGCAGAACGCTCGATGCGTGCTCGAGCAGATGAGGAACAAAACGCTCAAGCAGACGCTCGATGAGGCGCTCGAGCAGACGCTCGACGAGGCGCTCGAGCAGCAGCTCGATAAGGCGCTCGAGCAGCAGCTCGACGAGGTGCTCGAGTAGCAGCTCGACGAGGCGCTCCACCATAAAAAAAAAAAAATTTACCTATTTCGATTTCTTTTGAGTTTTTGATTCAAGATAATTTTTAACCTTTTGTATTTATGTTCCGCATTATCTGAACCACGATTTCCAACGTTTTAACCATGCCTTTTTCTTGTCTTTGTTAGGCGCCTCTCTCTCGTTCCACCGCCACTTGCGTAGTCTGTCTTCTAGCACGTCCAGGTTCATCCCCCCATTTTCTCTATAAAAGGAACGCCCCCTGATATAGATATTTTTACTCAGTACTCAGCCTGTAGTCAAGGGAGACCGAGCAATAGGAACTTGTCCTATTGGATGCGAATCCCCTGTCCTTTATGCTTTTCCTAAGTAAAAATACAAGTTTCGGATGTGTTGTGGAATGGTGTGAAAGCAGTAAACTATGGATATATCAATTCCTTAGTCTAACATGTCATTGTCGTACTAAGGTGTCAATCCAAATGGGTGTGATGCTAACAATCAGGATGAGATCAGATTTACTTAATTCAAGCCAAGCAAGTTGAAGGGGGAGTCTAACAACCTAAGTGAAACATGAAATATGCAAAATAAATGCTAAGTAAAAATACTAGGGAGGCAGGTGCAGGTGCTAGAAGAAAGCGATACAAACTTTGTAGGAGTAATGCAGCAAGTGAAAATGACGAAATAATCTGATGAGATAAAACTAAGTGTGGAAGCTAGCAAGCGAAAATAATAACTAAGACAAGGTAAAATCAACTAAGACAAACAAGCTCTCAAGAATGGGGTAATTGGTCAGTGACTCTTCTGAAATCTATCTAAGGCGCTGACAAACTCAAACAGAGATACTCTCTAGACAACGGTTTCACAAGCAATCAAATCCACTGTCGTGACAGATTACCTCAAGCTAGGGCAGTTCCAGACTCAGATGTCTCTGACAAAATCTACTCTAACAGGCACTAAGACTCAACCCGTTCTTGTCAATGAACACCCTAAACATCTAATCTCTTAGGCTAGGAATGCAAATCTCTGGCACTAGTTGTTCAAGTGTTTCATCAACCACCTTTTGAGTGTGGAAACACTTAAGATCTAGTTGCAATTGATCAAAGAGAAACTAGCATTAAGAACACTAATCCAGAAGGGATTCACAAACAACTAAACTCAAACACCCTAGAAGATCAAAGATTCATCACTAACCTATCTCATTCTCAAGAACCCTAAAAAACTACTCACACATATTCAAGAACATAAACCCAGAAAATCCAAACATCTTAGAATTCATTGAAATTAGGTTATAAAGATAGATTAAGGCAAGAACAATAAGACTGCAAAGAATCAAAACAAACTAACAAGTAGATTAAGAGAAATCTGGATTACAAATAAAGAAAAATCAAGAACAATGAAGAACAAATGAAGAACATAGAGAAAACCTAAAAATAAAAAGCTTACACCAAAAATAAAAACGGAATATCCTTTGGACAAAACCCAAAAAGGGTATTTATATGAAAATGCGGAAAACCCTAAAGCGAGTAAAAACAAAATAAACGGCTAACTCTTCGGAGATTGATGCAGCTTGCACCGGCGTGTGTGTAGAGGTGATCGAGCTGGGAATGAAGACTGCTGGACCTCCTGCTCGATGTATGTGCTCGAGCGCTCTACTCGACGGTGCTCGATGTGTGTGCTCGAGCACTCTACTCGACGGTGCTCGATGTGTGTGCTCGAGCACTCTACTCGACGGTGCTCGATGGACTGCTCGATTGACTGCTCGATGGACTGCTTGATGGACTGCTCGATGGACTGCTCGATGGACTGCTCGATAGACTGCTCGATGGACTGCTCGATGGACTGCTCGATGGACTGCTCGATGGACTGCTCGATAGACTACTCGATGGACTGCTCGAGCACTATGTGTTCTGCATGCTCGTGTACATTGCTCAAGCACAACCTTGAAAATTTGCTCGAGCACATTGTTTCCCCTGCTCGAGCATTTTTGTTTCTTTCTTGCTAGAGCACTGCGTATGTAGTCGCGAGAGTTAGGTGCAGAATTGTGGAGTTTTTGATAGGGGATACGGATTCTAGTGGGGTGAAGCTCTCCAAACATCCAGAAAATCGTCCAAGTACCTGAAATCAACTCCAAAATGCACATGTATGCAAATCTAATGCAAATCTTAGTATGGACGCTAACAACATGAAAAAACACTAGAAAATGGGGTGAAACATATTATGAATCTAGTTCTAAATGATGATAAATACATGCTAAAACATGCTAAAATACAGAGACATCAACTCCCCCAAACTTAGTCTTTGCTTGCCCTCAAGCAAACAATTCATAAGAAGGGAGAGAGGTTAGAAAGAGGGGATTCAGAACCTAAGCAATGCAGTTTTTAAAATTCCCAAACCTTATCAAATTTCCAAGAAGCTACCCTGAATGCAATGCTAACAAGTTCTACTTTTAAAGCTTTAGCCATGCTCGTCACATAACTTACTTAACAATGACTTTAGCCTACGCAAGTATTCAGATTTTTCAAACCCTTTAACATTCAGTAAGCAGAAATCATGAATCAAGTTTGTTCACAGTCATTGAACTCATTTGGCTAGAGGAATGGTGAAAGGACAAAGATGGTCCTTAATGTAACTGGTGACACTCATTCTCACTCAAGGGACTCTCAAAGAAAAACTGAGCTTTAGAAGAAGGCTAAAGGTCAGGGCCAACCGATGCGTACAAGGATAAGCTTCCATCTACCCAAACATATACATAATCGAGACCCAGACCTCTAAATCTAATCCCAGGAATGATCCTATTACTACCCTTTGGCACTTTTCTGCAAGGAATCCCTTTTTGATCAAACTTTTCTTTTTCTTTGTGTTCTAAGGACGGTTTACCTTAACATTTGCTTAGTCTAGCGGATTGGGTCTCTATCTGAGGCTCTATCTTTTATGTATTTCATACAAGTTTCTCTTTTTCTTTTCATAAGCCTATACATATATATTTTTTTTTTTCGTACTACCCAATCCTTTACTAGAGCTTTAATTATGCACATCCTTCCACTTAGAAGTTTCTTTTCTTTTTCCCTTCTCTTTCTCTTTTCTTCATTTTTCAACTCATCCTGCTTAGAACGTCCTAATTCGTTTCTCCCCAAAATCATGTTCCCACCCGGTCCTAGCTAGTCCATACCGTGAACTAGAGCTAAGCTAGAACTTATCCTTGTCGGCTCTAACCTAACACTTTCTACCAAGCTTAGTCTTATAAAAAGGCCTCACACACAGAAAATAATATTGGCTTGAAAGAAAGGTTGGTTCAATGGTGGGGAAACTGTTCCAATGATGGGAATCAGCTACTTGGATAACAAGAGTAGTAAAAAGAGAAAGATAATCCAAGTATGTATATAGGTATCCATGAGTTCAAGTTCAATGCATAAACATGATAATTGTAAGTCAAGTTATGGTCTGGATAGATAGGGAATGAATGCACTTCACAACAAACTTCAGCCAAAATCAAATGTCTAGCGATGGATTCAAAGGATGGGGCTGCCTTATGCTTCAAACTTAATCAACATGCACAACAGAACAACTAAGTGGTTCACTAACATTTTGTACTGCATGCTGGGCTAGGCAAGAATCATCATTATCCCCTATGCAGAAATCCTATATGGAATGCAGCTATACTCAATACTAAAATGCTAATGTAACTACATGGACACTCTGTTTTTGTGGAATGATTTTTGAAAAATTTTCAAAATTTTATGGTTTATAGATGCTCATAAATGATGCAAAAATCGAATTAAGAAAACAGGAAACAATGTTAAATATATCATGAACCCTCCTCCAAACTTATATTACACAGTCCCTTGTGTAATAGAAATCTAGAACAGAGTTTGCAAACAAAAGCAAAATTAAACTAAGTACAATGATAAATACAATGGGTAGGAGAGTGATACTTCAGTAGTTGGAGAAGAAAGAGTCGGTGAACTCTTCTATGTCTTTGTGGGAGTACGTTGGCGGAGGGGGTTGGTGCGGCTTGGTAGCTCTGCTCGGTCCTGCGGCTTTCCTTTTTCTATGCCTTGGCTCAAAGGAAGAGTATCGAGATGGCTCTTCATAGGTGCTGCGCCTAGAACTAATGTGTGTAGAACCACTTCTTCGCAGGGTACTCGGTTGGGACAGTTCTTCATGTTGGTAAGCAGAGGCGGCTTGGTCTTGTGCTTCATGTGCGTCAGCGGGGCTCTTGCTCTTTCCTTGACTCTTGCTGAAATGCTCCTTCATCTCCTTCCACCCCTCCGTCAATTCCTTCACCGTGCTCTTTAGTGCCTTGATCGTTCTATCTTGAGCTTTGAGTTTTAAGTTTGGGGGAGTTGATCCTGGACATGCTGGAGGACAGACGACGCAAGTGGCGGTGGAACGAGACAGAGGCGCCTAACAAAGACAAGAAAAAGACATGGGTTAGAAAATTGAAAAGCGTGATTTAGATAAGTCTTAAATACTTAGAAATTATCTCGATTCAATTCGGAAAAATCGAAATTTATAATTTGCCATATTTTTTCTCTTTCTTTTTTTTTTAATTTTTAAAACCCCTTTTGCGTTATTGGTGGAGCGCCTCGTCGAGCAGTTTCATCGAGCACTTCTGCTCAGTCTTCATCGAGCACTTATGCTCGAGCGTTTTGTTCCTCTTCTGCTCGAGCACCGTGTTTCTCGTCTGCTCGGGCACGCATCGAACGTTCTGCTCGAGCTCCTGATTTAGCGTTGCTCGAGCTTCTTCATCGAGCACTTCGCTCGAGCTGCTTCATCGAGCACTTCGCTCGAGCTACCTCATCGAGCATGTTGCTCGAACTTGCTCGAGCATTGTTCGAGTGTTCTGCTCGGGCATTTTCCTGCTTCCTCTACTCCTTGCGTGCACTTGGGACATTGGGTAGAAACATTTTAAGCTGCCTCATCTAGCATGTTGCTCGGGCACCTTCATCGAGCATTTCTCGAGCTGCCTCATCGAGCATGTTGCTCGGACTTGCTCGAACGTTTTCCTGCACCTCAGACTTTGGGTAGAACCATTTTAAGAAAAACTACGAAAATTACGAAAATAGAAATAAAGAATATTTACAAGGATAAACATGGGACTTCCTCCCAAGCGAGCTTGTTTAAAGCCACTAAGCTTGACTTCCTGGTTTTTAGGTATTTATTGGCTCATCCAGAAGAATTGTAGTCTCTTCTGGAATGTAGTCCGCCATGTAAGGTTTGAGCCGCTGCCCATTCACTGTAAATTCGTTACCCTCTTTAGCAAACAAGGTGACAGCTCCATATGGTAACACCTCCTTGATGCTAAATGGTCCGGACCACTTTGACTTCAGTTTTCCTGGGAAAAGTTTTAGTCTCGAGTTGAAGAGCAAGACCTGATCTGCGGCTTTGAAATCTTTGCGCAGAATCTTTTTGTCGTGAAAGGCCTTAGTCCTTTCCTTATATACCTTCGAACTTTCATAGGCTTCAAGTCTGATTTCTTCCAGCTCGTGCAAGTCCACAGCTCTTTTTTCTTGAGCTGTTCTGATATCGAGATTCAGAAGCTTTGTTGCCCAGAGCGCTTTGTACTCAACACTACGGGCAGGTGACAAGCCTTTCCGTACAGTAGCTGAAACGGGGTCCTCCCAATTGGAGTCTTGTAAGCGGTTCTATAAGCCCATAGAGCATCGTGAAGTTTAATCGACCAATCTCTCCTTGATGCGCCTACTACCCGTGCCAGGATGGCCTTGATTTGCCTATTAGAGACTTCAACTTGGCCACTTGTCTGAGGATGGTAAGGTATCGCCACCTTATGCTTCACTCCTTGCTTTCTTAAGAGATTCTCAAAAACCTTGTTAATAAAATGAGAACCACCATCACTGATAACGACCCTCGGGACTCCAAACCTGAGGAAAATAATGGTTTTGAACATCTTCAACACCACTTTTGCATCGTTGGTGGGACTGGGTATGGCTTCAACCCATTTTGAGACATAGTCTACAGCAACCAATATGTAACTATTTCTAAAGGATGGTGGGTTGAAAGGTCCCATAAAATCAATGCCCCATACATCAAATACTTCAACTTCGAGGATAGGGTTCTGGGGCATCTCATTTCTCCTGCCTATGTTCCCCATCCTTTGGCATGGATCAAACTTGGTAATGAAATTTTGGGCATCCTTAAATATGGTTGGCCACCATAGACCAGCCTGGAGTATCTTCTGCACAGTCTTGAAAGTGGCAAAATGGCCTCCATATATGGAACCATGGCAATGTTCTAGCACTCCTCTGACTTCTTCCTCAGCTATACACCTTCTAAACAAACTGTCTGATCCTTTCTTGTAGAGATATGGTTCATCCCAGTAGTAATGGTTGACGTCTCTGAAAAATTTCTTCTTGTTGTATGCATCGAGACTGCTGGGAATTTCACCGCTCACTAAGTAGTTAGCTAAATCCATAAACCATGGTGATTTCTCTTTACGTCTTGCTGGACCTTTTTAGATCAGCCCTTTCGCAATGGGTATTTTCGAAGGTCTGGACTAACATCAGCTGTTCTTCTGGCATGGAGTCGTCGATTGGCAATGGGTCTTCAATCCTCATCCGTGATAGGTGATCAGCTACCCCATTTTCTATTCCTTTCTTATCAACTATCTCCGTGTCAAATTCTTGTAGTAATAGAATCCATCTTAGCAACCTGGGTTTGGTGTCTTTCTTTGCGTAGATGTGTCTTAGTGCTGCATGATCCGTGTAGACTACCACCTTTGATCCCACCATGTAGCTTCTGAACTTTTCAAAGGCAAAGACTACTGCAAGCAATTCCTTCTCCGTGGTAGCATATCTCCCTTGAGCTTCATCTAAAGTTCTGCTCACATAGTAAATCACGTGCAACTTTTTATCTATTTTCTGACCTAACACTGCTCCAACGGCATAGTCTGAGGCGTTGCACATGATTTCAAACGGATAGTCCCAATTCGGAGCTTGGACTATTGGGGCTGAGATCAACGCTTCCTTTATCAACTGGAAGGCTTTCAAACACTCAGAGTCAAAGACGAACTCTTGCTCCTTGCAAAGTAACCTGGTGAGTAGTCTGGCTATTTTTGAGAAATCTTTGATGAATCTTCTGTAGAAGCCAGCGTGACCAAGGAAACTCCTGATATCCTTGACATTCTTAGGTGGTTGCAACTGCATCATTACATCGATTTTGGATTTGTCTACCTCAATGCCTTTCTCAGAAATCTTGTGCCCTAAGACAGTCCCTTCTCTGACCATAAAATGACACTTCTCCCAATTCAAGACCAGATTTGTTTCTTCGCACCTGGTAAGCACCCTGCACAAGTTCAACAAATAGGAGGAGAAGGAGGAGCCATACACAGAAAAATCATCCATGAAGACTTCCACCATCTCCTCTATTAAATCCGAAAAGATGGAGGTCATACACCTCTGAAACGTTGCAGGTGCATTGCATAAACCGAAAGGCATTCTTCTGTAAGCAAAGGTGTCATATGGGCAAGTGAAGGTAGTTTTTTCTTGGTCATTTGGATGTATTGAGATCTGAAAGAACCCACTATATCCATCTAAGAAACAGTAGTAAGGGTGGTTTGCAAGTCTTTCTAACATTTGATCAATAAATGGCAAAGGAAAATGATCTTTTCTAGATGCTGCATTTAACTTTCTATAGTATATACACATCCTATGACCAGTTATTGTCCTAGTGGGTATAAGCTCATCTTTATCATTCTTTACCACTGTTATACCACCTTTCTTAGGGACACAATGCACTGGGGATACCCAGGTACTTCCAGATATAGGGTAGATAACTCCAGCATCTAGCAATTTAAGAATTTCTTTCTTCACAACCTCTTTAAGGTTAGGGTTCAATCTTCTTTGAGGTTTAATACTAGCATATGACTCATTTTCAAGATTAATTCTATGAGTGCACAAACTAGGTGATATGCCCTTAATGTCATCAAGTGAATATCCAATTGCTTTCCTAAACTTTCTCAACTCGGTCAACAGCGATTTCAACTCATCATCACTAAGTTTATCATTTACTATGACAGGGTAAGTGGAGTTAGGTCCAGGAAATGCGTACCTTAGCCCTGTTGGGAGTGGTTTTAGCTCGACCTTAGGTGCCCTTAGTTCTAACCTGTAAATGCGAGTGGGGGACTCGATTTGTGGGTGCTTTGGGCATGCTTAGTATTAGCCTCTACTGATGCAACGACCTCTCCATCTGTTCCCATCAGTTTCTCACAACTTACGCCTTTTTAATTTCCTTGTGAGAGTCTAGCATCGTCTCATAACTCGAGGTTTCTTTGTATAAGTAGCCGTTTTCACCGTCCTTGGTTAAAGCTGTCTGAAGATGGTCTTTTTCATTTAGTTCCTCAAGTAGCTCGTCTGCAAGGTGATCCATTTCTTCAATCCAAAAGAGCTGGCCTTCAATGGTAGGCTTCTTCATTGTATCTCTGATGTCAAAGTGCATTTTGAGATCTTTGCCCATATTAAGTTGAATTTTCCCTTTTTGGACGTCAATGAGAGCACCCTTGATAGCAAGGAGGGGTCTCCCTAGAATCAAAGGATCTTTTGGCTCTTCATCCATCTCTAACACCACAAAGTCGATTGGGAACCACTATGGTTCCAATTCGAGAAGGCAAGTCTTCTAGCATGCCATGCGGAGTTCTCACAGATCTATCAGCCAAGACAAGAGAGATGTTGGTGGTTTTATACTTGTTAAAACCCAACTTCTTAGCTACTGAGAGTGGCATGAGGCTTATAGACGCTCCCAAGTCGCAGAGACAATTTTGAAAAGTTAATGGCCCAAGAGAGCATGGCAATGTGAAACAACCAGGATCTGGTAGCTTGACAATCCTCTTTTGAATAATGGCGTTGCACTCATGACTCACTACTACCATTCCTTTCACTTCCTCGATTCTTTCTGTAATTGCATCTTTGATCCACTTGTGAGATTGAGGTAAAAGAGCCAATGCATCAAGTATGGGCATCTTGACCTCAATTTCTTTAATGTGCTTGTCGAAAATAGCTCTATATCTCTCTACTCTGTCCTTGTGAAATCACCCTGGGTAGGGGAGTTTAGGCTTGTAAGGTGGTAGGAAAAATGGTGTTTTCTTGTCTTTGGAAGGTGCAATTTTGTCAACTGGGGATGGTTGGACTCGACTTGTAGGTCGAGTTGATGTGTTGAGCTGGTCAGTCGAGTTGGAGTTTTTCTGTTCATCTTGTTCCTCTCTCTGACATAAATCCTCCCCAGCTTGGAATTCACTGTCCGCGGTGATAGGAGTGGTTCCCGCCCTTTCTGATAGTTCTTTTCCGTTCCTCAAGGTAATAGCATTGATTTGAGCAAAGTCCTTAGAATTTTGGATTGCCTTTCCTGGGAGTTGTCCAGGGTGCGGTGTAGAAGACGTGGATGCAGACTTGTTCTCCAGGTATTTAATTTTGGAGTTCAGTGTCTCGAATTTGTTGTTGAGGGTATCGTAGGCGTAGTCCGACTGATTCTTTAGTTCAGCAAACCTCTTTGCAGTTTCCATTGTACTGGCAGCTTGACCTTGGAGTAGCTGCTGCATCATACTTCGCAGGTCTTGATCATGGGCAATAGGTGTTGGAGCTTGCTGTGGTGCAAAACCAGGTGGTTGACCTATGACGCCCTGTGGGTTGTACCTTCCTTGGAAATTTTGCTTAGGAACAAAACCTTGAGTTTGATTGTAGGGGACAAAAGGTTTGTTTTGTTGCGGTGGTGGCAGAGGGTAGACTTGATCTTGCGGGTTTTCCACGTTGTTACTTCTATAAGACAAGTTAGGGTTGTTCTTGTAGTTGATGAAACCTTTGTTATAGCCACCTTGATTCTGAACATAGCTAACTTCTTCGATTTGGTCAGCGTCCCCATCTTGAACGTGAAAGAGTTCTTCTTCATTCGCAAAGTGAACGTGTCTCTGCTGGCTGAGGATGAATTTATCAAAATTTTTATTCAGAGACTTGATCTCTTTCCTAGTCCTCTCATCAGAATCAACACTTCCCCTTGTGCTGCGGTCATAGTCCTCAGTATAGTTCCCATTGGATTGAGCAAGATTTTCAACTAGTTCCCAGCCTTTATCAACATCCTTGTTTAGGAAATTACCATTGCTTGATGTATCAAGAAGCATTCTGATCCTTGGAAGAACACCTCTGTAGAGCGTGCTGAGCAGGGATTCATTCCTAAAACCATGGTGAGGAATCTTTCCCAAGCTTCAGAGAAGGTTTCTCTATTCTTTTGGATAAAGCCGGATATCTCATTCCGGAGTCTAGCAGTGCGGGCGTTGGAGAAAAATTTTGCAAGGAAAGCTTTCTTGTAGTCATCCCAGGAGGTGATGGAGCTATGAGGTAGGTTCTTTTCCCACAGATGTGCTTTGTCACCAAGAGAAAATGGGAAGAGTCTGAGCTTGAAACCATCTTCACTGACTCCATTGATCTTGGTGAGGCTGCAGAGCCTATCGAACTCGTCCAGGTGATCAAGAGGATCTTCCATAGGTAATCCATGAAATTTGTTACTTTGGACCATAGCGATCAGGCCACTCTTGATCTCAAAATTATTGTTTTGGATTGTCGGTGGTACAATCCCTTGCCTCTGAGTGTGAGTATTAGGAGCATCCCCTGCTCCAATCAATCTGGGCCTCCTCTGTTGAGGACCTTGTTCAACGTGTCCTTGCGGGTTTTCCATTCGAACTTGATGTTGTTGGTCTGCTCCGACGTTGTTCCTATGCGCTCGCAGTACAAGTTGTAACCGGTGAATGTTGTCGAGAGGGTGAAAGAGGTTCTGGCTTCCTTGTGAATGTCTTTGCATATAGGTGAAGCTAGAACAGGGTGACTGACCGAGCTGTGAGTGAAACATAAGCTAGGCTCGAGCAGTTGGTCGAGTAGGTACCTGAAACACAGAGAACTCAGAAAGTTAAGAAGTGAGGTGAAAGTGAGAACTTAATCTCAAGAAATCTGAAATCCTAAATGTAGCAAACAAACACCCGATTGGCAACGGCGCCAAATTGATATAGGTATTTTTACTCAGTACTCAGCCTGTAGTCAAGGGAGACCGAGCAATAGGAACTTGTCCTATTGGATGCGAATCCCCTGTCCTTTATGCTTTTCCTAAGTAAAAATACAAGTTTCGGATGTGTTGTGGAATGGTGTGAAAGCAGTAAACTATGGATATATCAATTCCTTAGTCTAACATGTCATTGTCGTACTAAGGTGTCAATCCAAATGGGTGTGATGCTAACAATCAGGATGAGATCAGATTTACTTAATTCAAGCCAAGCAAGTTGAAGGGGGAGTCTAACAACCTAAGTGAAACATGAAATATGTAAAATAAATGCTAAGTAAAAAATACTAGGGAGGCAGGTGCAGGTGCTAGAGAAGCAGTGCACAAATGTTGTAGGAGTAATGTAGCAAGTGAAAATGACGAAATAAATTGATGAGATAAAACTAAGTGTAGAAGCTAGCAAGCGAAAATGATAACTAAGACAAGGTAAAATCAACTAAGACAAACAAGCTCTCAAGAATGGGGTAATTGGTCAGTGACTCCTCTGAAATCTATCTAAGGCGCTGACAAACTCAAACAGAGCTACTCCCTAGACAACGGGTTCACAAGCAATCAAATCCACTGTCGTGACAGATGATCTCAAGCTAGGGCAGTTCCAGACTCAGATATCTCTGACAAAATCTACTCTAACAGGCACTAAGACTCAACCCGTTCTTGTCAATGAACACCCTAAACATCTAATCTCTTAGGCTAGGAATGCAAATCTCTGGCACTAGTTGTTCAAGTGTTTCATCAACCACCTTTTGAGTGTGGAAACACTTAAGATCTAGTTGTAATTGATCAAAGAGAAACTAGCATTAAGAACACTAATCCAGAAGGGATTCACAAACAACTAAACTCAAACGCCCTAGAAGATCAAAGATTCATCACTAACCTATCTCATTCTCAAGAACCCTAAAAAACTACTCACACATATTCAAGAACATAAACCCAGAAAATCCAAACATCTTAGAATTCATTGAAATTAGGTTATAAAGATAGATTAAGGCAAGAACAATAAGACTGCAAAGAATCAAAACAAACTAACAAGTAGATTAAGAAAAATCTGGATTACAAATAAAGAAAAATCAAGAACAATGAAGAACAAATGAAGAACAGAGAGAAAATCTAAAAATAAAAAGCTTACACCAAAAATAAAAACGGAATATCCTTTGCACAAAACCCAAAAGGGGTATTTATATGAAAATGCGGAAAACCCTAAAGCGAGTAAAAACAAAATAAATGGCTAACTCTTCGGAGATTGATGCAGCTTGGACCGGCGTGTGTGTAGAGGTGATCGAGCTGGGAATGAAGACTGCTGGACCTCCTGCTCGATGTGTGTGCTCGAGCGCTCTACTCAACGGTGCTCGATGTGTGTGCTCGAGCACTCTACTCAACGGTGCTCGATGTGTGTGCTCAAGCACTCTACTCGACGGTGCTCGATGGACTACTCGATGGACTGCTCGATGGACTGCTCGATGGATTGCTCGAGCACTATGTGTTCTGCATGCTCGAGTACATTGCTCGAGCACAACCTTGAAAATTTGCTCGAGCACATTGCTTCCCCTGCTCGAGCATTTTTGTATCTTTCTTGCTAGAGCACACGTATGTAGTGCGCAGAGTTGTGTGCAGAATTGTGGAGTTTTTGATAGGGGATACGGATTCTAGTGGGGTGAAGCTCTCCAAACATCCAGAACATCGTCCAAGTACCTGAAATCAACTACAAAATGCATATGTATGGAAATCTAATGCAAATCTTAGTATGGACGCTAACAACGTGAAAAAAACACTAGAAAATGGGGTGAAACATATTATGAATCTAGTCCTAAATGATGATAAATGCATGCTAAAACATGCTAAAATACAGAGACATCACCCCCCCCCCCTTGCAACTTCACATTTGACACTTAGCAGAAATCTCGAAAAAAAAAAAAAAAAAACACCTCTGATCTTCGTGTTCATCGCGTTCTTCGTGTTCTTCGTAAAATTTCTAAATCCAAGATTTTCTATCAACCTCGTCGAGCACCTCTTCAAGCACACCCTACAATGACAAACAACCGTGGCCGTACAAAAACGGAAAACATTGCTAGGCGTTATACAGAAAAAAGAGCTTTCACATCTCAAGCAACTGACCCCAGCGCAGCTGATGAGCCTGCACCAGACTGGCGCAACTGTGCAAGAGCTACCTCGCTGGCACGGCGCTACGCGAAGATCAAGCATGCAGCGGAGAGTCGACGATCTACTGAACCTGAACCAGAGCCTGAAATTGAGAGAAGACACAGACTTGGTTACTCTACCCGAGTCAAGCACTTAAGTCCCGAGCAGCTCGAGCGCCTAAGCAGAGAAACCACTCGAGTCCACTACTCAAGCACAGAGGAGCTCGATGAGACATATCACCCTCAGCACTTGAGCCCGCAGCGTGCTGCAAAGACCAAGGCATCCTCACGAGACAGGGCAGAAATCGCTCAAGGAAAAAGGCCCGTTAAGAGCAGCAGAGACACTCGAGTTCACTACTCAAGCACAGAGGAACTCGATGAGACATATCACCCTCAGCACTCGAGTCCGCCGCGTAGAGCAAAACCCATGGCATTCTCGCGAGACCGGGAAGAGATTGCTCGTGGAAAACGACCTGTTAGGAGTAGTGGTGAGAAATCTGGAGATGGAAGCGCATAGGTGGAGGCTAAGGAAGGAAAGAGTAGCGAGAGGACAGAGCCAGAGCTGACGGCCAAAGAGATGAGAGCAGTCTTCCTTTCTAGAGGTTTCGGAGGGACACACTACCCTCACCGACCAACCATGAAGAAATTGGGTATAGATGAAGATGTTGAATGCCTATTCGTACTAGGGGGACTGACAAAATTCATGAGAAATAACTTACCAGCTTATCAAGTTGAAACTTGTCATTTCCTTGCTACCCTTCAAGTTCACCTCTGTGAAGATCACCCTGAATACGACTCGGATGGAGGGCTGGGATGGATCACATTCAAAGTAAGAGGAAAGCTCTACTCCCTCACCACCACCGAGCTCGACACTCTCTATGGTTTCAGCAGTGGGACAGGATCGGAAGAAGATTTTTCGAAAAAAGAGCTACAATCCCTTTGGCGTAAAATGGCAGTGGACACGCCCTATTCATCTTCTAGGTCCAAGAGCACTCAGATTCGCCACCCTGCAGTGAGATACCTGCACAAATCCATTGCCCATACCATGTTTGCGTGCCAAGTAACAGGCCCTGTAAACCAAGGTCAGCTGCAAGTGATAGACTTAGCCTTGAAGGGGCTCCTCGAATTCGCTAAGGATGGGACGGAACTGCTAGGAGATAGAAACAATACAAGTCTCACCTTCACTATGCTAAAACAGTTCCAGAACTATAGAGACTGGGGTGTGAAGCTGCACAGAAAAAATTCGAAAGGAGAGCTCAGCATTGGAGGTGTCATCACACCCATACTGGTCGCCTGCAAAGTACCTTTAATTTCGGAGCCCTGCACACCAAGATGGTTGGACCTGGACTACCTTAAAAAAGCATTTTTCCTAAACAAGACACCAAGTTCAGGAGAATGCCTATTTCAGTTCATGCACCCTACAGCTGGACCGGCTCAACTACAACTCCCCTGCGCCGCTCTAGAAAGTGCTAGCATCGATTTCTGCCCACCAATCGAATTGCTCTATCAACCAGTGCAGAAAGACCTCCAACAAGCGTGGAAAAAAGATGTTCCTGGTCGCTTAGCTCGATCTCACTCCCCGAGCGCATCTGAAGACACCCAGCCCGAGTCGTTTCACTCCGAAGAGTATGCAGCACAAAAACAGCACAAGGGTCTATGGGAGGCTCACAAGCGAATAGGGTTGCTCCAGAAGTGGAACAAAGCTCAGGATAAAACGATCAAGGCACTAAAAACACAGTGAAGAAAGAATTGACGGAGGGGTGGAAAGAGATGAAGTAGCATTTCAGCAAGAGTCAAGGAAAGAGCAAGAGCCCATTGGCCTTGCAAAAACAAGACCAAGCCGCCTCTGCTCACCAACATGAAGAACTGTCCCAACCGAGTACCCTGCGGAGAAGTAGTTCTACACACATTAGTTCTAGGCGCAGCACCTATGACGAGCCACCTCGATACTCTTCCTTTGAGCCAAGGCAGAGAAAAAGGAAAGCAGCAGGACCGAGCAGAGCTACCAAGCCGCACCAACCCCCTCCACCAACGTACTCCCGCGAGGACATAGAAGAGTTCACCGATTCTTTTTTCTCCAACTACTAAAGTATCACACTCCAAGCCATTGTATTTATCATTGTACTTAGTTTAATTTTGCTTTCGTTTGCAAACTCTGTTCCAGATTTCTATTACACAAGGGACTGTGTAATTTAAGTTTGGGGAAGGGTTCATGATGTATTTAACATTGTTTCCTGGTTTTTTAATTCGAATTTTGCATCATCTATGAGCATCTAAAAATCATAAAAATTTGAAAATTTGAAAATTTTTCAAAAATCATTCCACAAAAACAGAGTGTTCATATAGCTGCATTAGCATTTTAGTATTGAGTATAGTTGCATTTCATCTAGGATTTCTGCATAGGGGACAATGATGATTCTTGCCTAGCCCAGCATGCAGTACAAAATGTTAGTGAACCACTTAGTTGTTCTGTTGTGCATGTTGATTAAGTTTGAAGCATAAGGCAGCCCCATCCTTTGAATCCATTGCTTGACATTTGATTTTGGCTGAGGCTTATTGTAAAGTGCATTCATTCCCCATCTATTTAGACCATAACCTGACTTATAATTATCATGTTTACGCATTGAACTTGAACTCATGGATACCTATATACATACTTGGATTATCTTTCATCTTTTTACCACCCTTGTCATCCAAGTAGCTGATTCCCATCACTGGAACAGTTTCCCCACCATTGAACCAACCTTTCTTTCAAGCCAATATTATTTTTCTGTGTGTGTGAGGCCTTTTTATAGACTGAGCTTGGTAGAAAGTGTTAGGTTGGAGCCGACAAGGATAAGTTCTCGTTTAGCTCTAGTTCACGGTATGGACTAGCTAGGACTAGGTGGGAACATGATTTTGGGGAGAAACGAAATAGGATGTTCTAAGTGGGATGAGTCGAAAAATGAAAAAAAAAAAAGAAGAGAAAGGGAATGGAAAAAGAAAAAAAACTTCTAAGTAGACGGATGTGCATAATTGATGCTCTAGTAAAGGATTGGGAAGTACGAAAAAAATATATATATATGTATAGGCTCATGAAAAGAAAAAGAGAAACTTGTATGAATTACATAAGAAATAGAGCCTCAGATAGACACCCAATCCACTAGACTAAGCAAATGTTAAGGAAAATCCTCCTTAGAACACAAAGAAAAGTTTGATCAAAAAGGGATTTATTGCAGAAAAGTGTCAAAGGCTAATGATAGGAACATTCCTGGGATTAGATTTAGGGGTTTGGGTTTTTATTATGTATATTTATGGGTAGATGGGAGTCTATCCTTGTATGCATCGGTTGGCCATAACCTTTAGCCTTCTTCTAAAGCTCAGTTTTTCTTTGAGAGTCCCTTGAGTGAGAATGAGTGTCACCAGTTACATTAAGGATCATTCTTGTCCTTTGACCATTCCCTTAGCCAAATGAGTTCAATGACTGCATAAACTTGATTCATGGTTTCTGCTTAATGAATGTTAAAGGGTTTAAAGAATCTGAATGCTTGTGTAGGCCAAATCATTGTTAAGTAAGTGATATAACGAGCATGGCTAAAGCTTTAAAAGTAGAACTTGTTAGCATTGCATTCAGGGTAGCTTCTTGGAAATTTGATAAGGTTTGGGAACTTTAAAAACTGCATTGCCTAGGTTCTGAATCCCCATTTTCTAACCTCTCACCCTTCTTATGAATTGTTTGCTTGAGGGCAAGCAAAGACTAAGTTTGGGGGAGTTGATGTCTCTGTATTTTAGCATGTCTTAGTATGCATTTATCATCAATTAGTAATAGATTCACCATATATTTCTCCCCATTTTATAGTTTTTCCACACATTTAGCGTCCATACTAGGATTTGCATTAGATTTTCATACATATGCATTTTGGAGTTGATTTCAGGTACTTGGACGATGTTCTGGACGTTCGGAGAGTTCCACGCCGCAAGCTGCAGCAAAGTGATTGAGCAGGGGAAAGACAAAATGCTTGAGCAAGAGAAAGAGCAGCGTGCTCGAGCACATTTCCAAGAAGATTGACGAGTGCTCAGGCAGAAAAGAGACAGGCGCTCGAGCAGCTTCATCGAGCACACCTCGAGCAGCTCCATCAAGCACACCTCGAGCAGCTCCATCGAGCATACGTCGAGCAGCTCCATCGAGCACATGTCGAGCAGGTAGAAGACAGAGTGCTCGAGCAGGTAGAAGACACAGTGCTCGAGCAGAATTTCAGCAGATGCTCGAGCAGTCCATCGAGCACACACGTCGAGCAGAGTGCTTGAGCACACACGTTGAGCAGGAGGTCCAGCAGTCTTCATACCCAGCTCGATCACCTCTACACACACGCCGGTCCAAGCTGCATCAATCTCCGAAGACTTAGCCGTTTATTTTGTCTTTATTCGTTTTAGAGTTTTCCGCATTTTCATATAAATACCCCTTTTGGGTTTTTTCCAAAGGATATTCCGTTTTTATTTTTAGTGTAAGCTTTTTATTTTTAGGTTTTCTCTCTGTTCTTTAGTGTTCTTCATTTGTTCTTCATTGTTCTTGACTTTGAATCCAGATTTCTTTTAATCCATTTGTTAGTTTGTTTTAATTCTTTGCAGTCTTGTTATTCTTGCAATAATCTATCATTCTAATCTATTTTTAATGAATTCTGAGAAGTTTGGATTTTCTGGGTTTATGTTTTTCAATATGCTTGAGTAGTTTTTTAGGGTTCTTGAGAATGGGATAGGTTAGTGACGAATATTTGATCTTCTAGGGCATTTGAGTTTAGTTGTTTGTGAATCTTTTCTGGATTAGTGTTCTTAATGCTAGTTTCTCTCTGATCAATTGCAACTAGATCTTAAGTGTTTCCACACTCAAAAGGTGGTTGATGAAACGCTTGAACAACTAATGCCAGAGATTTGCATTCCTAGCCTAAGAGATTGGATGTTTAGGGTGTTCATTGACAAGAAAGGGTTGAGTCTTAGTATTTTCTTAGGTTTCCAAATTATGGGAGCTAAATGGATCAAATGGAGCAGCTTTGGACGTCTACACACTTCAAGGATCAGTTTGAGATGCATTTGGATCGACCAATCTGAAGGAAGATTGACCAGAATGACGAATTAATGAAGTGGTACGTTTTGAAGTGTGAGATCGACCGATCCACGAGGACCGATCGATCCCAATTGCGTATATTCTCCAAATCTTTTATTTTATTCTGACTTAAACCTAATTAAGTTCCAAGTATCACATTACAAAGCAAACTCATTGGCACGGAGTATTGCTTGTAGTGTTATGCGTATTTCTTATTTTCGTCTCATGCTTTCAATCAATCCATTCATAATGATATAAGCTATGTCTGAGTAGTTTATTTTTTGGGTGAAGGGATTTATTCAAAGAGATTTCAATGATTAATTAGGATATTATTTTTATAGATTAGGGTTTATGAATTAGTTCTCTATCTCTATGATTTTAATGTTATTGTTAGGTTGACGAATCTAGCAATTGATCTATAGGTCATCTAATGGGACTGACCCTTGGTTATATAATTCGGAATCAATAGTTTATAGGCTTAGTAATTGTTACCCGACGGAAGTCGATGCTGGATTACTAGGTGAACAAATCGAACTTGGTAAAAATGCTAGCATATGATCCTGACGGATTTATGTCTAAGATAGTCTTCGCATATGGAAGGTGGTTTACTTGTTAATAGTGTTTCGAGCTCTAGAATCATATTTCATTAAAAAATTTATCCGGTTATATGTCTAATTAATTATTGAATCCTCGCGATTTCCCGAATCCCAACTCTTTTCTTTATTGATTTTTTTAAAACCATTTAATTTACTGCATTTTATTCGGTTTTCTCGTGACAATTAAAACCCTCATATTTTATTCTAGCTCTGTTTAGGCATCATAGGTCTAAAGTGCACTTTGCTCTCTGTGGATTTGATCCCGTTAATATACTGCTGCGCATTTAACCGTGCACTAGCGGTGTTGTTATTTCGGGTTAAAACTCGAGACATCATTCATGAAGACTAGCTTATCCAGTGGCAGATGTAGGTGGGGAATGAAAGGGGCAAAATTTTCAAAACTAGCCTAATCTTTTAAGGATTTTCATAATGCCCTCCTAAAATTTTCAAAAATAGCTTAATTTTATACATATTTGTAATAATGCCCCGGATAAAATGTATCTCTAGATCCGCCACTGGGCTTATCCCACCCTATGAGAGTGTCTATGGATAAGACGATTTCTTCAGCGTTGTCTACGCCAGTTCCGGTTTTATCACCAGATTACGCTACTCCAAGCATGGCATCTCATGTGATGCTGGTGAGTATGCATAACCCAAAATCGTCACCGAGATGTTGAGAACACAATGGAATGATTCTAGACCCGATTACCTAACACCTAGAGGTTTGATTGATTGAATATCACCACAAGAGGATGTGGAAAGTCCACTTGATAAGACTAAGAGCTTCATAGTCGATTCGCACGAAAACGATAAGTAATGATCTATAATTTTAAAAAGAGATTTGATTAATAAAAAAGATAGATGAGGAACAATGAGGTCTCAAGTACAGAATATAAAGAGAATAGATGAAGAGGAGAAAAGACAAAGAAGTAAAGACCGACGAGTTTCGATACATGCCTCGAGAACTCTCGATGACTAAGCAACATTAAACCCTAACGTTCAAATTTAAAAACTAAGATAGAAGAGATAAGATAAGATAAAGGCTGCATCTTGTGATGATGTAGATGGGCCTGGAATTGGATCGGACCTAGCAAATAGAAAGATGAGCATGAGATCCAATACACCTCGTTAAAAACCTTTCCCGGAAAACGACATGGAAAAAACCGAGGAGAAGGGAAAAAGAGTATGCATTGTCTTGATGCCAAATTCTAAGTATCTTGGGCGTGTATTTCGACCAGAGAAGCCTTTATATATCCTTGAAAGCTCAAGTGATTCAGTTGATTCATTGCTTGAATAATTAATGTCTTAATTTCTTGAGAAAACTCCTTAGTTCTCGAACGGGTCATTGCTCCAAATGGCACTTCTAGCGTATTCATTGCTCCTTGTTTTCCTATATCTTCAAGCTCAGTGTCTTTTCCTTGATCTAGTTCCATAGAGCTGCCCAATATCACATCATCCTCCCCCAGTTGAAAATGGTTTTTCCTCAAATCCCAATGATCTGCAACATAAGGAACCAAATCAGACACATTAAAGATTGAACTCACGGTGTATTTACCTTGAAGGTCGAGTTCATAAGCGTTGTTGTTAATTCTCTTGATGACGTTGAAAGGTCCATCGATTCTTGGTTTGAGCTTAGACTTCCTTTCTTCGGGAAATCATTCTTTTCTTAGATGCAACCACACCAGATGTCCTTCCTCAAACACAATCTTTCGTCGTCCCTTGTTAGCTCCTTTAATGAATTGCTCAGTTTTCCTTTCTATATTTTTCCTGGCCTTCTCATGGATCTGTTTGACAAATTCAGGCTTTTTCTTTCCATCGATACTTGTTCTTTCACTCAAAGGCAAAGGCGTTAGATCAAGACAAGATAATGGATTAAAACCGTAAACAACTTCAACCGGTGAATATCTAGAAGTGGAATACCTAGCATGATTATATGCAAATTCAGCGTGTGGAAAACAAGCTTCCCATGAACTCAATTTTCTTTTAACTAATGTGTGCAACAAGGTTGATAATGTTTTATTAACTAATACAGTTTGTCTATTAGCTTGTGGGTGACAAGAAGTTGAAAACAGCAATTTAGTTCCAAGTTTCGAGCACAAAGTTTTCCAAAAGTAACTCAAGAACTTGGTGTCCCTATCTGACAATATTGACTTAGGTGTTCCATGCAAACGAACTATCTCCTTAAAGAATAGGTTGGCTACATGAGATGCATCATCAGTTTTATTACAAGCAATGAAATGAGCCATTTTAGAGAATCTATCTACCACCACAAAAATAGAGTCTTTTCCATATCTAGTCATTGGCAATCCTAACACAAAGTCCGTAGAGATAGCAGTCCAAGGATGCGTAGGGATAGAAAGAGGAGTATACAAACCGTGTGCTTCAACTTTCGATTTAGCTTGCTTGCATGTGACGCATCTATTGCAAATCCTTTCGACATACCTTTTCATATGTGGCCAAAAGAAATGATCCTGCACAACCTTAAGAGTTTTGGCGACTCCAAAGTGTCCCATTAGTCCTCCACCGTGTGATTATCTAACAAGCAACTCTCAAATGGAAAAATTAGGAAAACATAAACGATGGTCATAAAATAAAAACCTTTGTTGCCTATAATATTGTCCATTTGCAAACTTTTCACATGCTTTAAAAATTTCTTTAAAATCGGAATCCTCTTGGTAAAGTTCTTTTATTTGTTCAAATTCTAATAACTTTGTTTCAAGAGTAGAGAGTAGAGTGTACCTCCGGGATAGGGCATCAGCCACTACATTTTCCTTACCTTGTTTGTACTTGATGATATACATAAATGTTTCAATGAATTCCACCCACCTTGCATGGCGCTTGTTGAGCTTTAAAAGTCCTTTGAGATGCTTGAGCGACTCATGATTGGTATGTATGACGAATTCCTTAGGCCAAAGATAGTGCTGCCACGTTTGTAGAGCTTGGACCAAAGCATACAGTTCTTTATCATATGTTGGATAGTTCACAGTAGATCCTCCAAGTTTCTCATCGAAGTAAGCGATAAGTCGTTGTTCTTGTATCAAAACAGCTCCAATACCTATTCCTGAGGCATCACACTCAATTTCAAAAGTCTTAGCAAAACTAGGAAGGGTTAAGAGAGGTGCATGAGTAAGCTCCTTTTTTAGTCGTTGAAATGCTTCTTCTTGAGCCTTTTCTCATTTGAATCAGACATCTTGTTTGATAACTTCCGTGAGTGGAGCTGCTATGGTACTAAAATCCTTCACAAAGCGTCGATAGAATCCGACAAGTCCATGAAAGCTTCTGACTTCTCCTACTGTTTTTGGGCTTGGCTATTCCTTGATAGCTTTGATCTTTTCCTCTTCCACCTTAATGCCATGAGCACTCACCACAAACCCTAGAAACATAAGGTTATCCATACAAAAGGTGCATTTCTTCAAGTTCGCGTATAGTTTTTCTTTCCTAAGGGCTTCCAACACCATCTCCAAATGCTTACATATTCTTCTAAATTCTTGCTGTAAACTAAAATGTCATCTAAGTATACAACAACAAAGTGACATATAAATTCTCTAAGAACATGATTCATCAATCTCATGAAAGTACTAGGTGCATTTGTTAACCCGAATGGCATTACTAACCACTCGTATAAACCATGTTTAGTTTTTAAGGCAGTTTTCCATTCATCACCCTCTTTCATCCTAATTTGATGATATCCAATCTTAAGATCAATCTTAGAAAATATGCTAGAACCATGCAATTCATCAAGCATATCATCTATAATCTAGGAATATGGTGTGGATACTTCACCGTGATATTGTTGATGGCTCTACAGTCAGCGCATATGCACCAGCTTCTATCCTTTTTAGGTATAAGTATCACAGGGACAGCACACAGACCCATACTTTCTCATACATGACCTTTCTCCATAAGCTCATCCACTTGTCTTTGTAATTCTTTTGTCTCCACAGGGTTAGTTCTATAGGCGGGTTGATTGGGTAATGATGCTCCTGGTACAAAATCTATTTGATGCCCAATGCCTCGTACTGGTGGTAGCTCTGGTGGATTATCTTCTAGAAACATGTCCTTGAAATCCTGCATTAGTTGAACCATCTCACTCAGCACAACCGGTGCAACATTAGTTAAGCTCATAAGAGCTTCTTTGTAGACAAATAACAATATGGGTCGCTCTGAATGTATAGCTTTCTTAACCTCCCCAGCTTTGGAAAAGAAGTTCGATGATTTGATTTGGTTCGTTTCATTGATCTTCAGATGTTCTTGATCTTGGAATACTTCTTGCGGAGTCATTGGAATGTTATTTTCTTTTTGTACTCAAAAAAGTATTGGTTGGAGAAGCCTTCATGTTGCACTCTTCTATCAAACTGCCAAGGTGTTCCTAGCAGAATATGATTGCTTCCATAGGTAACACATCGCACAAGATTTCATCTTCATAGCTTCTGATAGTGATAGGAACGGTTACTTGCTTCGTGATTTTGATTTCTCCCCTTTCATTGAGCCAATGTATAACATAAGGTTCTGGATGATCTCTAACTTCAAGCCCCAACTTTCGAACCATTGTTTCACTAGCTATATTCATACAACTTCCCCCATCAATAACAAGACTGCACCCTTTCCCTAGAACATAACATCGCGTGTAGAACAAGTTTTCTCTTTGTGCTTGCTCTTCGTTCTTGGTTTGAAGACTCAAGGCTCTTCTGGATATAAGCACTTCTTTTCTGGGCCACACCTCATTGTCACTGATAGGATCTGATATATGCTCTGGACGAATCGTTTTGTCTTCTCCATTTATCCTTTAATCGGTTGTTGCTGCTAATGCTTCAACGAGAAGCTTGACGTGGTTGTGAAGTGTTTCTTCATTATGATCGGTCATCTCTGCCTGCAATACAACACAACAATACCACAGTAAAGAGTTTCTTTTGAAAAAATCAAAATCAAACAAGTAAAGCACGAAAATGACTCTTCAAGTGCCGAAGAACCCTAATCGCGACTACTTGATGAAATCGATCTCGGAAAATTATCAAAACAACTATAAAAATTCTGGATTCAATTTTAACAAATACTCTCGTCCTAGGTTCAGATGCAAGTAATTTCGCAATTTTATAACAAGCCAATATTTAATAAAATTTGAAACAAGATCGGATAGAAACTACTCAACTTCCTGATGGCTCTGATACCACCTGATGTGATCCTAGTGAGGATACACAACCCAAAATCGTCACCAAGATGTTGAGAACACGATGGAATGATTATAGACCCGATTACCAAGCACCTAGAGGTTTGATGGATTGAATATCGCCACAAGAGGATGCGGAAAGTTCAATTGATAAGACTAAGAGCTTTGTAATCGATTCACACGAAAACGATAAGCAATGATCTATAATTTTAAAAAGTGATTTGATTGATAAAAAACATAGATGGAGAACAATGAGGTCTCAAGTACAGAATATAAAGAGAAGAGATGAAGAGGAGAAGAGACAAAGAAGTAAAGACCGATGAGTTTCGAGACATGCCTCGAGAACTCTCAATGACTAAGCAACATTTAACCCCAACGTTCAAATTCAAAAACTAAGATAGAAGAGATAAGATAAGATAAAGGCTGCATCTTGTGATGATGTAGATGGGATTGGAGTTGGATCGGACCTAGCAAATGGCAAGATAAGCATGAGACCCAATACACCTCGTTAAAAACCTTTCCCGGAAAACCAAATGAGAAAAACAAAAGAGAAGAGAAAAAGAGTATGCATGGTCCTCATGGCCAAATGCTAAATATTTTGGGCGTTTATCTCAACCAGAGAAGCCTTGATACATCTTTAAAAGCTCAAGTGATCCGGTTGATTCATTGCTTAAATAAGTAATCACTACAAGAAAACACGCTAGAACAGACGGAAAAATCCATTAGAAATCTGTCGAAATTGGCCTATTCCGATGGATTTCCGATGGATTTTTCCGTCTGTTCTATCTTGTCGGGAATCCGTCAAAAATTGTAATGGATTTCTGACGGATTTCAAATCCGTCGGAAATAGTCCGATGGATTTCCGACGGACATATTTCACACGGATTTCCGACGGATTTCTGACGGATATATAATTTTATTAATAATATTTAATTTATTGTAATTAATATTAATTAATTACAATTAATTATAATTAATATATAAAATTAATTCGGAATAAATATAAATTAAGATTTAAAATTATAATTATAAATAAATTTTAATTATAAAATTTCAATTACAATTAAAATTAAAATTAAAATTAAAAAATTTCTTCTTTTTATATATAAAATTTTCTGTTTTTATATGATATATAAAAACAGAATTCCGACGGATATATCCGTCGGAATTCTGTCGGAACTAGCGAAAAAATTAATATTATTTCCGATGGATAGCAAAAAATTTAAACAAATTTAATTCATGTGGACAACTTACGCGGTCAAATTTTTATTTTTCGACGGATCATATATATATATAGTTTTTTTTTTAATTTTCCCCTTACCTTAGTTTTAAAAAGAAAATTGTAAAAGGTTTTTCTCAATGTAAAAGGTTGAAAATTAAAAAACAAAACTACATATATTTTTTAAAATAAAAGTAAGAGGAAAATTAAATAATAAAAAGAAAATTGTAAAAGGATAAGAATTTTAAAAATATAATGAAAAATATGAAGTTCATAAGATTTGATCCCTGATTGTTTAGGCAAAAATATAGTAACTAACCAACAAGCTACATAAAGATTTATATAATATCATTGAACTAAATTAATATAACATATCTTGGAACGTTTCAAATATTTATGTATTTTAAAAAAAAATTATTTGACATGAAACTAGAGAGAAAGACAAGCATATTGATATATTCAAATCACAAAATCATCAAGAAATTGAATATAAAATCTTCTTTCAAAGTATAAAAATGTACAAATAAGAAAAATAAAAGCTCGATTGAGAATGAAAACAGGACCGGGCTGCTTTAGCATCCCAGCCACGTCGTAGCCCTCGAAAAATTATGTTTAATTAATTATGTTTTATGCCACTAATTCGAAATGAAAAATTTAATTGGGGTATATTTTAATATATTCGTCGGAAATCTGTCGGAAATTTCCGACGGATTTCTGACGGAAAATCTAAAAACATATATAAACTCATATGCAACATATTTAACACATTTGATATAGTATCCGTCGGAAATCTACGGTTTGTGGTTTCATGGTCGTTTACGATCCGTTTCTCTTGAAATATGTTTGTAATATGATTTGTTACTCATTTCAATGATAAAATACTAACAAATACCTTGTTACATATTAAATATACTAAAATTAGAAAATTTTATTTGTTATGTTTATAAATCATCGCTTAAGTATATGTATCATTGTCTAACATGTAAACATGATTGTATTAATTTTTCTAATTTTGGTATATATGATATATAACAAGGTTTTTGGTATTATTTTATGATTGAAATGAGTAACATAGCATACTACAAACATATTTCAAGTTAAACGAATCGTAAAAGACCACGAAACCACAAAACCGTCAGAAATCCGTCGGAAATTTCCAACGAATTTTCGACGGTTTTGTGGTTTCACGTGTCTCGTTCTAAGGTTTAGTCTGACATATGACTAGACAAGCAAAAAAAACAAATTCCGACAAAAATCCGTCGGAAATCCGTCATAAATCTATCAGAAATCCATTAGAAATCCGTCAGAAATCCGTCAGAAAATTTTTGATGGATTTCCGACGTAACTAGGTGTGTCCGTCAGAAAGCCATCGGAAATTTTACGACGGAAATTAATCCGTCAGAAATTTCATACGGATTTCCGACGGAATCGTCAATTTTCATGTCTATCGGAAATACATCGCAAATCCGTCAAAATTTTCCGACGAATTTATATTCCGTCGGAAATTCCGTCGGTTTTGCTGTAAATTTCTTGTAGTGAATGTCTTAATTTCTTTTAAAAACTCCTTAGATCTTGAACGGGGCATTGCTCCAAATAACACTTATAGCGTATTCCTTGCTCCTTGTTTTCTTATCTTATATCTTCAAGCTCAGTATCTTTTCTTTGATCTAGTTCCATAGAGCTGCCCAATATCACATCAATTTCAGTTCCGAAGGAGTGTGTGGTACCAGCTCTCCTTGTGGCTGTGATTTTTATCATAAAATATAATTTTAGTGCAACGTTTGAAATCACTATTTTTTGTTTATTATTTATTAAATAAAAAGCAATTTACATCTACCTCAACGTATGAGTTTAGGTTCTGAGTTTTTATAATGAATAACTAAATACTATCGTTTTGCTCTATACCGTAAAGACGATTCGCAAATATGAGCACACGAATAATAAGAATAAATCCATTTATATGATTGATTTGTGAAGGGCAACGTGGGATGTTATTTAATGAGGAATCTTGTTTTATTATACACAAAATTGGCATGTGACCACCACACTCGCTTAATATTGTTTACCTAATAGTTTCGTCTTCTTTCCAAGTCTACTCGGAGAAAGTTAGCTTTGAAGTATTTCGAATACATTAGTTTTTTTCTGTAGTAGCGTTGACGCCAAATAAAAAATACCATATTGTAATGTTTAAATAATTCCTCGACTAAACTGTCTCGTGCTGTCATGCATTGTCTTACGTAGAATTCTATGTAGTTGTATAAGGTTCAATGTACCAAATTTATTCTTACAAACTCGACTGGAATTTCATAAATGCAAAGCCCATTGAATTGAGTTTTTCTATTGTTATATATTCCCAAAGATAATAGATTAAAATCTTTATTCTTTACAATAAGTTGATGAAGTAAAAAAAAAAAAAAGGGTTGATGAAGTAAAATACATCAGCGTATATATCGACTATATGTGTATATTTTTTAGGATAGAGTAATTAGGTTACCATATTTTCCATTGTAGTATTAAACTGACTTAGAATTTTGTACATTTCCTGCAAAAAATATTTTACTAGTAAAACCTATGAAAAAGAGTTTATACCCATGTATGTAACCCATCTCAATCGTAACTAAAATACCAATATTATAGTATACTTTTCTGATATCTTTCCAATTTGAGTTTTAGATTTTTTTTGTTAAAAGTATTTTTGTATATATGATATGTTTTTATAAAACCAATAAATATTTTAGTTTTATAATAGTTAAGTCTCAAATATTAAATTCAATAAATTTGTAAGTGGCCAAGTGAAAGTACTGTATAGTTTTAAATATAAAAAACAAATCTCACAAGAATGTAAAGATGGGTAGATAAAATATCTCAAGAATGTAAAAACGGATAGATAAAAGATTTTATACATTCAAGATACCTGATGAAATGCCTCAACCAAAACATAATGATTTTACACATTAAGTAAATGATTATGACTTTATTGGATTTAATTGTTATGCAAATAAGAGTTGAGTAGATCTACTTTATTAGCGAGTGTGATTAGATCATTAGAATCTTGAAAGAATGATTAGTCTCTCTTTTTTTTTTGTCTTAAAAAAAAAGGATTAGTCTCTATGTTCTACTATTGTATTTTAAATATACTGTTGCACCTTAATTGATTCATTATCCTTGCTTTACCTTGGTTGATGATTACTTGATTCCTTTGATCAAAATCTTTATCTTTTTTTCAATCATTTGTTAGTTCTCTTTTACTTTATATTCGTTTACTAGGCAATTTACCTGCGTTTTTCATAATTACTTGTTTGATGGTTAATTTTTTGTTTATCATTTATGTTTAATTTGAGCCGGAAATAAAACACAAAGCAAATCATGATCTGTCTATATTCCATCTTAGCCTGATTCATTTCTCTCATTTTTAGCGAGCAAATTTGTGATTCGACTACGTAATTACTAATTAATTCGCTTCATCTTGCATTGGCAAGTTATATGTAGTTGAGATTATAAAACTTGATCAAGTCAATATTCCAAATTATTATATTAAAAATAATGAATAAAAAAATATTCCAAATTATTCGATTATTTTTATGTTGGATAAATTATTTGACGCCTAGTATGAAACTGAATAAAAATAAGTTTTTTCACCAAACGATTAAACAAACATTTGTTTTTCACTAACAGTTACTGAGTTTAACCCCGTAATTAAAATTTGTGACAAATTTGACATACAAATTCAAATAACGCGTTTTTGATTCTTCAGCCATTTACCACCCAACCCAAGAAAAAAAAAATTTAACAAGATGACAGACAGAGCGTTGATATTGGAATTCTAAATATTAAGTACAGAAGTGTTTCTTTCAATTCTATCATTCAAAATATAGAACGAATTTGATTTCCCTAACCATCGAGAGATAAAGACGTAAAGACACTAATTACGTTTAGCAATGAATAGAAGCGAGTATAAGCGTATCTCCATCATTTTATAAATAATGAAGAATATGTCTCTAATCATATCATATATATAATATAATAACACAATAATAGTAAACTTTGATATTGGTATTGGGGCTCTCCCGTCCAACACGGTCCAAGAATCATGTCAAATTAACACTAATTCTCCTTTCACCCCAATTTTTGTTTCAAGATGTCTTTTAAGTTATAATGCTTTTTTTACCCTTAATTTATTTTCTTGTCTTTCACATCCCACAAGAGTACAAGACCATTTAAAATTTCATCAGGATAATTATAGACGTTTTAAACAAGGAGTGTTAAGGTTTTGTTGGTGTTTTTCAAAATAGCTAATTACATGTTGTGGTACAATTCCAATCCGAATTAATATTCATGCAAAAATGGTATAAAATACATTTCAAGAGACCAAGACATGTATATTAATGGTTCGTGATTGTGTTATCGGTCCGTTATCATCCAAATTCAAATCCACATAAAGATAATTTTAAGAACAATTGAAAAAGAGCAAATAATATGGTCTATTTAAATTAGAGTTACTATACATTCAAATTAAACAACATGTTTTTCTATTCTAGGGCGATTTTAGAAAAGAAAACCCTGACTACTTCTTTTCATTTATCGTATCTTTTAGGGCTCATCATTTTCTAGGCTTCCGGCCAATGATGGATCAACGTCGGCCTCCCAATCCCTTCATTCCCCCCCCCCCCCAAACACTCAAATAGTACCAATTCTAAAAGGTTCAGGTGTTTTTGGACTTCCGAAAACATGAAATCTCTGCCCTTTTTCGAACAGTGCAACATTTGTTATCAATTTTATGAGATTCTTGATTATGACAATCTATTTTGGAAAACTTTGTTTTTTAGTGTTACTTCGTAACGAATGCTTTGTTTTTATATTTGCTCCGCTTTAAACCAGTTTTCAAAAGGCTAAAACGTTTAAATGATTTAAGGAACTTTTTGTTGTCAACAAATTAGTAACCTTTTATATTAGCATAGCCAAAGTCAGCTAGAGAATAATTAGATACATACACTTTAAATGTTATGGAGAAATGGGTGTGTTGTGAGCATGTATAGAAAAGCACATTTTAACCCCCCCTCCCCCCCAAAAATGTATGGAATAGCACCAAGTTTTTTTAAGAAATAAAATCTCCATTCGCAATAGTCATATAGATTTATATTATAAAAAAAAACCATCACAAAAACAAACAAAAATCCAAACAACCAATCATTTGAAAAAGACGTTTTCCCTTTTCATATATATATATATATATATTAATACCTCTCAATCTTAAATTATCGTATCGTTCCTCATATATTTTGGTCTTAGCTTCTATATTTTTTTAGCTTACATTTTCCTGATGGGTTACAATAAGCGGAGACATCCATTATCGTTTGCAGTAAAGGGTTATCAATCACATCTTAAACTGTAACAAAATTAGAGTAATGTTATAAAAATATTTAGTTATAGGGGAAATGTAAATAATTTATTAAGTACAAGGGTGTTTCTGCAAAGAGGAAGAGAAAGTAATCGAGAAAACAGAAAACACACACGCGCCGAGGCCACGCGTGAGTCTTAATTTCGAGACGACGACAACGTAAAAGTCCAAATTCCCACTTGCAGAGATTTGCGCCTGAGATCACGTGCTTCTTTCGCTCCCACGTGATTGTTCTATCTTCCAACTTAATTATCACTTAATCATTTACTGACCGTATTATACCATATAGTATTAAACTAAATGATCACCGTTATTATTCCAACCATAGTTGTTGAAAGTTGGAGGGTTGGAGCACTAAGGGCTAAAATTACCGAATTTAATTACAAACTATAGTTTGTCTTTAGATTTTGTTTTTCAAAGACTTATTTTGTATCCTTTCAAAATTTTAAACTAAAAGTAGGGAAACCATTAAGGCATAATTGTAATCACAAAATTAATATAATTAAACAAAACATCATAAAAATTATTTTAAATAATTATTAGTTTCCAAAAATTAAACTCACTTTCTCTCTCTTATTAATTATGGACGAAAATTAAATCAATTTTTTTAAAAAAATTGATAACCAATTGAAATTGAAAAATTAAGATTTGATATCTAATTATACCATATTATTTATTTTAAGTCATTATATTTGAATGTTTGGTTTAGATTTAAAATTATGATTCTTTATCATCTTTGTTTTATCTTATTTTCAAATTATTTGAATTATCATATAATACTTATGGTTAGTAAAACTGTAGATTTTTCTACATATGTTGTGAATCCATTTTTTAGAAATATAAATATATTACTCAATCGATGAAAAACATGGGTGTTCAAAATCACACATTTGTTAAAAAAATTTGAACAATGGTTCAATTGATATTTAAAAGAACCAAAATTATTCAAAATCTGAATGAGCAAAAACATTACCTTATTATGCGTCCAAATTTAAAAGTTTATTCGTTTAATCTGGTTTTTTAATTAAACCAATAATTTTACCAAATAAAATAAATAAAAATATTTTAAATAATTAGTTTCAAATATTATAAATATTAATAATATTAAAAATCTATAAAAAAAATATCAAATAAACATAAATGTTCTTTTTGACAAATAAACAACATAAATGCCCCAAAAACAATCATATGAAATCTAATTTCATATTGTTGTAAAATAATAAAATAAAGAGATGGAAGTGAGCAAGTGTAGTGACGAGAGGTAAGTTGAGAGGAACTGATATATAACAAAACTAAGTCCGTGAAATACAAAGGTAAGTCGGTGAATACATATGTCGGTGAAAGGAAAAATAGTAAAATATTAGATGGATAATTATCTTATGTATTATAACACTCCCCTTAGTTATCTATCATTATTGATAGATTATGTACTGGTTCGTTAAAAACCTTATTATAGATTACCCATTAGGATAAAACTATGAAAAGAGGAAAATAGTACAATAGCGTAATCTCTCCCTATAAAATATCGGTATATGATATTGGTATTTTTACTCAGTACTTAGCCTGTAGTCAAGGGAGACCTAGCAATAGGAACTTGTCCTATTGGATGCGAATCCCTTGTCCTTTATGCTTTTCCTAAGTAAAAATACAAGTTTATAAGTATTATGTGGTGTGAAAGCAGTAAACTATGGATATATCAATTCCTTAGTCTAATATGTCATTGTAGTACTAAGGTGTCAATCCAAATGAGTGTGATGCTAACAATCAGGATGAGATCAGATATACTTAATTCGAGCCAAGCAAGTTGAGGTTGGATTGTCCTACAACCTAAGTGAAACATGAAATATGCAAAATAAATGTTAAGTAAAAGTACTAGGGAGGCAGGTGCAGATGCTAGAGAAGCAGTGCACAGATGCTAGAGAAGCAGTGCACAGATGCTGTAGGATTAATGCAGCAAGTGAAAATGACGAAATAAATTGATGAGATAAAACTAAGTATGGAAGCTAGCAAGCGAAAATGATAACTAAGACAAGGTAAAATCAATTAAGACAAACAAGCTCTCAAGAATGGGGTAATTGGTCAGTGACTACTCTGAAATCTATCTAAGGCGCGGACAAACTCAAACAGAGCTACTCGCTAGACAACGGGTTCACAAGCAATCAAATCCACTGTCGTGACAGATGACCTCAAGCTAGGGCAGTTCCAGACTCAGATGTCTCTGACGAAATCTACCCTAACAGGCACTAAGACTCAACCCGTTCTTGTCAATGAACACCCTAAACATCTAATCTCTTAGGCTAGGAATGCAAATCTCTGGCACTAGTTGTTCAAGCGTTTCATCAACCACCTTTTGAGTGTGGAAACACTTAAGATCTAGTTGCAATTGATCAGAGAGAAACTAGCATTAAGAACACTAATCCAGAAGGGATTCACAAACAACTAAACTCAAACGCCCTAGAAGATCAAAGATTCGTCACTAACCTATCCCATTCTCAAGAACCCTAAAAACTACTCACACATATTCAAGAACATAAACCCAGAAAATCCAAACATCTTAGAATTCATTGAAATTAGGTTATAAAGATAGATTAAGGCAAGAAAAATAAGACTGCAAAGAATCAAAACAAACTAACAAGTAGATTAAGAGAAATCTGGATTACAAATGAAGAAAAATCAAGAACAATGAAGAACAAATGAAGAACACTCAAGAACAGAGAGAAAACCTAAAAATAAAAAGCTTACACTAAAAATAAAAACGGAATTCCCTTTGGACAAAACCCAAAAGGGTATTTATATAAAAATGCGGAAAACCCTAAAATGGATAAAGACAAAATAAATGGCTAAGTCTTCGGAGATTGATGCAGCTTGGACCGGCGTATGTGTAGAAGTGATCGAGCTGGGAATGAAGCCTGCTGGACCTCCTGCTCGATGTGTGTGCTCGAGCACTCTGCTCGACGTGTGTGCTTGAGCACTCTGCTCGACGTGTGTGTTCAACGGACTGCTCGACGTGTGTACTCGACGGACTGCTCGATGTGTGTGCTCGACGGACTGCTCGATGGACTGCTCTTCTTTAGCCTGCTCGAGTACTTCCCAGAAATTCTGCTCGAGCACTATGTGAAAATCTGCTTGAGCACTATATCTTCTGCATGCTCGAGTACATTGCTCGAGCACAACCTTGAAAATCTGCTCGAGCACATTGCTTCTCCTACTCGAGCATTTTTGTTTCTTTCTTGCTAGAGCACACGTATGTAGTGCGCAGAGTTGTGTGCAGAATTGTGGAGTTTTTGATAGAGCATACGGATTCTAGTGGCGTGAAACTCTCCAAACATCCAAAACATCGTCCAAATCTAATGCAAATCTTAGTATGGATGCTAAATGTGTAAAAAACACTAGAAAATGGGGTGAAACATATTATGAATCTAGTCCTAAATGATGATAAATGCATGCTAAAACATGCTAAAATACAGATATCTATCAGACCCTTTAAACAATTCGGATTAAAACAGAAGCAAATGCAGTTTTAAAATTTAATCAAATTTTTAATGTTATCTTTGGAAGTTCTATTCAGTTTCAAGCCTTAGCATCACTCATCTTAACAATGATTTTAAATGCACAAGTTGTCTTCAGACCCTTTAACATTCATTAAACAGAAATCATGAATCAAGATTTTTTCACATAGTCATTTTTTGGCGAACTCATTTGGCTAAGTGGTCAAAGGGCAAAGATGGTCCCTAATAAAACGGTGACACTCATTCTCACTCAAAGGACTCTCAAAGAAAAACTGAGCTTTAGAAGAAGGCTAAAGGTCAGGGCCAACTGATGCATACAAGGATAGACTCCCATCTACCCATACATATACATAATAAAAACCCAAACTCCTAAATCTAATCCCAGGAATGATCCTATCGTTACCCTTTGGCACTTTTCTGCAATGAATTCCTTTTTGATCAAAATTTTTTTCTTTGTGTTCTAAGGAGGGTTTACCTTAACATTTGCTTAGTTTAGCGGATTAGGTGTCTATCTGAGGCTCTATCTCTTATGTAATTCATGCAAGTTTTTCTTTTTTTTTTCTTTTCCTGAGCCCATACATATTTTTTTTTCTTTCGTACTACCCAATCCTTTACTAGAGCTTCAATTATACACATCCCTCTGCTTAGAAGTTTCTTTCCTTTTTCCCTTTTCTTTCTCTTTTTCGACTCATCCAACAGTGGTTATCCACTAACTCAGTCGAGTTCTCTACCTCGAGCTGGAACATCCTAATTCGTTTCTACCCAAAATCATGTTCCCACCTAGTCCTAGCTAGTCCATAAACCGTGAACTAGAACTAAATGAAAATCTATCCTTGTCGGCTCCAACCTAACACTTTCTACCAAGCTCAGTTCATAAAAAGGCCTCACACACAGAAAATAATATTGGCTTGAAAGAAAGGTAGGTTCAATGGTGGGGAAACTGTTCCAATGAGGGGAATCAGCTACTTGGATAACAAGGGTGGTAAAAAGATGAAAGATAATCCAAGTATGTATATAGGTATCCATGAGTTCAAGTTCAATGCGTAACCATGATAATTATAAGCCAGGTTATGGTCCAAATAGATAGGGAATGAATACACTTCACAACAAGCTTCAGCCAAAATCAAATGTCAAGCAATGAATTCAAAGGATGGTGTTGCCTTATGCTTCAAACTTAATCAACATGCACAACAGGACAACTAAATGGTTCATTAACAATTTATGCTGCATGCTAGGCTAGGCAAGAATCATCATTGTCCCCTATGCAGAAATCCTAGATGAAATGTAACTATACTCAATACTAAAATGCTAATGCAACTACATGGACACTCTGTTTTTGTGAAATGATTTTCGAAAAATTTTCAAATTTTTATGGTTTTCTGATGCACATAGATGATTGAAAATTTGAAATAAGAAAATAGAAAACAATGTTAAATACAACATGAACCCTCCCCCAAACTTAAATTACACAGTCCCATGTGTAATAAAATCTGGAAAAGAGTTCAGGAATGAAAGCGAAATTAAACACAAGTACAATGATATATACAATGAGTTTGGAGTTGATACTTCAATAGTTGGAGAAGAAAGAGTCGGTGAACTCTTCTATGTCCTCGCGGGAGTGCGGCTTGGCAGCTCTGCTTGGTCCTGCTGCTTTCCTTTTTCTCTGCCTTGGCTCAAAGGAAGAGTATCGAGGTGGCTCGTCATAGGTGCTGCACCTAGAACTAATGTGTGTAGAACCACTTCTCCGCAGGGTACTTGGTTGGGAAAGTTCTTCATTTTGGTGAGCAGAGGCGGCTTGGTCTTGTGCTTCATGTGCGTCAGGGGGTCTCTTGCTCTGTCCTTGACTCTTGCTGAAATGCTCCTTCATCTCCTTCACCCCTCCGTCAATTCCTTCATTGTGCTCTTTAGTGCCTTGATCGTTTTATCCTGAGCTTTGTTCCACTTCTGGAGCAACCCTATTCGCTTGTGAGCCTCCCATAGACCCTTGTGTTGTTTTTGTGCTACATACTCTTCGAAGTGAAATGACTCGGGCTGGGTGTCTTCGGATGCGCTCGGGGAGTGAGATCGAGCTGAGCGACCAGAAACATCTTTTTTCGCGCTTGTTGGGGGTTTTCTGCACTGGTTGATAGAGCAATTCGATTGGTGAGCAGAAATTGATGCTAGCACTTTCTAGAGCAGCGCAGGGGAGTTGTAGTTGAGCCGGTCCAGCTGTAGGGTGCATGAACTGAAATAGGCATTCTCCTGAACATGGTGTCTTGTTTAGGAAAAATACTTTTCTAAGGTAGTCCAGGTCCAACCATCTTGGTGCGCAGGGCTCCGAAATTAAAGGTACTTTGTAGGTGACCAGTATGGGTGTGATGACACCTCCAATGCTGAGCTCTCCTTTCGAATTTTTTCTGTGCAGCTTCACACCCCAGTCTCTATAGTTCTGGAAATGATTTAGCATAGTGAAGGTGAGACTTGTATTGTTTCTGTCTCCTAGCAGTTCCGTCCCATCCTTAGCGAATTCGAGAAGCCCCTTCAAGGCTAAGTCTATCACTTGCAGCTGACTTTGGTTTACAGGACCTGTTACTTGGTGCGCAAACATGGTATGGGCAATGGATTTGTGAAGGTATCTCACTGCAGGGTGGCGAATCTGAGTGCTCTTGGACCTAGAAGATGAATAGGGCGTGTCTACTGCTATTGTACGCCAAAGGGATTGTAGCTCTTCTTTCGCAAAATCTTCTTCCGATCCTATCCCACTGCTGAAACCATAGAGAGTGTCGAGCTTGGTGGTGGTGAGGGAGTAGAGTTTTCCTCTTACTTTGAATGTGATCCATCCCAGCCCTCCGTCCGAGACGTATTCAGGGTGATCTTCACAGAGGTGAACTTGAAGGGTAGCGAGAAAGTGACAAGTTTCAACTTGATAAGTGGGTGAGTTATTCCTCATGAATTTTGTCAGCCCCTAGTGTGAATAGGCATTCAACATCTTCATCTATACCCAATTTCTTCATGGTTGGTCGGTGAGGGTAGCGTGTCCCTGCGAAACCTCTAGAAAGGAAGACTGCTCTCATCTCTTTGGCTATCAGCTCTGGCTCTGTCCTCTCGCTACTCTTTCCTTCCTTAGCCTCCACCTCTGCGCTTCCATCTCCAGATTTCTCACCACTACTCCTAACAGGTCGTTTTCCACGAGCAATCTCTTTTCGGTCTCACGAGAATGCCATGGGCTTTGCTCTACGCTGCAGACTTGAGTGCTGAGGGTGATATGTCTCATCGAGCTCTTCTGTGCTTGAGTAGTGGACGCGAGTGTCTCTGCTGCTCTTGACGGGCCTTTTTCCTCGAGCGATTTCTGCCTTATCTCGTGAGAATGCCTTGGTCTTTCCAGCACGCTGCGGACTCGAGTGCTGAGGATGATATGTTTCATCGAGCTCCTCTGTGCTTGAGTAGTGGACTCGAGTGGTTTCTCTGCTTGAGCGCTCGAGCTGCTTGGGACTTGAGTTCTTGACTCGGGTAGAGTAACCAAGTCCGTGTCTTCTCTCAATTTCAGGCTCTGGTTCAGGTTCAGCAGGTCGTCGACTCTCCGCTGCACGCTTGATTTTCGCGTAGCGCCGTGCTAGTGAGGTAGCTCTTGCACGGTTGCGCCAGTCTGGTGCAGGCCCATCAGCTGCACTGGGATTGCTTGCTTGGGATGTGAAACTTCGTTTCTCTGCATAGCGCCTAGCAATTGCTTCAGCCTCTGTACGTCCCCGGTTGGTTGTCATCTTAAGGCTGGTCAGGTAGGTTAGGTTGGCGTGGGTGCTGGGCGTAGTAGAGCTCGAGTAGGGTGATGGAAAAATCTTGAATTTAGAAATTTTACGAAAAACTTGAAGATCACGAAGAGCGCGAAGAACACGAAGATCAGAGGTTTTTTCAACATTTTTGCTAAGTGATGAGTTGTGAAGTTGCAAGGATGGGAAGCGTTTCTTTTATAGGGAAAACGGGGGATGAACCTGGACGTGCTGAAAGACAGACGACGCAAGTGGCGGTGAAACGAGACAGAGGCGCCTAACAAAGACAAGAAAAAGACATGGGTTAGAAAATTGAAAAGCGTGATTGAGATAAGTCTTGATTACTTAGAAATTATCTCGATTCAATTCAGAAAAATCGAAATCTATATTTTGCCATTTCTCTTTTTTTTTTTTTTTTTTTTTAAAACCCCTTTTTGCGTTATTGGTGGAACGCCTCGTCGAACAGTTTCATCGAGCTGTCATTGAGCGTTTTGTCGAGCACTTCATCGAGCACTTTGCTCGGCTTCATCGAGCACTTTTGCTCGGCTTCATCGAGCATTCTGCACTTTTGCTCGAGCACTTCCATCAGCATCTGATCGAGCACACATCGAGCACCTTGCTCGAGCTGACATCGAGCATGTTGCTCGAGCTCTTCATCGAGCATTCTGCTAGAGCTCATTTTCCAGCCTGCTCGAGCACCCATCAAGAACTTCTACTAGATTTATTTTCCTTCTTCCTCCACCCTTTGCGTGCTCCTTAGACATTGAGTTAAAACAAATTAGGAAAACTACGAAAATCACGAAATAGAAGCAAATAATATTTACAAAGATAAACATGGGACTTCCTCCCAAGCGAGCTTGTTTAAAGTCTCTAAGCTTGACTTCCTGGTTTTTAGGCATTGATCAGCTCGTCCAGAGGAATTGTAATCCCCTCTGGAATGTACTCCGCCATGTAAGGTTTGAGCCGCTGCCCATTCACTGTAAACTCGTTACCCTCCTTAGTAAACAAGGTGACAGCTCCATATGGTAACACCTCCTTGATGCTAAATGGTCCAGACCACCTTGACTTCAGTTTTCCTGGGAAGAGTTTCAGTCTCGAGTTGAAGAGCAAGACCTGATCTCCGGCTTTAAAATCTTTGCGCAGAATCTTTTTGTCGTGAAAGGCCTTAGTTCTTTCCTTATATACCTTCGAACTTTCATAGGCTTCAAGTCTGATTTCTTCCAGCTCGTGCAAGTCCACCACTCTTTTTTCTTGAGCTGTTCTGATATTGAGATTCAGAAGCTTTGTTGCCCAGAGCGCCTTATACTCAACCTCTACAGGTAGATGGCAAGCCTTACCTTACAGCAGCTGAAATGACCGATTGGAGTCTTGTAAGCGGTTCTGTAAGCCCATAGAGCATCGTCGAGCTTAGTTGCCCAGTCTCTCCTTGATGTGCCTACAACTCTTGCCAGGATGGCCTTGATTTGCCTGTTAGAGACCTCAACTTGGCCACTGGTTTGAGGGTGGTAAGGCGTTGCCACCTTGTGCTTTACTCCATGTTTTCTTAAAAGATTCTCAAAGACCTTATTGATGAAATGAGAACCTCCGTCACTGATCACTACTTTGGGGACTCCAAACCTGGGGAAAATGATAGTTTTGAACATATTCAATACCACTTTCGCATCGTTAGTGGGACTGGCTATGGCTTCGACCCATTTTGATACATAGTCTACGGCAACCAGTATGTAGCTGTTTCCAAAAGAAGGTGGGTTGAAAGGTCCCATAAAATCGATGTCCCACACATCAAATATTTCAACCTCAAGGATGAGATTCTGAGGCATCTCATTTCTCCTGCCTATGTTCCCCATTCTTTGGCATGGATCACATTTGGTGATGAAATCTTGGGTGTCTTTGAACATTGTTGGCCACCATAGACCAGCTTGGAGTATCTTCTACACAGTCTTGAAAGTAGCGAAATGGCCTCCATATGTGGAACCATGACAATGTTCCAAGACGCCTCTTACTTCTTCTTCAACTATGCATCTTCTAAACAAACCATCTGAACCTTTCTTGTAGAGATACGGTTTATCCCAGTAGTAATGGTTGACGTCTCTGAAAAATTTCTTCTTGTTGTATGCATCGAGACTGCAGGAAATTTCACCGCTCACTAAGTAGTTAGCTAAATCCGCAAACCATGGTGATTTCTCATTCGCTAGTGCCTGGACTTTCTTTAGATCAGCCATTTCGCAATAGGTATTTTCGAAGGTCTGGACTAACATCAGTTGTTCTTCTGGCATGGAGTCATCGATTGGCAATGGATCTTCAATCCTCATCCGGGATAGGTGATCAGCTACCCCATTTTTTATTCCTTTCTTATCAACTATCTCTATGTCAAATTCTTGTAGTAATAGAATCCATCTCAACAACCTGGGTTTGGTATCTTTCTTTGCGTAGATGTGTCTTAGTGCTGCATGATCAGTGTAGACTACCACCTTTGATCCCACTAGGTAGCTTCTGAACTTTTCAAACGCAAAGACTACTGCAAGCAATTCCTTCTTCGTGGTAGCATATCTCCCTTGAGTTTCATCTAAGGTTATGCTCGCATAGTAAATCACGTACAACTTTTTATCTATTTTCTGACCTAACACTACTCTAACGGTATAATCTGAGGCGTCGCACATGATTTCAAATAGATAGTCCCAATTCGGAGCTTGGACTATTGGGGCTGAGATCAACGCTTCCTTTATCAACTGGAAGGCTTTCAAACACTCAGAGTCAAAGACGAACTCTTGCTCTTTGCAAAGTAACCTGGTGAGCGGTCTGGCTATTTTTGAGAAATCTTTTATGAACCTTCTATAGAAACCAGCGTGACCAAGGAAACTTCTGATATCCTTGACATTCTTAGGTGGTTGCAACTGCATCATTACATCGATTTTGGCTTTATCTACCTCAATGCCTTTCTCAGAAATTTTGTGCCCCAAGACAATCCCTTCTCTGACCATAAAATGACATTTCTCCCAGTTCAGGACCAGATTTGTTTCTTCGCACCTGGTAAGTACCCTGCACAAATTCAACAAACAGGAGGAGAAGGAGGAGCCATACACAGAAAAATCATCCATGAAGACTTCCACCATCTTCTCTATTAAATCTGAAAAGATAGAGGTCATGCACCTCTGAAACGTTGCAGGTGCATTACATAAACTGAAAGGCATTCTTCTGTAAGCAAAGGTGCCATATGGGCAGGTGAAGGTGGTTTTTTCTTGGTCATTTGGATGTATTGGGATCTGAAAGAACCCACTATATCCATCTAAGAAACAGTAGTAAGGGTGGTTTGCAAGTCTTTCTAACATTTGATCAATGAATGGCAAAGAAAAATGATTTTTTCTAGATGCTGCATTTAACTTTCTATAGTCTATACACATCCTATGACCAGTTATTGTCCTAGTGGGTATAAGCTCATCTTTATCGTTTCTCACCACTGTTATACCACCTTTCTTAGGGACACAATGCACTGGGAATACCTAGGTACTATCAGAGATAGGGTAGATAACTCCAGCATCTAGCAATTTAAGAATTTCTTTCTTAACAACCACTATAAGGTTAGAGTTCAATCTTCTTTGAGGTTCAATGCTAGCATATGACTCATTTTCAAGATTAATTATGTGAGTACACAAACTAGGTGATATGCCTTTAATGTCATCAAGTAAATATCCAATTGCTTTCCTAAATTTTCTTAACTCGGTCAACAACGATTCCAACTCATCATTACTAAGTTTATCATTTACTATGACAGGGTAAGTGGAGTTAGGTCCAAGAAACGCATACCTTAGCCCTGTTGGGAGTGGTTTTAGCTCGACCTTAGGTGCCCTGAGTTCCAACCAGTCGTCCGAGTGGGCGGACTCGAGCAGTGGGTGTTGGGCATGCTTAGTTTCAGCTTCTACTGATGCAACGACCTCTCCATCTGTTCCCATCAGTTTCTCAAACGCTTCTTCGCCTTTAATTTCCTTGTGAGAGTCTAGCATCGTCTCATAACTCGAGGTTTCTTTGTATAAATAGCCATTTTCACCGTCCTTGGTTAAAGCTGTCTGAAGATAGTCTTTTTCATTTAGCTCCTCAAGTAGCTCGTCTGCAAGGTGATCCATTTATTCAATCCAAAAGAGCTGGCCTTCAATCGTAGGCTTCTTCATTGTATCTCTGATGTCAAAGTGCATTTTGAGATCTTTGCCCATATTAAGTTGAATTTTCCCTTTTTGGACGTCAATGAGAGCACCTGCAGTAGCAAGGAGGGGTCTTCCTAGAATCAAAGGATCTTTTGGCTCTTCATCCATCTTTAACACCACAAAGTCAGTGGGAATCACTATGGTTCCAATTCGGAGAGGCAAGTCTTCTAGCATGCCATGCGGAGTTCTCACAGATTTATCAGCCAAGATAAGAGAGATGTTGGTGGTTTTATACTTGTTAAAACCCAACTTCTTAGCTACTGAAAGTGGCATAAGGCTTATAGACGCTCCCAAGTCGCAGAGACAATTTTGAAAAGTAAATGGCCCAAGAGAGCATGGCAATGTGAAACAACCTGGATCTGGTAGTTTGACGATCCTCTTTTGAATAATGGCGCTGCACTCATAACTCACTACTACCATTCCTTTCACTTCCTGGATTCTTTCTGTAATTGCATCTTTGATCCACTTGTGAGATTGAGGTAAAAGTGTCAATGCATCAAGTATGGGCATCTTGACCTCAATTTCTTTAATGTGCTTGTCAAAGATAGCTCTATATCTTTCCACTCTGTCCTTGTGAAATCTCCCTGGGTAGGGGAGTTTAGGCTTGTAAGGAGGAGGGACGAATGGTGCTTTCTTCTCCTTGGCAGGTGCAATTTTGTCAACTGGGGATGGCTGGACTCAACTTGCAGGTCGAGTTGATGTGTTGAGCTGGTCAGTCGAGTTGGAGTTTTTCTGTTCATCTTGTTCCTCTTTGTGACATAAGTCCTCCCCAACTTGGAATTCACTGTCTGCGGTGATAGGAGTGGTTCCTGCCCTTTCTGGTAGTTCTTTTCCGTTCCTCAAGGTAATGGCATTAATTTGAGTAAAGTCTTTAGGATTTTGGATTGCTTTTCCTGGGAGTTGTCCAGGGTGCGGTGTGGAAGACGTGGATGCAGACTTGTTCTCCAGGTATTTAATTTTAGAGTTCAGTGTCTCGAATTTGTTGTTGAGGGTATCGTAGGCGTAGTCCGACTGATTCTTTAGTTCAGCAAACCTCTTCGCAGTTTCCATTGTACTGGCAGCTTGACTTTGGAGTAGCTGCTGCATCATACTTCGCAGGTCTTGATCATGGGCAGTAGGTGTTGGAGCTTGCTGTGGTGCAAAACCAGGTGGTTGACCTATGACGCCCTGTGGGTTGTACCTTCCTTGGAAATTCTGCTTAGGAACAAAACCTTGAGTTTGATTGTAGGGGTCAAAAGGCTTGTTTTGTTGCGGTGGTGGCACAGGATAGACTTGATCTTATGGGTTTTCCACGTTGGTACATCTGTAGGACAAGTTGGGGTTGTTCTTGTAGTTGGTGAAACCCTTGTTGTAGCCACCGTGGTTCTGAACATAGCTAACTTCTTCTATTTGGTCAGCCTCCCCATCTTGAACGTGAAAGAGTTCTTCTTCATTTGCAAAGTGAACATGTCTCTGCTGGCTGAGGATGAATTTATCAAATTTTTCATTCAGAGACTTGATCTCTTTCCTAGTCCTCTCATCAGAATCAACGCTGCCCCTTATGGTGCGGTCATAGTCCTCAGTATAGTTTCCATCGGATTGAGCAAGGTTTTCCACTAGTTCCCAGCCTTCATCAACATCCTTGTTTAGGAAATTTCCATTACTTGCTGTATCAAGAAGCATTCTGATCCTTGGAAGAATGCCTCTGTAGAGCGTGCTGAGCAGGGATTCATTGCTGAAACCATGGTGAGGACAACGGGTAGTGTAGCCCTTGAATCGTTCCCAAGCTTCAGAGATGGTTTCTCCATTCTTTTGGATAAAGTCAGATATCTCATTCCGGAGTCTAGCAGTGCGGGCGTTGGAGAAACATTTTGCAAAGAAAGCTTTCTTACAGTCATCCCAGGAGGTGATGGAGCTATGAGGTAGGTTCTTTTCCCATAGATGGGCTTTATCACCAAGAGAGAATGGGAAGAGTCTGAGCTTGAAACCATCTTTACTGACTCCATTGATCTTGGTGAGGCTACAGAGCCTATCGAATTCGTCCAGGTGATCTAGAGGATCTTCCATAGGTAATCCAAGAAATTTGTTACTTTGGACCATAGCTATCAGACTACTCTTGATCTCAAAATTATTGTTTTGGATTGTTGGTGGCACAATCCCTTGTCGCTGAGTGTGAGTGTTAGGAGCATCCCCTGTTCCAATCAATCTTGGCCTTCTCTACTGAGGTCCTTGTTCAACTTGTCCTTGCGGGTTTTCCATTTGAACTTGATGTTGTTGGTCGTTATTCCTAGGAGCTCGCAGTAGATGTTGTAACCGGTGAATGTTGTCGAGAGGGCGAAAGACGTTCTGGCTTCCTTGTGAACGTGTTTGCATACAGGTGAAGCTAGAACAGGGTGACTGACCGAGCTGAGAGTGAAACAGAAGCTAGGCTCGAGCAGTTGGTCGAGTAGGTACCTGAAACACAGAAAACTCAGAAAGTTAAGAAGTGAGGTGAAAGTGAGAACTTGATCTCAAGAAATCTGAAATCCTAAATGTAGCAAACAAACACCCAATTGGCAACGGTGCCAAATTGATATTGGTATTTTTACTCAGTACTCAGCCTATAGTCAAGGGAGACTTAGCAATAGGAACTTGTCCTATTGGATGCGAATCCCCTGTCCTTTATGCTTTTCCTAAGTAAAAATACAAGTTTATAAGTATTGTGTGGTGTGAAAGCAGTAAACTATGGATATATCAATTCCTTAGTGTAACATGTCATTGTAGTACTAAGGTGTCAATCCAAATGAGTGTGATGCTAACAATCAGGATGAGATCAGATATACTTAATTCGAGCCAAGCAAGTTGAGGTTGGATTGTCTAACAACCTAAGTGAAACATGAAATATGCAAAATAAATGCTAAGTAAAAATACTAGGGAGGCAGGTGCAGATGCTAGAGAAGCGATTGCAGATCTTTGTAGGAGTAATGCAGCAAGTGAAAATGACGAAATAAATTGATGAGATAAAACTAAGTGTGGAAGCTAGCAAGCGAAAATGATAACTAAGACAAGGTAAAATCAATTAAGACAAACAAGCTCTCAAGAATGGGGTAATTGGTCAGTGACTCCTCTGAAATCTATCTAAGGTGCTGACAAACTCAAACAGAGCTACTCCCTAGACAACGGGTTCACAAGCAATCAAATCCACTATCGTGACAGATGACCTCAAGCTAGGGCAGTTCCAGACTCAGATGTCTCTGACGAAATCTACCCTAATAGGCACTAAGACTCAACCCGTTCTTGTCAATGAACACCCTAAACATCTAATCTCTTAGGCTAGGGATGCAAATCTCTGGCACTAGTTGTTCAAGCGTTTCATCAACCACCTTTTGAGTGTGGAAATACTTAAGATCTAGTTGCAATTGATCAGAGAGAAACTAGCATTAAGAACACTAATCCAGAAGGGATTCACAAACAACTAAACTCAAACTCCCTAGAAGATCAAAGATTCGTCACTAACCTATCCCATTCTCAAGAACCCTAAAAACTACTCACACATATTCAAGAACATAAACCCAGAAAATCCAAACATCTTAGAATTCATTGAAATTAGGTTATAAAGATAGATTAAGGCAAGAAAAATAAGACTGCAAAGAATCAAAACAAACTAACAAGTAAATTAAGAGAAATCTGGATTACAAATGAAGAAAAATCAAGAACAATGAAGAACAAATGAAGAACACTCAAGAACAGAGAGAAAACCTAAAAATAAAAAGCTTACACTAAAAATAAAAACGGAATACCCTTTGGACAAAACCCAAAAGGGGTATTTATATGAAAATGCGGAAAACCCTAAAACGGATAAAGATAAAATAAACGGCTAAGTCTTCGGAGATTGATGCAGCTTGGACCGGCGTGTGTGTAGAAGTGATCGAGCTGGGAATGAAGCCTGCTGGACCTCCTGCTCGACGTGTGTGCTCGAGCACTCTGCTCGACGTGTGTGCTCGAGCACAGTACTCGACGTGTGTGGTCGACGGACTGCTCGACGTGTGTGCTCAACGGACTGCTCGATGTGTGTGCTCGATGGACTGCTCGATGGACTGCTCTTCTTTAGCCTGCTCGAGTACTTCTCAGAAATTCTGCTCGAGCACTATGTGAAAATCTGCTCGAGCACTATGTCTTCTGCATGCTCGAGTACATTGCTCGAGCACAACCTTGAAAATCTGCTCGAGCACATTGCTTCCCCTGCTCGAGCATTTTTGTTTCTTTCTTGCTCGAGCACACGTATGTAGTGCGCAGAGTTGTGTGCAGAATTGTGGAGTTTTTGATAGAGCATACGGATTCTAGTGGCGTGAAACTCTCCAAACATCCAGAACATCGTCCAAGTACCTGAAATCAACTCCAAAATGCATATGTATGCAAATCTAATGCAAATCTTAGTATGGACGCTAAATGTGTGAAAAACACTAGAAAATGGGGTGAAACATATTATGAATCTAGTCCTAAATGATGATAAATGCATGTTAAAACATGCTAAAATACAGAGACATCAGTATAATATTTTCTTTATAGGTCTTGTAGATGATTCATATTCTCTTCAATTCTCTTGATGTATGGCGATGACTATGAAAGAGTGAGAGACCTTTACGATAATACATCTCTTTGATGTATATTTTTTGCGTGTTATTTGCTGTATCGTTAAAAATCTCATCATAGAAAAACTCAGTAGGACAAAAACTATGATAAGGGAAAAAAAGTGCAGTCACGCATGTTTTCATATTTCTCCCCCTCGAAGCATCATCTCCTAGAGATGCATATTGATCATTTGAATCTTCTTTTTGGAGTAGGGAGAATCTTTGTAAATAGACCTTGAAATCATCTATTTTGTCATGTAGCACTTGATATCTCCTTCTTTGATTTGGGCGACACATCATTTAACACAACGACTTCAACATTATTTGGAGAAGTGGCAAAAAATATATGTTTTATGAATGCCACGAGATTGCAGTTCTTTTAGTGGTAAAAACACATCCAGTTTGGGATCCAGTTTTATACGAATATGATGAATCTTGCATCTGCAAAACCAACTAAACTAAACTCGAAGGTTTCTAGAATAAAATAATTCTTAATTAATCATACCTTGAAAATAACAGAACATATGTTTTATCTAATCTCAATGTATTCACGTAGAGGATGAGTTATATCCTGCAAGTAAATTAGTACCAAATACTATTTCTTATCTAATATAATTTGCCATATAAAAATATACCGATATTACTCATATAAGATACTTCGGAATATAGTACTTCCTTGTTATCTTTACAAGGTCCGAATGAATCTTCTTCAACATTCAGAGAACTATTGACCATTGGAGTACTCAAAGATTCATTTTATCCATGGTCTGAATGAATATTCTTCAACATTCAGAGGTCTATTGACCATTAGAGTACTCAAGGATTTTCTTTATCCATAATAAAATATTTTAAGATCCTTTTAATATAATTTGGTTGATGTATAAATATTTCATCTTGGAAATTCTATGTTTAAAGCATAAGACAAAAATTTGTCTTTCTAAGATCTTTTATTTTGAACTCTTCTTTTATATGAGTTAGTGCATCATCAATCATAAATATATACAGAAATGATCACGAATCCAAATGAGGATTTTTTTAACAAATATTCGCTTAAGCAATTATGTGTATGCATTATTTTAATCTATAAAGTGATTACTGTAATTTGATTGCACATATCCCTTTTGGAAGTGCTTAACATAACATCTCTTTGATAGATGTATAATTGGAATACATGAGACAATTTTGTCTTCAAAGGTTTTATATTCCAAATAACTCCTATAGAGTTTTGATGATGTTCAAAACATCATTCTTAAAAATTCATTGGAAACATTATTATGATATCATATATTTTATAGGAATTAAGTTCTATAAGCATTTCCCTTGAGACAAAATTCAAATCGCTCATATACCATCAAACATTTATTTATTAGGTATTTAACAAAACTGGCATGACATACAATTTTGTTTTATATATCATAATACATTTTTTTATGCTTTGACTATTGCTCCAAAATTTCTCATTTCTATATGAGTTTAATATAGAGTTGGCTGCTTCTTTTATCTATTGGCTAATATTTTCTCTCAACGCTTATCTAAATAGCAGAGTCTCTACGCTCATCACATGGTGGAGATTCATGATTCTCATTAATCATATCGCGGGAGCTTATTTTGTCTTTGGTTCTATATTTCCCGTAATGACATGGTTAATCGAGATCTCTTAATCATTGATCCTTATCAATAATTTTATTCATGTACATGATTATATATTAACCATATGTCAACGGTCTATTGCTCCTCTTTAGGAGTCTAATACTCTTATTATTGGCTCTCTTTTCTTTTTGAGAATTTTCTTTATTTATAAAACCAAAGTAGTCTATCGCCATAGACTTAATCATTCATGGACATATATGGAGCATTTCAGCTGGGATATAAGAATGAATTATCTTCTGAATTTCATGTGCATATTTATTCATATGAGGATCTATAATGATAATTTATTTCTTGAAATTTCATCTATCAGCTGTTTGATTTGCAATATATCAAAATAGTTATCCTTTGACCTTTTGAGCTTTAAGTTCATAATCATTTATTCAGGGACTTAAAACTACTCAACTCTCCATAATAACGGAAGAAATTCTATCATCAAAATGATGATATGTATATCTTTCAATAAGCACATATCTGAATGATGGCTTATTACTCAAATATCACAGAAAAGTTGTTAAATGATAGCATAGCTAACATCTTTTAGAAATTACTTAAACATCTAAAAAATTAAGAAAATGTCGATTAAGAGAAATTTAAAATAATAATTAACGATTATGCCATTTTTATTTATTTTAAATCAGAATTAAAATTAATAAATAAAACAAAAAGTCTTTAAGAGGCAAAAACACATTTTGCTATTTCTCTCTCCTAAACACAATTTTTCATTTCCATTTCTTCTCGAGATCTAGATCTCCTTTATTTTTCTTTTTCTGGTCTTCATGAAGTGCATTTAAAGAAGATGAGGAGGAGCGGGTTTTGGGAACCGGCAGTGCTATGGAGTGGCGATTCATTGGTCTAAGTGGAGGGATTTTGGTGTTGGCAGATCGGAGAGTTTTCTCCTTCCGGTGAGGTCTGTTCGAGGACATCAGATGAATCTAAGAGGAGGCGGTGCTGAGCCACCGTTGAAGCTTGCGCATTTGTCCCTCCGTGCGTGAGTCGGTTGGTGCATCGGAAGGTAAGGAAGAGTGTTGGAAGCTTGTCTGGCGGAAGCAAAGTAGGGGATCTAAGGCGGCGAGAGGGAACTTGATCAACTTCCTCCTGCCTAGGCAGTGATCTGGCGGCTTCTCCATGACCGATTTCCATTGAGTCACGCGCGGATTTCTTGGATCTCGTCGGGAGTCCTTTTCGGAAGTGTTTCTAGGGTTGGCTGATTTACTATAATAATGGCGGATTAATGTTTCCTATGATGGCTGATTTAGTGGATTAATATGTTTATGTTATGGTTGATTTAGAGCAATGTGTTGATGTAAGTGGCTGATTTAGGGAATGGCTACGCTGACTTAGGAGTATTTGATGGTTGATTTATGTCTTTTGTTGGCTGATTTTTGTCTTTATAAACAGATGGATTCTTCTAATGGAGGAAAGAAATACCTGTGTAGACTTTACGAAGAGGGAAAATCTCCATTGCAGAATAAAAGCATGAATCACAACTGTCATGAATGATTTGACTTATGAGGATTGTATTAGCATGAATGTTTTTTTTGTTTAAGGTATGGCTGATTTATTGTATGATTTGATTTATGAGAATTGTATTAGCATGAATAATTTTGTTGATGATTCTTATGTTTGAAACAATGTAATTCAATAAGAGCAAAAAAGATTGAGGTTTGTGAAGACTAAAATCGAAACATTCATTAAGACCAAATATAACCCTTGTCTTGGCAAATACAAAAATTTATGAAGACAAAACTAGAAACATTCATTATGACCAACAATAAATATTTTATGAGATTGATAAAGAGAAACATTCATTATGGTTGATATATGATTAGGGAATGACTGATTTATGTTTCAGCCATGGTTTCATTACGGCTGATTAATCACTATAGTACGACTGATTTATTGATTAGTTATGACTGATTTAAACAAAAAAAAAATACCTCAAAACGAGTTTACAAAACACCAAAAAACAAGTTCAAAATTATCTAAGTTTACAAGTTTTCGCATTATGTCCTTCATGTTTACACAAAGAGCAAGTGTGTTGTTTTCTTGGGAGATTGCACACTTGTTCCGCTACGTGGTCTGGAACGGGAAATGCCGAATCTATAGACATAACTGAACCAGCGTATGCGTTACCCAAAAATATACTGTAATAATATGGGTAATATAGTGAGATACGACAAACATTCTTGTGTTCGGCAACTGCAATTGCATGTACGAATGGTCACTTATCAATGTTAAAATGATGGCAAGTGCATCTCTTCGAATCCAAATTCACAACATGAAAAGATGTTCCACATATCACTTGTATATGGTAAGCATCAATCATTTGTACCGTCGCAAGTTTGGCACCACTCACACGGTCCTGTTAATTTAAAACAAATAATACAATGAATATATGGCTGACTTATTATATAATGTGACTCACTTATAAAATTATGTTACTGATTTATAAAATGTAAATAAATGTAACATTACCTCCAATAACTTTTCAACTACCATTTTCAGAAGATCGACGAAGCTTGTTTGTTCAGTGATGTGTAGAACTCTACACCTTCTCTTATCGGCGCTAAAAACATATCTATTTTTCAACATCTATTTTCTGCAAATAATAATAACAGGGTCCATTGTTGAAGAAGAGAGATGAATGGTGAAGAATATAGATGAATAACTGTGAAGAATAACAATATGAAAGATGACGGCTAAACCTAATTAAAATAGGCTAAACCTAATTTTGGAGCTGATACAATTGCTGACATGAAAAATATGCCATCAAAAGAACAAATAAATCAGCCACTAAAAATCAGCCAATATAAAACAATAAGTATGTCGTCACTGAAATACTATTTAAGTAATTATAATAGTTTTTAAAAGTCGGTCACTAAAACATATAAATCAGGTAAGAGTAAATAAGTTGGCCATAACATCTAGTAAATCAGTCGTCAAAAACATTCTATTAGAGTAATTAATGTTTCGTTACTTAGTCAGCCGTAATTAACCTGCCTTTTAAGTTAATCGGCATTTTCATGGAAAATTTACACTAAGTTAGCCATAATTAGTCTGCATAAATGAGCCGTTTAAAAATAAATCTGTCAAATAAGTCAGCTTGATTATCGATAAATCAGTCACCAAAAATTAAATCACCCATGTAATAGCAATAAGTCAGCCAAGAATTTCATAACTCGGTTGACATAATATAACTCAGCCGTGTCGTGTATAGATAAATCAGCCGATATCTCATAAATCAGCCAACTGGACAATAAGTCAGTCATGTCGTGTATATATAAATCAGTCAATATCCTATAAATATGCTAAAATTTACTAAGTGTCTCGTGACTTCAGAAAGATTAAGACATATAAATCAGTCGACATGCTTATAAGTCTGCCGTTCACTTAAATCGGCCACTCTTCTAATAAGTCAGCCGTCAATCAGGAAAAAATAAAATTTGGCAGAATTTCATAATACACGTAGGCAGTTCTTATGCCACGTAGACTTTTTTGCTGATGTAGAAATAAACAGTAATTGTTATGAATCTAAGTGAATTATCATATCCAGTTCTGGTCCATGAAGTTCGGCCCGGCCCATCACTTAGCCGACTTAAAGACTTAGGCGGTTGTACTTTTCCTATTCTCATTAGGAATACGTGATGTATGAATCCTATATATAAAGGATCGATGTAACCTCATTATATTCATTCATAAACATAAGCAATAACACAAGAGATATTCCCCATAACCTCTCTCGTTTCTTAACACGTTATCAGCACGATTCTCTAAAACCCTAAGCTAAAACCTCCGACAACAAAACCCTAATCTCAGCCGCGTCGATCATGAACCAGCCGAAGCTCGCTGAAGATACTCGATCCTCGCCGAACGGATCTCCGATAGCTCGCCGATAGAAACTCGATATCACCAGCTATATCATCGAGATAAGTATTACTTACCCGTCATATTAATTATATAAAACGATGATATCATAACATGCCTTGATATATATGTTTTTCTTAATGATTGATCGACTAATCCGGCTTATTTATGTTATTGCATGAGTATTTGCTAGACGATGTAATCACGATAAGCCACCAGCAGCTCGCGATCGATACTCGATACTCGATAGCACGACGAGCATATCAGCAGCTCGCCGCAGCACCAGTAGCTCACCGCATAGTTCATACAGCCTCTAAGGTTACGGCGAACTAAAAGTAGTTCATACAGCCTATCAATGGTTACGGCGAACTAGAAGCAAACAATCATAAGGTAACCCTAAATCTGAAAACCCTAAAATCGGTAAAACCCTAGTCGAAATAGGAAATCCCTAAACCCTAAAAAAATCATGATCATAAGTCCGGATATACAAACCGATATTATTAATGATCGGATACTTCATACCAATGAAACTTGTATACTCGGACATATATATGATCCGGCTATTGATAAAATCTGAATTTATATTTCGATATTGATATTGTTATGCATGCTTGATGGAGTGACGAAAGTCGCGGATATTCTTGTTTGAATTTGATGTTATACATGTGATGATTGTTTAATTGTTATTACGAAAATCACATTGAGGTTATGAATTGGATAAATAATTATCGGACATATTAAATCGGCAATTACACATGTTAACTCTAAACCTAAAATATTCCGCATGCTTGCTTTTGATTGTTTTGAAAATTGTTTGATGCATAAACCTAGTCGATAATATTGTTGTTAAGTTGTTAAAAAAAAAAAAATCGGACATGCATATAAGACACTAGAAAATATTTTTGCATATAAACCATATTATTATTATCAATTGAAATTTGGAATCGCATGTAAATTGTCACAAGTTCTAAAACCGATCATGTAAACACTTAGGATGCATTATCACCTTGCATGGAAATTTTGGACGTGTAAAATCACATATTAAGTTGCTCGAAATTTTCTCGAATGCATCTATTTTTCACGTGAACCATGCTTGCATAAAATTGAGATTTTACGTGTTTGCTAAGTTGAGAATAAATCGGCCTTGCATCATATACGAACATGAAAGGTTTTATGGTACTTAAAGAACAAAGGCGAATGAATTCTAAAGATGTCGAAAAATTTGATTGCATGATAGTGAATGGTGATAATTTATATGATGATTATTTTGCTTGAAAAGCAATGAGTTGTGAAAAGATGATTAAAGGCTCGGAAGAAGCTTATATGTTTATGGGAATACAACATGAAACTGTTGATAAGTTATAATATCTCAAATCTCAAATAAATCTATTGAGTTTAAGATATCCACATGATTGGATACCATATTGAAAAAGATTATCCTAAAGTCATAAGAACTAGGAAAATATATCCTAATAGGGAAAAGGCAAAGATTATCCCAAAGTGAAAAGATTATCCTAAAAGTCTAAAGGACTTGGCAAATGTATCATTGATAAGAATAATGAGAATGAAAGGAATAGATACAAGGAAATAATTCGCCATCATCTTGCTAAGAATCTAAAAGGATCAATACTTGAAAATAAGAAAATCCTCTAGACCATTTGGTATGAATTGAAAACGTGATATGATGTTACCAAAGGCTATGAAATATTAGAGGCATCTCCGATTCCAGGATTTTAATCCATGGATAAATATATTACTCGGCCCTATGTTAGAAACAAATATGAGTATGAAACCGGAGAGATATGTGGTTAAGATATAAACAGAAAATTATGCATGTAAACAAAGGGCCGAGGATTGGCCGTAGTAATATTGGCCGTGGTAATTTTCTAAACCACAAGACTCAACCACCAATTTAGAACATGAAGAAATTTCGGAGATATTATAATAGGCAAAGAAATGACAAGCCTCAGAGTAGAACCCGGAAATCCATTTATTCCCTCAGGACCACTAAGACGATTTTTGATCATAAGCAAGATGATATAATGAAATATGAGTTTTCGATAATAAAGTTGATGACAAGGATATATAGTCTAAGAGACAAAGGATTCTAAGAGACAAAGGATTATAAAGGCAAAGGATATTTCATCGACATAATACTCAAAACGCCAATGTATGTACCATAAAGGGTATGGAAAATTAATAGAAGGATATGGCCAAACTAACATATTACCTAAGGGTACTCATCTAGAGAATCGGATGCACTATACTCATTGAGCCCAAAGAGGAGCCTATTAAGTTCTGAAAAATCCGAATGAATAATTTACATATTGAAACTAAGGGCGAAGGGAACAAAGAATTCCTTATAATATTTGAACTCGCCAAGGCCATAAGAAAATCCTAGAAACCATACCTACCATATGCTAAGATTGTGCTAAGATTAATATGATAAAAGCAAATGCCACGGTAAACAAAATTGTTACCGAGAACTTCACTTTATGGTATAACCGGATAGGCCATCCTGGTTCAAAACATGATGCGAAAATTACTAAATACATATAGGCACACATTGAAAGAAAGAAGAGTTATCCCAAAGAATCTCACGTGTGAAGCATGTTCACTAGGGAAACTCATAGTAAGGCCATCACCAGTAAAAGGGAAACTTTGAAATTTTTCTGGAAAATAATACAAGGCATTTGCGAGATTACTTGCCCATATAATTTGACTAATAAGCACACTTTCCAGATTTTCCTCTAAAAGGTCTATACGTCTAGATAATACTGGTGAATTCATGTCCCAAGCATCTAATGATTATAGTATGTTCATGGGGGTAAGTGTAGAACATTCTGTGGCACATGTACATACTAAAATGAATTATATACTAATGAGATCAAAACTCCCGATCTCAGCTTGGGGACATGTAGTTTTACATGCAGTTAAACTAATTCGCATCATGCCATATAGTAAACACTAATATTCCCCATCACAATTACTAACGGGTCATAAAGCCAGACATATCCCATCTCAAACATTTCGATGTGCCATATATATATATACTAATCGCACCACCACAGAAAACAAAGATGGGACCTCAAAGGAGGATGGAGATATATGTTGGATACGATTCTCCCACCATGATTAATATCTTGAGCCAACAACGGGTGATCTATTTAAGGCCGGATATGCTATCCAACATTAAGAGAAAATGAGAACAGACTGGAAAAGAAAATACATGGAATCAAAAGAAAAAGGAAATTACATGGAAAACAACATTCTGAAATTGGCAAGATCCTCGGACTAGACAATATGAAATGGACGTCCAAAGAAAAGATAATACATTTACAAAGCTAGCTAATCAAATGCCAGATTCCTTTGCTGACCCGAAAAGAAAAGAGAATAACAAAGTTATATACACCAGCTGTTAAAACACCCATATGAATCGATGTTCAAGAGGGACACGATCAAGTTGCTACAGAATATAAAAGCGCGCTTAAAGAAAAGTCGACCATTAGGTTCCAAAGATAAGAACCCTCGGAAACTAAAGGAAAGGGCAATGGGAGAAACCGAGAGGTAATTGGAACAATAAGAAATGAATGAACCAAAGGAGCCAACAATGATGCTCGGGACGCCGAGCCTCATGGTCCTGAAGTTCTTGAGATCTCAACAAATCATATCCGGATCCGGAAAACAATGGAATAAAAGAATGTCGACATGAATGAAATAGTTACATACAAGGTAGCACTTGAACTTATGAATATATGCGAGGATCTAGAGCCCACGTCATGAGTGCACTCAGAAAGAAAAAAACTCAGAGAAAAGGATTGGATTAAATGATATAGACGTGGAGTTCACTAAAGAAGAGGAATATTAAACCAGTGAGACAAATGGGTCTTTGTGAGGAAAAGAAATAAAAACAATGAAATCGTGGGACATAAAGCACGGCATAAATGCACAAGGATTCACGCAAATACCAGAAAAGATTATGAGGAGACATACTCCCATGTGGTGGATGCAACGACTAAGATTTCTAATAAGTCTGGCTATATCCAAAGAAAATAATGGATGTTGTAATAGAATACTTATATGGTCCACTGGATAATGAAGTTTATAATGAAATCTCCAGAAAGTATTGAGCTCAAAGACAAAGAAAGTTCTCGAGAACAACATTGTATAAGATTGAATAAAAGTCTTTATGTATTGAAACAATGAGGTCGAAAGAGGGCTATAAGAAGAACCCCATAAAATCCGTGTATATATATAAAAGAAATGGCCAAAGGGTTTGTAATCATCGCGATGGAGACGACCTGAACACCTGGAGAAATTACCCAAACAGTCTAAAGAAAAATTTGAGATAAAAACGAAATTTGTTTGGGATTGTAGCTTGAGTACATGAACAATGAATCCTTGTGCATCAAATGGCATATATAGAGAAAGTACTCAAGAGATTTAATATGGACCGATCTCACCCGTTAACTAGCCCCATGGTTGTGAGATCGTTTGATTTGGATAAAGATCCATTTGGTCCAAAGAAGGACAATGAGGAAGTCCTTGGTCCCGAAGTGCCATATCTAAGTGCCATAAGAGCTTTAATGTATTTGGCGAGCCACACTAGGCCAGATATATATTTGCCGTGAATTTATTATATAAATTTAGCTCATGTCCGACCCAAAGGCACTAGAACGGGATTAAACATATTCTGTGTTTACCTACAAGGAACGAAAGATTTGGATCTATTTTATACTAACCGATCCAAAGATATTTTAATTGGATTTGCGGATGTAGGTTATTTCTCGGATCCACACAATGCAAGGTCTCAAACCGGCTATATTTTTACGCATGGTGGTACGGCCATATCTTGGCGATCAATGAAGCAAACCATTGCGGCTACATCATCCAACCATGCCGAGATATTGGCAATACATGAGGCAAGCCGGGAGTGTGTTTGGTTGAGACTAATGATACAACATATACGAGTTGATTGTGGGATGACCGAAGGAAAGCAAGAGCCAATGGTTCTATATGAGGACAATGCAGCCTGCATAGCACAGCTTAAGGACGGATACATTAAAGGTGATAGGACGAAGCACATTTTGCCAAAGTTCTTCTTCACACACGATTTGCAAAAGGCCGGAGAAGTTCAAGTACACCAAGTATGATCTAGTGATAATTCAGCAGACCTATTCACCAAGGCGCTTCCAATATCAACACTTAAGAAGCTTATACATCAGATTGGAATGCGCAGATTGAAGGACATTCAGTGAGGTTCAGAACAGGGGGAGTTTCACGTGTTGTACTCTTTTTCCTTATCTCGGTTTTGTCCCAATGGGTTTTCCAAGAAAGGTTTTAATGAGGCAACATCCAAAGCGTGTTACGAGCCCTATTACGGATATGACATTCAAGGGGGAGTGTTATGAATCTAAGTGAATTGTCATATCCAGTTCTGGTCTATGAAGTTCGGCCCGGCCCATCACTTAGCCGACTTAAAGACTTAGGCGGTTGTACTTTTCCTTTTCTCATTAGGAATACGTGATGTATGAATCCTATATATAAAGGATCGATGTAACCTCATTATATTCATTCATAAACATAAGCAATAACACAAGAGATATTCCCCATAACCTCTCTCGTTTCTTAACAGTAATAGCATTTTTGTAATAATGTTTTTGTTATCAAATGGTTAGAAGGGCAGTTTAGGTATAGATTACATTAAAGTAATAAAAAAAAGATTTGACGCATTCCAGTCATTTCACCTAACTTTTGGTATATTTAAGTAAATTTCCCTATATTTTATTCTCTTTGTAGTATGGTGGAGCATTCATATTATATATCACACACCCATTAAATTTCAAAAGACAAATATCAAATCTCCAACCATGAATGAATTACATGGGAGCTATTTATTATAACTTGTTGGCTTTATATGTAAAATCGTTGTTATATGCAAAATTACATGTTACATGCAAAATTGCATGTTCCATGCCAACACATGAAAATTAAATTTCACTATAGATTGTTTTGCAATCCATTGGATTTGCTTAATGAATGATTCATCAAAGCTCATTTTTAGCATGGACATCATCTTATGGATGTCTAATTTTATTCCAATCGACATACAATAAGCAATAAATTTTAGGATGTAAACTCATAAATATTATCAACTTACGGTCGATGTGAGATTCTTTAGTTCTTCTCCTCGAGATGATGACTCTTCTAGTACATTCATCTCAAACTGAATCTCACTAGGATCAATAACATATCTAATGACCCATTTTTGGTCAAGTATTATGCATCAAATCATGTGGGACTCTTAATATATTTATCAAGATGATGGTTCTTCTTACCCAGTCATCTTGAACCGATTCTTATTTTTAGATCGGTTATATTAATGAGTCTGATTTGGAGGTTGAGCTTGTTTAATCAAAAATAGTAATTTGACCTAAAACCATATGATTCATGAGGCATAGCCTACTATATAATCAAAGAGAAGGCAAAACCTTCCAATCCATTAATAACATATAAACTCAAATAAATTTAACATAAATTAAATGTTACATTTAAGATGTGAATGGAGGCATGTAGTGCTTGAATATTTTTTTTCTGTTTTACATAACTTTTCAATGTTATTTAATATTATTGTTAGACCGGAATGGCTTAACTGGTTATGCTATGCTTAAAGCATTAGTAAATTTTATCTTTACTATCATAAGTAATGTTGTCATCTTTATTTTGCATGATATAATCACATATATGCATATCTCTATTGTGGTTGAACATTCGATACCATATTTATTTAATTTTCTGACCATTTTATTAAATACACAGCCATGTCATTTTGAACATGAGAAACTAGATGTTCAACATCGATTCTCCTCGACATATAAATGTATTTAAAGGTTTGTGAGAGCGTGATTATTTGGAAAATAAATCTTGCAAAAACTAAGCAGAAGACAGTCAACATAATTGGAAGGAACGATATCATGCAAACGTTTCTCCACAGGTGCAGAAGAATTGTCGAGCTCACTGTCGCCATCGAGCTGAACACAGCTGGTGGTGGAACCTGCTCCCATGGCCAGATCCTGCACTGGAACAGGGAGCTTGTTGCTCGCCGTAAGAGACCACTCAGCTCAAGATTATGATGAATCTCTAGATTCATCTCTCATATCACTCTATTTCTATTTCTGTTTTCTATCTTTGAGAAGAAATTTGAAGTAATTTCCTTCTGTTTTGTTCCACGATCAGAGAACTCAGAGGCTGATACCTTAGCTAAGGCAGCATTGTTACTGAGATTGAGACTCTTTTTATCTTTAAGAAAGTTTGACCAAATAAAAAAAGAAAAGTGATATAATAGAGTCCAAAAATGTGTGATTTGATAAAAAATAAAAAAGTAGCTTGCGTTCACGCCAACTGTTCGACGAAACGTCTGAGTGACCGGATGATGTCAAAATAAGGCATTCCTGGCCTAAGGGGCTTAGCAACAAGGAGAATAGCGTTATTTTGAAGGAGCAGACACGGTGGTTTAATAGCAAGGACTGCTATGTCAAAAGCTTGTAAATGGAGCAGAGGAAGTTTTCAAGAAAAGGGTCGTGTAGCAAACAAATGTTTCTGAGTTGCTGAGCGTAAAATTTTTTATACTTACAACACCATAATTGATACTCGTATAGGATTTCAGAAGAGAACAGTTCAGGTACACAAATGTGCCACGGTTGTTTCCCAGGGTTCTACACTTATAGTGGAAAAGTGTCACGGGTCATCCTTAGTAACTCAAATAATTTCATAGCGTTATTCTAACATGCATTCATGTAACAATAAGATCCATTTTTTGATCTTACTCATAATCTCTAGTGAATGTGAGTAAACCCTTTCACACCCATGATGAAACGAAACCAAGTACTACAATATATATATTATTTGATCTTACTCGTAACATAATCCGTTAATAACATATCCAAAATCAAAATAATACGAACTATTATTAAATACATGATTGATACTTGCATGAAATTAATCATAAAAATTATTTATACATATTTATTTATGGGAAATTTGGCTTAAAAGGACATCTAACTTCGACTTTGTCCATCTATACATTTTTTTGTAAATTGTCATTTTTTCAAAACTGTCCATGTCAATAAGAAAACACAGTTTTTTCAAAAAAAAAACTAGGAAAACATGTTCATAAACAATTAAAAAGAAGATTTAAAAGTCTAAAAATAATTATCCTATTTTTAACGATTCAACGCTTTCTTCTTCTTTCTCTTACTTTCACGATTTCTTCTGTCTCATCTTTAAACTTATCAAAAGCTGAAATCTAATCAAACTCTGATCATCAATCATCTTCATTAACTCATCTTCATGAAACCTTAGCTCTAACAAAATCCAAAGGATTTTGAAAGACAAATAAAACCATGAACAATAAATCCAACACGGAAATTTCACCTAAAGGCGAAGAACTCACCGGCGTCGAAGAGAAGGTTTTTTTTATCGTCGACAAATAAAGTTTTTGTATTATTTTATAATTTTTTCCTTTTATCGATTTATTTTGAGATATATATTTTAGATTTTTAATATATATATATATATATATTATTTGTATTAAAAAAGATAAAACTCTATTTGAGATAGAGGTTTTGAAATTTGTCAATTTTGAGAATTAAGGGTATAATGAAGTTTCTATAATTGAAAAAGTATATTTCACCAAACTTGTTAAAAAAAGTATAAATTATCAAATTTGATCAAAAACATCATATTTTAACAAATTTCCCTTTATTTAAAGTCTAATCTGGGCAATACAATATTTGTGGGCGGTGAATACGTTTATAGACATTTTTCCTCGCAAATTTGTTTACGATTGTTGCATGAAAAAGACAAAAAAGTAACACCGCAAAAAATGGCAGAGAAATGAGCATGGATGCCAAATTGAAAACTCTGCGGCCAAGTGGTGGCACTAAAGACATATATGACCTGGTTTCACGGGCTTTCAGCTTCTTGTCTGCTATGAAAATATTCAAAAAAAAAAAAAGGAACAAAAAATTCTTCTATGCATGGAATCTTTAATCTCAATAATCTCCAAGTGCCGAGAGATTTCAAATCATTAGCTTTGTAATAAGTAACTTTAAAAAAATAAGAAAATTTAGCCACGTTAATGTCACGGAATCTCATATTTATTCACCTCAATTGTGGTATTGTTTACTCATATTAGAATGTTAGGAAAAATGAAAATCTATAATGAATAAACGTTAGGAAAAATGAGAGCTAGCCAAAAGTTAAGCTTTTTCACCGAAAAACACCATCTTTGCTTGTGTTTGGTGAACACGGGTTAGTGTCTCTAATAAGTCCATCAACACCGATGTTATTCTACAACAAACAAATTGAACTACCGAAAGATTCCCGAAAATCTGACCCAAACACTTTGCCATAACTATTCTTCTAAACATTTCACTAATTAATTGCAAAATTTATATTCAGTTTTTTTTTTTAATCTCAAACTTTCTTTTTTTGACGTGTTCATTTCAAACTATATAATATTACAACTTTGAACACATATAGATAAAATATGTTTCTTATATAGAGCGAGTCATTAAATGCATTAAATTATGCTATAAACATATGAAATATTTTAATATTTCTTCACTCGAGGAAGCCTCTATATAAACGGTGGGAGCTAAGTTGGTATCTCCAAGGTGAGGTCGAGAGCTTCTCCCAAAAGAGAGTGTGAGTGAGAGAGAAAACAAAAAGAGAGAGAGTGAGAGGTTATTTTTTTTTTTTGAGTGAAATTAGGGTTCATCTCTCTTCTTTATTTTCTTCGCTTCGTTTCATCTTCAACAAATACAAAAACTTCCCTGGTTCTAATTCGATTATAAATACAAATCACGATTTTCTTATGAAGTGTTGCTTTATGGGTTTATATTTTGCCAAAACTCATCTAAACGACAAACTTTAGTTTAAAAACAAATTCGTATTTGAAACAGTCAGGTCTTTAATTTCCATAACACGAGATCGATCATTGTTTTCCAAAATATTATGAATTTTTCTGTCAATTAATATTCTTTTATTATTTTAAAAAAAAATTTATAGAGTTGATCAACTTCATGGGCGTTTTTTAGTTCCCTCAAGTTTTGATCCTCTTTTTATTTCTTTAGTTTTGATCTATGGAGGTTGCTTATTTCAAACCTCGTTGATCAAAATTTCTTTTCTGTAAAAAAATGATCAAAACCAGTCTTTGAATTTTTGCTGAAAAGACAGGTTTTATCACCATTTTTTAATTCTTAATTTTATATAATCTTGTATTTTTTGTAGTGTGTTTTTTTTTATGTTTCAGGAAACTCCGATGGCCAGTTTCTTCGGCGGCGGTGGCCATGGCGGCGAGCTTATGGAAGCACTTCAACCTTTTTACAAAAGTGCTTCCACATCTGCTTCAGATTCTGCGTTTGCGTCTTCAAACGCTACGTTTGCGTCTGGGCCAAACGATCCCTTCTCTTCTTCTTCTTACTATAATCCTCAAACCTCTTTCTTCCCTTCATATTCTACAAACCCTTACCCGGATCCTTATTCCGGATCCATAACCTATCCATCTTCATTCGGGTCGGATCTTCAACAACCCGATTCCTTTGAACAAAACTACCAAACTCAGTTTCACTACCCTAACGAGATCAATGATTTCAATTACCAACAAAACACTTGTATGCTCAACTTCATTGACCCGAGTCCGACCCAACCGGGTCCAGTTTCGGGTTCGGGTTCGGTTTCAAAGCCGGCTAAGCTCTATAGAGGAGTGAGGCAAAGGCACTGGGGTAAATGGGTCGCGGAGATCCGTTTGCCCAGGAACCGGACCCGACTCTGGCTCGGAACATTCGACACGGCTGAGGAAGCCGCTTTAGCTTATGATCGCGCCGCTTTCAAGCTTCGTGGCGACTCGGCTCGGCTTAACTTTCCAGCACTCCGATATCAGACCGGCTCGTCTCCGTCTGACTCTGGCGAATACGGACCTATTCAAGCTGCCGTTGACGCCAAGCTGGAAGCCATATTAGCTGAGCCGAAGAATCAGCCGGGAAAAACTGTGAGGTCATCAAGGAAACGAGCTTCTGTAGCTAAAGCCGTGGCTTCTTCAGTTGAACCGCCAGCTCCACTGCAACATTCCGGGTCGGGTGAAAGTGATGGGTCGGGTTCGCCGGTTTCGGATACTATGGTGCCGGAGATGTGTGAAGAGCCGGAAATGCCGTGGAATGAGAACTTCATGCTCGGAAAGTGTCCCTCTTACGAGATTGATTGGGCTTCAATATTATCGTGAAAAATTAATTAGGATTATTTATATTCATTTTTAACATGTTTGTATTTTCTGTTTAAATTTTAGGGTTCTTAAATAGCTGTGTTTAATATTTGTAATTTAGCATATTTTGTATGAATGTAATGCAAGTGTGTAAAATTATGAACAGCTAAAGCTTTTTGTTCATGTCCGTATAGTGTCGTACCATGTAGATCTCTCTCTCTCTCTTTTTTTCTTTAATAGAAGTGAATTTTGTTAGCAGCTTCTACTGTCTCATTTAACACACATAAATAAATGTTTATTTTAGAAGACAAATGTTTAATTTTTTTGTTTGTGTGTTTTTTTCTTTCAGATGAGCATGCATAGTAAATTATCCTCTAATAAGTGTAAAATATTTAGTCATTAGAAGTTAGTTTTATAAATGCTACTTCGAAGAACAAAAAAAAACAATTCCTCAAATTGTTCATGTGGTGACAAGTAAGCAAAATGTTTTTCCTTTGTTAGTAAATAGTTTTAAAAAAATTATCTGAACAATTTGCTATAAATAGTATATAGGGCCATAGGGATACTTAGAAAAAGGAGAATGTGATTATGAATATATTGTAAAACGTAATGATAGTTAAGTTCCGTTTTGCGGTAGGAACTTGACTAAAAAGTAAAATAGACTAAAAGGGAACCATATATATATAGAGTGAAAGCATAAAGTTTGAACTGGTAATTAAATTTCAAGCTTAATATTGATATAAAAGAGAATCCAACTAGAAGGAGTCAAAAGAGAAACACAAGAGTGGAACTTAAGTGAAACTTTAGGTGGTACCAAATGATGAACCAAATACAAAGTTAAGCCTACTTCTACATTCTCATGCTTTCTCTTTGTTAGACTAGAATAAGTTTTAAACAACACTTCAAATTTTATCAACTTTTCTTAAGTTATACTAGAAGATTGGAATTTTTTTCGCCATAGTTTCCAAAATGGGTGAGTTGACAAGAAGTTATAGTTTGTAATGACTGAACTCTATCAAAAGAGAAAGGAATGATTCAAATGATATAAAAGGGTGTTTGCAAATAGAAAAACCCAAAGGTTCAGCCAAGACAAAAGAACCAATGTAAACTGTGTCAAATTTCAAGAAATCATGAATTGTAATAAGAACCAATATATTTCTAATAATAACAACATGAATCTCATGATGACAAAAAAAAAACGAATGAACAATAACTTTCAGATCAATACTAAGTTACTAACAATGATTCATTTGAATTAAATCGTCTATGGAGAGTGACACAATGATACGGCGGTTAAATCGTCCATCTCATGTGGATTTGATTATAAGATCGAAAAGCGTGTTTTGCTTTATTTATTTTTCTCACTCATTCACTGAATCCAAACCTAAGGTTCAAAGATTGACTCAAGACTTAACTTTAAGATTCAAACCCATAAATTCATAATCCTATCTTCAAAAAGACAAAAAGTCAGAAGAGAGAATTGAAACGCACGCGTGGGCTGTCACAACACAGCTGGATTGTTACAACTTACAACCCAAAACATGTCTTTGTCAACTCAAATCCCGACCTACCCACCCTTCATTAAAAAGAGAGACTGTAACGTACCAATATCTTAATATATATTATATTTATAAAGTCAGCTTAACAAAACAAAAAAAAAGAATTAAATAAATATACGATATTACATTTTGACGCAATTGTCCCCATTACCTCATCCGTAATAAACCAAAAAAGAAAAGAAAAGAAAAAAGAGAACCCAAAAGGATCAGCTAAATTTACCAATTTCCATCTTCTTTTTGATAGCTTTTTGACCATGGTATATAAACGCATCTATTATCCCAGACACTGTGAAAACACCTGCAACATTTTTTACATGTTTCACTTCGTATTTTCATGTAGATCAACCAACAAGAGTTGCTATGGTATATATATAGATTAGAGAGAGTACCTCCAACTATGGCGCAAACATTTGTCAAGAAATGCAAGAACGATATATGTTCCTCTGTAAATGTTACCTACCGAAACAATTTCACATTTATATTAGGATTATTATGAATATACTTTTCGCTTTCTAGAATTGGAGTTTAAACACCAACACTCACCTTGATTGGAGAGAGATCATAGAAGAAGAAAACTCCTGGTAAGGATTGTAGCTGACCTGCTTCTGAGCTCTTCACATGTTCGGTCACTGAGAACTGCTCAACAAAGGAGTTTACTCTAAGTTAAGATCATAAGAGGATGAGAATCTATAAGACAGTAGCAAATAATAAAGTCCAAAAACTTAAGATCACCTGATTTGATTGGATTGTGTGTCCTCTGATATCTGTGTATACTGTTGGTACAACCTTTAACAAGCAAACAGTATAAACACAAGTATTTAAAGATAAATATATCTAACTCTCATATCATCTTGTCTTGGAACAAACCTTGATAAAGTATTGGTACATAGCATTAGGTGTGTCTTGACTCCACTCGACTCTGTGATACATGATAAGAGTTTAAGACATTTGATTTTATTTGATTTAATGGTTTATTGGGTTTTGTTAGTTTTCCTTTTAATATTAGATTAAGGTTTTGATAATTTTCCTTTTAGTTATGGTTTTAGGTCGGTTGTAAAGAGATCTATAAAAGTATCTCTAAACATCAATAATAATTAACTTCCAACAATTAACCTAATTCTCTAGAGAGACTTGGGTTAAGAGGAAGATTTGCTTTAATCTCTTCTACTTTCAAGCTTTAGCAACGGCTCCGGTTACAAGATCCAAGTTTAAGGTTTTGGCTCATAACACTCTGCAATTTTTTAGTTCGTTAAAGAGCATGCCAAGATAGTGTGAATGGATTAGACCAGAAATGGTTATTACTTGTCAAGAGGGTTAACGACACCAGGAAAGTAGTCCCCATAAGTCAGTCTATTGATCTTGTGACTTATCTGCAGGGAGACACAACATATTGAGTTATAAAAATTAGAAGCATATATCAAATGAAATGAAAGCCAATAGGACAAGTCTTTTCTTACGTTAAAGCTGTCTTTCTGAAATGCAAGAAGATCATGAACGTGAACACCCCCCTGATGGAAGCTTTTCCCAGGAGCAAAGTGGAAGTTACCAGCCACCTTATTCACCTCCAAGAACCCATAGATATTACACCCTTCACCTTCTTCATCCTTTACTCTTTGTAGAAAACCTTCTCGTTTACACTGTGTCACACAGACAAGTGTAACGCATTTCAGCTTACATTTAGAAGATAGAAACTCTTGGAAACATATTTCAGTTTAGAACCTCGCAAGTGCGTACCAAATAAACAAACACAAGCCTTTGAGATTCTAACAGAGAAGAATAAGAACAAAAAGAAGAAAAAAAGAAATGAAACTATAGTTGCGACTACTCCAATGAAATCAGATGCTGAGAATTTTAAAGGTGTTCCCAGCAATTCACCTGGTCAATCAAATCTGGATTTGTAACCCCCCAACCTTTCTTTCTATATGCTTCACGAACATCCTCACATGAATTGCAGCAGTCATGCTCTTCCTGTAAGGAAAAATAGCATATGTCACATGAAAACTCAAAGACAGAGGGAAGCCAGATCAAAATATCACCATAAACTATCCTCAAATGATAAATATATATATATATATAGTACAGAAAACAAGAGCCACTAAGACATCTGTTTTTGTATAATCCATTATGCCCTCTTCATTAGCACTAAACAATCAAGGGTAATCTGAATATGAACTTCAGAAACCGTGCTCCAAATGCAATTTGCAGAAAGAAAGATAACAAAATTACCGCTTGAGCCCCATAACAAGAACCACAGTAAGTCTCATTATGTTCCAGCCTGCCACCATGTTGCTGCAGTGGTTTTTCAATCTGCACAAACACAAAAAGATTGAGACTTTACACGGCCCCAAAAACAAACCGCTTTCAGTTTTTGCCTTTTTTCTATTTAAGTTTCCATTTGCCTACTGCTATAACAAGCATGCCGAAACAATTCCAATCATCCATTAAAGAAATCACAGATTACGCAATCCAAAAAGAACAGAAATCAAACCTTAGTAGCGCCTATTCCATCCTGTCTTGCTTCTATAATGTTACCATTAGAATCTAATCTCCTCTTTATGATATCATGTTTCTGTAAAAATTCACAAGTTTGAATCATGCTTCAATCATAACAAATCAAGGCTCACTAAACTCAACAATTTCAATATACCACATCAAGATGCAGCTCTCCACTAATATCCATAGCATCAACACTAAGAATCGAACACGCTAAAGCAGGAAACGTAACATCGAACTGCAGCAAAACAAAGAAACACTGAGAGATCTAATCCAAAAAACACACTGGACAAGACTTGAAATAGGAGAGATCAAGCATAACATTACATTGATACGCAACGTTTCTCCTCTTGAAGTATCTACTATAAGCTTCGTCTCTGTTACGATATGAAGATATAGCCCTAAACAACAAACACATGAGTTTCAAAATCAATGCAAATTCAACAAAATAGGCTAATCGGAAGCGAGATTTAGAGGTTATACGTACGAAGCTCGGAGAAGAAGAGAAGAAACATAACAACGGAAGAGACGAGAGTGATAACGCCGCCGGATAACGTACGGCTGTAAAAATCTTCATTGATCTTAGGATAAGCATCTAGATTCCGCAATTTATTCAAGATCCCCGCCATTTCAACACTGATTCAAGCGGATTCGATTTGGCGGATTCAAATCCAGCACCGAACCTTACTCGGCGGAGAAGAAGATTGTTCGGAGAGGTCAGATAATTGTCGTCGGAAGCGAGATTCTTCCGACGATACGGTGAAGAGATGGTGATCGACGAGTGGCTTTAGGTTGTTTGACTCCGTTCTCGTTTCTTCTTCTTCTCCGTCGCTACGGTTTACGTAAACCGGTTTGTGTTAGCCGTCTTTTTTGTGAAGTAAACGATGTCGTTTAAGTTTGATGAGTTAAAGAGGCTTTTTTGAATTGGATTATAAATTGTTAAGAGCCCGTTTATTGATAGTAGTAGCAGGCTAGGCCCGAATTTGGTTCATGATAAAAATATGGAAAATAAATAAATATTCTGGAAACCTTCGATGTTAGATTACTAAAATGATTTTTTGATTGGATAGCAGTCTATTTTTTTTTCTTTTTCTTTTTTTCGTCGTTGATTTTATATAAATTCTTTTTGAAACTTGAAATATTTTCGGACGAAAAATAAAATAAAGTAAAATCTCAAATTGTTATGAATTTATGTAGTACAAGCAAATGCTATATTTCATAGGGCTTATATGGTAGGAAAATCGTAGGAAATGACAATTTTCTACCGTTTTTCTACCAATTTTCTACTAAATTAATAATAAATTAAATGGGTTTCAATAATTATATTAATTACAAAAAGTAAATTCAAAATTATAAAATATCATTATTATTAATCTGAATAATTTATATAAAACCAAATTGTTATACAAAAATAATAATAAAAATGTCTAAAATCAATTTGAAAACAACTTTGAGGTCATGGATGTGGAGGAAGCTTCTCAAATATTGACCACAGGCCAAGGTGTTTCATCGTAAGCAAATTAAAAGTGGTATGAACTCTTCTTTTTGGTTTGATAGTTGGTGTACACTAGGATGCCTTCATGATGTCTTGGGAGATCGAGGTTATATAGAGTTCGGTATTAATGCTTCAGCCACGGTAGCCGAAGCTTTAGTAACCCATCGTCGGAGGAGGCATAGAGTGGAAGTTCTGAATCTTATTGAAACAGAGCTAGACAAGCTTAAAACCCAAGGGCCTACCACCTGTATGGATGTATCCCTATAGCGAGGTAAGGGAGGCAAAATTTTGCCCAAATTTTCATCAGAGCATACTTGGAATCAAGTTCGAGATGTAGTTCAACCAAAAGCTTGGTATAAGGGAGTGTGGTTTACTCATGCAACACCTAAATACTCATTTATTGTTTAGTTGGCGGTGCAAAACAGGCTGATTACGGGAGATAAAATGATGGCTTGGAACGCGGGTGTCGACCCAAAATACATTTTTTGTCAGGCTCTGTTAGAAACTCGGGATCACATTTTCTATTCATGTAGGTTTTCTCTACAAGTCTGGGAAGGGCACACTAGAAGACTACTTGAGTACAAATATACTTGGAGGTTTAACGATATCCTATCCATTATATCTGACTCTAGTCTCAGCTCCACATTGAGATTCGTGGTGAGGTATGTATTCCAAGCTTCTATACACACCATATGGAGAGAAAGAAATCGACGACATGGGGAAATCTCGGTTACTCCAAGTGCTTTAATCAAGAGTATTGATCTCATTGTGCATTATAGGCTATCCTCGCTCCACAGATAGGTCCTCAACTCAACCAAATGAAGGTTTAACACTCTGCTTGCCATAAGAAGTTGATCTTCCATTGGCTAGTTTTAAATCCTTATGTTTTTTAAATTTTTATTCAGAAAACGTTAAATCAAGGACGCAATTTATGTAACACAGGTTTTTTGGTGAATATATTTTTACATTCATACAAACAAACAAAAATAGGATTCGTCTACTCTCAATGGGAAACTTGAGATGGTGGAGGCGTGAGATGGTGACTGGTGAGAGACAGTGGGAGTGTTAGAGCATCTCCAATCACACTCTATTTTTCCCTATAAACTCTATTATAGAGTAACATTTGCTCCAACCCATCTCTATATCTCACTCTAAAATAGAGTAACTCTATTTTTTCCTCTATATATAGAGTAACTCTATGTTTTCTTCTATATTTTACACTATAATTATTCTAAAATAGAGTAGAACATTGGAAAAAAACTCAACTCTATTTTAGAATTACTCTATTTTAGAGTAAAAATAGATGAATACATTGGAGATGGTCTTAGTACTGAGAACTTGGAGGGAACTCTGCTTGGAGCTGTTGGAGGCGCATCGCCAAACCATGCCATTGTGCTGCATGATGTAGTAAACCTGGGATGGATAAATCCTAATCTAGGGATTCACCGAAAATCATAATAAAAAGGTAAATCAAAGTCTAGAAGATGATTACAAGGGAAGAAGAATCATCTCGAAGAACAGAGATTCAATGGTGGAAGATGATACTGATGATAAAAAGATAAAGAGATTGAAGAAAATAATTGATATTTGATTGATTATAAGAAATGGCTAAAAAGCCTTACATCATGATACTCACGATTGTTTCGTTGGATTAAACCAATGGTACTAACCAGAATTGCAAAACAAGATTATCAAATAACCAAACTAAAATGATAAAACTGGATTGCATTAGAAATCAACACTATTATAACACTAGGTGTCTCTCCTCAGATGACACCTCAGATTTTTCTTTCATTCTAAACATGCACAATCAACTAATGAAAAAAGTTGTTTAATCCAATAAAATCATTTCAATTAAACACATAAGTCAAGGATTGTGTGTCAAGATTCGAAGCCGATTGTACAGAATTGGTATCAATGGTAAATTCTCCAGAGGAGTGCCCCGCTTGGTCTATTCAGCTAGCTGACCTAGCCTCGCTTCAAGATTTTTTTTTCCAGATTTTGTAATGTCCCGTATTCCCCGTTCATGTAATTCACGTGCCGATTGCTTAGCACGGACCTCTAGAGTTTTATCTTTTGAAACATTTTTTGTAAACACTTTTCCTTCAAATTGGGCCACCAATTGTGGAGTGAACTTTTAATTTAATGTTTGGATGGAAAAAAAAAGAAGTAAACATCAGATTTTTGGAGATTTATGAAGATGCCACATCAACTAATGAAAAAACTGTGTAAACCAATCATATTGTTTGAATTATACACAATAGATAATATTTATTTTCCACCATAAATAAATTAATAGAAAATTGTCTAAACCAATCAAATTATTTTAATTATATACATCAGATAATATTTATTTTCACCATGAAGAAATTAATAAAAAAACTGTCTAAACCAATCAGATCATTTTAATTATACACATTAGATGATATTTATTTTTTACCATGATAGCTCATAATTAGATTTAGGATCATTGGCAATACTTTAAACTAGATAGTACGGGAAAATGCATGCATGATATTTCATTAGTTTTTATAATCATAGATTATTATTATTATTATTAGTGTTTTAGATTAGATTTATTTTATGTTTGAACATCTTATTTATCTTATTTATTATTATTACTATATATGGTTTGTGTTGTGTTAATTAAAATTACTAATATATAATTACGTACTTGAGGTGTTATGTTTGTTGACAAATTTATTTGATCATTTAAATTATAAAATAATTTGTTTTTAAAAGTTAAGTGGTGTTATGTATATATATTTTCACATTATTCAAAAAATCTATAACAATTTGATTTAGTCAAATATCAATTATTATCAATGATTAGAAATTGATCTGAGATTCGAATCCATCTTTATTTTCTCTGATATGTCTTGACCCATTGTAAAAATTAGAACATTTGAAAATTTGTATCCTTATTCAAATCTGGATGATCAAATATTAGATCCTTCCAAACCAAATTCATATACCCCTTGATCAATTTGTTTTAAAAAAATATATCAATATTTTTGACATTAAAATTGATATATCTCTGTTTTCAAAAATTTGATTTATAACATATGCAGAAAAATCTATATTTTATTAACTATATGTATTATAGGAACATTCAAAATAATTTAAAAATAAGATAAAAAAAATGATAGAAGAATCATAATTTTAAATCTTAACAAAATCTTTCAAATAGAATAACTTGGAATAAATAATATGGTATAGTTCTCAACCAAAAAATATTAATATGGTATAGTTAGATATGAAACCTTATGTTTTAAAATTTTGAATGATTAACAATTTTTGAACTTTTAATTTTCATTTTCGTCCATAATTAATAAGAGAGAGAAAGTGAATTTAATTTTTATTTTTTGGAAACTAATAATTATTTAAAATATTATTTACAATTTTTTATTTTAATTAGGTTATTTCTTTATTATTATCTTTAGTTAAAAATATTAAAGAACAATGTCATTTTTTGTAATATGTCACATCACAATTGGTTAATTTGCTATCGACATTGCTTAAATAATTATATAGAGATTTGCTTATTTGATCCAAATTTGCAGTTAAACTCAAGAACATCCAAAAATGCAGGGCATTGATCAATCTTTTAAGGAGTTACATATTAATATTTATGCGAACCAACTCTGTAAATATTTTTGTTTTTGAGATTATACAATTTATATTCACATATGCTTTAGTTCAGAAGGTCAATTGTCAGAATGCAATGGTGAAAGAGTTGATTTAACAAGGGCCGACTGCCTCAGACCCCCTCTATTATGCCGCTTCTGCGTCAATCCACCCAGACTCACAATCGCTGGATTTTTCCACACAATATATGACATTGCTTTGTATTTCCCCCTAAACTAATTTTCTCTGCCCAATTGCCCATGAGAATCTAATTAATCGAAATTGCGATCAATTTTGAAAAATTGCGTTTAAAAATCGATTTTAAACCCAATTAAACCAATTTTTAATTAAATCAAATTCCAATTAAACCAAATTCCAATTAAACTCAATTCAAATTAAACCAAATTCCAATTAAACCCAATTCAAATTAAACCCAACTCAAATTAAACCAAATTCCAATTAAACCAGATAAACCATTCTCAATCCCATTCTTGAAACTCACCAAATCACCAGATTTCAGAATTAGGGGTTTAGGGTTTTCCACAGAGCTTCCATTACAAAGCTTCGAAATTGTTTGAGAATCAGAATTAGAAGTTGAGTTATTACCAGTATTCAACGCCGGAGTTACAAGACCCGATTCAATCCCAGTAACATTAGGTTCACTAATCCACAAACCCGGATCATTCTCTCCTTGATCCGGATTCAAATTAAACGCCCAAGAACCCGATTCACCACCACCGTTGTTAAAACTGAAAAAGGTGTTAACTTTATCAACAAGATCTGAACTTTGATGTATAACTTCCGAACGAACCAAGACGACGCCGTTTTCAGAAGCTATACAGACCATTGTCTCTAACCCATAAATCTGACCTTGACGAGCTCTCTCACAATTCGATCCAGCTAAAGCATTTGAACCAGAGAGCCAAATCATGTTCGAATTCGAGAAAGATTGACCAGGTAAACCAATACCGTTAACGAAGCTTTGTGTCATCGAAACTAAGAAGAACCATTCAGTATCTGTAACTTCTTCATCTCCAGCTTCATCAGAGCCACCATTATTAACTGTTCCTCCTCCTCCACCACTTCCAACGCCGGAGATCAAAGCGTTTAGTTCTCGAATCACTCTCTTTCGATGTTCTTGCTCAGCTGGATTTGAATTCTTCTTCTTTGGTTTCTCTTCTTCTCCTTTGTAATAACCATCTCCCCAAGCTAACAACGCCGTGTTGTTGTTGTTACTTCCTCTTCCTCCTTCTCCGACGACGATGTCTTCTCCGGTGAAATCGTAAGATAATTGCCAGAACACAGCGTAAGTCCAGCTTTCGTTTGCTCCTTCGATTAAAGCTTGGAGTCGTTGTTGAAGAGTATCTTCGTTGACCTGAGATTTCGCCGGAGGAGGAGGAGGAGGAGGAGAAGGAAGTGGAGGGAAAAGTGAAGAATGATCGGAGCTGATGAAAGTTTCCATCACCGATGCATCTTCATTGTCAGTTGACCAGAGATTTGTAGCGTTTACTGATTGGTTGAGATGGTAATCGGATAATTGAACATTCGTCGGAGACATAAGTTTTCTCCGATGGACTTAAAAAGAGAAGACTTTTTTTTGTTTTTCGGTGAGAGACAGAGAGAACAGAGAGCAATTTTTGTTTAATTGGAATTTGATTTAATTTGAAGAAATTGGTTTAATTGGGTTTAAAATCGATTTTTAAACGCAATTTTTCAAAATTGATCGCAATTTCGATTAATTAGATTTTCAGGGGCAATTGGGCAGAAAAAATTAGTTTAGGGGGAAATACAAAGCAATGTCATATATTGGGGGGGGGGGAATCCAGAGATTGTGAGTCTGGGTGTATTGACGCAGAAGCGGCATAATAGAGGGGGTCTGAGGCAGTCGACCCATAAATTTACATGCAGAAAATATTTTTGGGGCTCTCATTGTCATTGTTACTTTCTTTTTTCTACAGTTAGTATTCCTTACATAAATCCTTAGGCATAGATTGTCTTTGCAACTCTCAGTTTCAAATCTATGTCTAGATTCCTAGATTCCAAATCTCTTTGTAAGTCTAAAGAATAAGAACATGCATTAATCTCGAGTTTGATACGTTTACAAAACTCCTAAACCAAATCTCTTTGAGAATAGTAGTTTTGCTCATCTAAGACTATGTTGGGATATCAATAACACTCTCACGTCTATTAATTATCCTAATATCTAAATTCCAGGTGATCAATCTAGAACTAGTATTGATATCAAATCCAGATGAAGAACTAATATGATTATCCTAATAAAGTTATGCCCAATTTAACAATTCATCATTAACCTTTGGAAACCCCTAAACCTAACAAGGGAATTACTCAGACATAATTAATGAAACACAAATCATGATCTGAATAAATTGCATTAAGAAATCAAAATAAAGAATAAAGGGAGTTCAAAATCTTCTCTCTACAAAGTGAGTTCAGATCTGTCTCTCCTCTCAAGCTCTCCAAAATCTCTTGCTAGAATAAAGCGTAGTCTCTCAAACTAAGAAAAACCCTAGATATAGTCTAAAATACGAAAATGACTTGTATTGTAAATATGTAGAACTTCTGGGGCAACTTTATAATTCTTCAAACTTTGACATAACTCGTGGTGGCTTCTATTCGTGATCGGTGTCGACCGACACTAATGGATGGTGTCGATCGACACTAGCTCCGTGGATTGTCTCCGAGTTGATCTTCTCAGCTACAAAGCTCAATATGATCCAAAATGCTTCAACAAAGCCCAGCTCGCACGTATCTATAGAGATTCAATATACATAGAAAAGACTCTAAAAATAACACTTATATCATGGTTAAAAACCATAAAAAAAACCATGATATATCAGATGTAGAGTCAGAGATTCGTCTCCCAAAGCTTACAAGTTCCAAAAGCCAACAAGTCTGAAGAAAAATAAAGCGTAGCCTAAACAATGGCTGAAAAATAGAATAAATATGTCGAAACACGTCATGGGTCGAAGTGTCCTTTTTCTGCATTTTGGTCGATACAAGGCTAGCTGGATCGATCGATTCGAGTGTGCATCAGTTGATCTGATAAGTCACGGCAATTTCTTTAAGTCGCGGATCGATCGATCTGAAACGAGATCAATCAATCTGAAGTGTAACGATCGATCCAATGTTAGCTCGATCGATCTGAAATCAGACGGCAATTCTTCTTAAGATGGATCGATCGATCTTAGTTGGGAACGATCGATCTAAGCTCCAAAACCTCCCACTTCTTACTCCATTGCTCCTATCCTTCTCCATATGCAGAAAACTTCTTCCAAGCGAGTTTTAAGTCTAAAAACATAGAAAAGACTCCAAAAACCTTTGAAAAGTAAAGTTAAAAGGCGTTAAATACGCAATACATCACTTATGCATATACATAGGTTTTTATGTTTTTGTTTGTTCATTTCCACTTAAGAATGTCTACACATAGCTTACATATAGTGTTAGCCTAGATCAGGGACAATGAAGTGCTCCTCATCATCATCTCTGATCTCGAACCTCGGCTTCTTGTAGGAAACATTCGTCTTCATCAGTCTGAATGAATGGACATGACCTAAATGTGAGACAGAAAGCTCGGGAACTTGAGCTGCATGAAGAGCCTTTGATTCATCTGATCACCGAAGAAACCCATGTCTGAAAACCACTCTAACTCACTGACCCCGAGATCAAGCTGTTTTTTCTAAGATTCAGAGCTTTTGTTTTGTTGTTTAATAAAATTACTGTTTTTATATATATTATAATCGTTTTACCTTTAAGCTACTTTCGAAAATTTTAGTAAAACTTTGGTATTTGTGAATTCTATTACGCATATACACTATATCTTGCATTTCACCATGGACATATTTTTTAAGTTTATCAAATCAAAACTGGAGCTATCAACTGTTATGTTGAATACAAACATATATCGTTGAATATATTTGATCTAATCTTCTAAATAATATATAAAATATTTTCCGGCTGCATTTAACCTTTTGAAACTCTTTACACAACAGAAAAACTAGAAGGCTTTTGTTCTTAATATATATACATATGCCAAAATAGGAAATATGGAATCTGGTGATCATCAAAGGGTTCTTATATCAAGAGCGAAAACCGCTTCGAAAAGAAATTAAATAATGAAAAGATCTTAGAGCATATCTAATCGTCTCTATTTTCTAGCAAGCAAATAAAGTTATTGGGTTAATTAAACTAGTAAACTTCTTAATGTCTATTAAACCCAGAAATAAGTTAGGTTATATAGAATATATTATAAACAAGGCATTACATTCTTGACTTACTCAGTCCTCATATAATCATCGGCGAAAGATTAATAAATTTCAAGCTTTCAACGTGACAACGTCAACCAATGTCACCTAGTTAACTTAGAACCAGAACCTCCTGAAAAAAAAAAAAGGGACTGATTTCTATCACGATTCTCCCTTCAACAAAGTCATTTGGTCAAGATTTATGTACCGATCCAAGTTTAGGCTAGAACAAATTTTCAAATTTCTCCTGTAATCACTTATGGTCCGAAGGCAATGCTCGATAATTACAAAGTTATATTTCGCATAATAAACACTATCAAATCGATTGTGGCAGTACGTATGGTATATTCTCTCTAATTTAATTTTATCACAAATGAGTTTTTTTACCTACAACGCCATTGGTAATTAGAGCTTACTCTCTCATGGGAAAAAAATTAACTTTTCATCCGAAGCGTTTTTTTTTCTATTCATTTAAAGTCAATAACTATTTTGATATCTTTCAAATGTTACTTGCACTATCATTAGAGTATATTTCAGTTTTAGCATAATTTATGTATACAATTTAGAAATTAGCTTTGTATAGATTCACCCTTTGGACATAAAAATGACTAAAGAGAAAATTCTAAACATTCACGTTATATGATAATCCTATCTATGAAAATGTATTTTTTGCATGGTTTTATTTATTTAGCAACAATAATAAATAAGATTGTACAAATGAACGTTGTGGTCGTTGTTTAAAAATATTTTATCGGCAAACTCTTCCAAACGAAAAAAATTGCGAACATCAAAGTCTTTAAGAATTTTAAGGTTAATATAACATTGTGAACCCAAAATGCAATAAACATTATATATAAAGATATTGTAAGATTACATGAGCATGAACAGAGGTGGAAGAAAAGAAATCAAAATAGAAAAGGTGGATATGCGAACAACATGAAAGGTGTGAATTAGGATGTTAAAGAAAAGTGGGCTTAGCACTTCTGAAACAAAACTTCGTGGGCCCAATAATAAATTAGCACTATATTTATATGTAAACATCACATCACCCATCAACAAATCAAAATCCACTATGGTAAGTGCGTAAGTAAATTACATAAAAACAAGGAAAAAACAGATACTATACAATAAAAATGATTAAAAGAATATTTGTTATCTATACTATTAAAAAATAAATAAAATTTTAAAGTAACATTTAAATGCTAACAATTTTAAATGTAATGTCATTAGAAAAGAGAACAAAAAAAAAATTCATTAATGGCAAAAACCTGAAGGTTTCAATGTAAATTTAACAAAATCCTAGGAAGATTTCAATGTAAATTTAAGATTTTGTTAAGATATATAATAAGTTAAAATAGTTGCTCATATGTTAATAATAATACGTTTACAAAGAAAATTATTATTTAAAATAGCAAATCTATGCATATATTAATATTACATTCCTTCATATGAAGATAATATTATTACAGGTATTAATATATAAAATTTAGTAATAACAGTTATTACTATTAAATTTACATTGCAAATATTTTAGAAATAATAATATAAATAAATATGCTTCAAGATAAAGATTTTTAGAAATTTAAATGAAATGAAAATAAAATATATAAGAAATATTAGTATACATAATAGACATTCAAAAATATCAATTTAAATTAAATAGAAGAAATCATTGCAATATGTTTTTAATTTCTTTTTTTTAATACCAAAGTACATTATTAAATTAAAAACAGATATGTAAAAAACAGAATTTTATCTATATTTTATAATATCAATAAATAAAATAAAATAGTAGTTGTAGAATAAAATAAAATACAATAGTATATTTTACATTTTAATTAGAATTGAAATAAAATACTTGTTTTTTAAATGGGTTGTTTTCATTATTTTAAATATATATCCCTAAATTAAATAGTAATTTATAAAATAAAATATATATTTTAAAATGTTAAAAAGTTTATTTTTAAAATTATCATTTATAAGTTTTAAAAACAAAGCTACCAAAAGAATTAGGTCGAAAGAGCTTTTTCTAATTCGATTAACATTGATAAGCTGATCAAATTAACACAAATTCGATGGCAGAAGGTGAAAGAATTAGATCGAAAGATCTTTTTCCAATCATACTTTCCCTTTTCTGATTTTTTTTTTAAATTTCGACAATTTTGTTTTCAATTTATATTCTTGACCCCTTACTATATCTTTTCCACCCCTTATATTTTGATTGTCTTTTAAAAAAATAATACTAAAGTTCAATACTATAGCTCAAAAAATGATCATTACATTTATTTTAAAATGATGACCATTATAATTTGATACCTAGGCAAATAAAGTTGAATATCGGAATGAAAATAGCACGTACAGGACAGGAAAGGATCATTCGAGAAATAAAAACATTATCCTACCTATTTCAGATAAAATATGGGACGGAAATTTTGTGTCATGGGACGAGGTCACAAAATTAGAATAGGTAAATTCAATTTCCAAATTCTCACTGATTTAGGTAAAGATCTCTTCGGAACGTATATTTTAGAAAATTCATATATTTTAAATTATTTAGAGAATTTTTGGGAAATATATAAAAAAAAATTCCATCACAAACGGGACATACAAGAATCGAATATGATATCCTTACATAATCCCTTACCCAAAATCAATATTTTTAAATGAGTAATTAATTAAAAAGAAACAGTTAAGGTACAGAAAATTCACAATGGATACGAGATTGGACGGGTTTTCAGTCTTGAAATGAACATGCCTATTTTTTCATACATGATATATCTAATCCCACATAATTATTTCTAAACTTGAACCAAATTTTATTTATGGCATCTAAATTTTAAAACAAACATAATTAAAATAAAATTACAGTAAATAACAAATAAATTCGTCTTACAAATATAACTCCGCACGTACGTGCGGGTCCGAATATAGTAAATTATAACTAAACAATAGAATTATTGACGTGATAGTATGAAGATTATCTCCAAATTTTGTGATACTCACCGATTTTAAAGAGTGTATTGAACTGAGCAAATGGAATGATTGAGTTAAAATGACAATTTTTATGTTATTAAAACATGAAATTTTAAAATATTTTTAAAAATCAAGTGTTATTCAATTAGTAAATTTAAAATGTATAATCAAATTCACTCTTATTGAACAAATTTTAAGAATTGGGATTTCTTGTTTTCGATGTAGATTTTTGTTTATGCTATTTAGATTTAACAAATAAAATTTTCATAATTCTGACCCATAACCTTGATTCCTCATATTTGTAAAAAAATTGATTTCATGATTCAAAAGAATATTTTTGATTATGCTATTTTAGTGCAAATTGATTCTGTAATTCAAACGTAAAAAGAAAATTATGCGAGATGTGGTTAATTAAAGTATTTAGGATCTTTTAGCGAATTGGAACATCATTATTCGGAAGTCGGAACTACCATTCAAGTCTCAAATTCAAATGAATCATTTCCACTACTTACAAAATTACCTTAAACGGCCATTGCTTTCTCCACTCATTCAATAATTAGTTACGGATTGTAGTGAAAGTAGTAAATTGGATTAAAAAAAAAGTCATGGGAGAGAGGTTAGGTACGTAAACCTAGACGAGCACGTCTCACAAAACGACACTTGTTCTCCTTTGTTACCAACTACAAATAGCAACTCAAGACCGTCAAGCATCGGTTCCTATAGAAAGTCAATAAATGATTCTACACGTAAAAGAAACTAATGGTCATGCATAGGACAATAAACATAAAACTATATAGTAGTAAGTTAAAAACGCACGTGGATTCTACAGTTTAAAACTGCATTACGAAATTGCCAAGAATGCCAATATAAACCGCCTACTTTTGCATAATTTCGTTATATCTGATTTTTTTTTTCCAATCAAATATTAAATAATTAGAAATTCACTTCAGAATTGTTTGTTCACATTGAAAAAAAAGTATTTACAAACGAAGATTCAGAAAATAAAATTCTTAAAATCCGTGCTAAGCAGTCCGCCTATTTATTATTCAATTTTGAGATACGAGAGATAGAAAATCCAGGAAAAGAATCACATAAACGAGCAAGATCCTCAAGCTGATTGGAGAAAGTGGGCCACTCCTTTAGATATTACACCATAGAGACAAGTTCTGCACTATCTGTTTCAAACACATGACATAAGATTTTTACTGAAATGATAGAATTCACTGCCCATAATAATGCTTCCAATTCTGTATATAGGGGTGAAAGTGATTTCCGATTGCATTTTGCACCCAACAATAATACATTGTCCTTTCCTTGAAGACATAACCAATTTAGACCACTAGTAGGATCGACTTTCAAGAACTATCAATCGATGAAGGGATTATCTCTCATTTCGTAATCTCTGATTTTAATAAAGTCTCTTTAGTTTTCAAATATATGTAATTAATTAGTTAGAATCAACCAAAGGTTGAGAGTAATATATATTTTTTTTCCATACAATTTCAAGGTCATGCTAACGTGGCTCTATGTATGCAAGACGATGACATCACAAATACATACTTTCACGGAGGCATTTCTTCCCTTCAGTGTATTTGGACGGCTTTTTCCCATGATTTTTTGTACGAATAATATACCTTTTTTCTAAAAAGAGAATCTTAGACCGTAAGAATAATATGACCGTTTACGAAACTAATGTCACCAATAAGAAAAAACTAAATTTGTGTACATTGATGTCAAAAGTCTTCTTTTGTGAAGTTACCAGGAAACTACATTTGTGCACATGTACATATATATACAAATACATATGGCAAAGAGGCCTATAGATTTCGGAATAATTACTTTATGTAAAATCTTGGCCAAACTCTTTTTCATGCTTTTGACAAAATGTACATAGAACCCGGATTTCGATATAATATGCGTATAGAGTAAGGACTTTATATTTCTCATACACCAAAGATACATACACGCACTTATGTACACGCATGCCTCATTGTTTGACTATGAGTTTTTATTATATATACATTTTTTTGTTATACACTTTCATGCGTGCAGTAGTTTAATTTTTTCTTCCTTTACCCATATAATGATGTTTACATTTAATATTTAACCTACATTTTATTAACTTTCAATGCTAATTAAAAGGCAAGTTGAAGTTCCCATTACAACATCATAAAAAGAGTAAAAAAGAAATCTATTGCATCCATTAACAAAAAATGAATATAAAGTAAATATATTGCATTTCATTTAATATAAATATATAAACAAAGGACGTTGGCATGAAAAATGTTAGAAAGGTTCATTTCATTTACTGCCGTATTAATTAATATTATAATAAATTTCGTGGAAGACAAGACAATGTAACCGTACTACGTGTGTTTTTTCAGAAAAAAAAAAGTAACTGTTGGCCGAAAGAGAAAATCGAAACTCAATACTATAGTTTTTTAATATGTTTTTTTTTTTTTTTTGTTAAGGAAATTCAATATATAGTTTTAAAACGTGGTTTAGAAATGATTTAGAATGTCGCATTCGTATGTCCCTATTCGTAGAAGGAGGTGTTAATTTTCTTGGATAGTTTCTTGAAGTTTCACAATAAGCCAAAACGAAGCTGAGTCATTTACACTCATTTTCCTATTTAATTTCTCGTAAGTAAAGTTATAAGCCAATAACTAGATGGTCCACAAACTAAAGAAAATAAAATAAAGTATAAGCTGTCAATAACTTGTTCTCTTCATGGATACGAAAAGAAAATTTTAAATTAGAGCATACATATTATTAATATAACCCCGCAGAACAATACTGTATAAAACTGATTTATAACGATATGACAGCACTAATACAGTTTCAGGAGACATTATAATCGTATTCATCGATTATATGCGTTCATGATTCCAACAATTTCGTTTCGTTAGTAGGAATTGAACACGTTAAGCTAGAGAGTACTTCTTTTGAGCATTAATTAGTTACATTGGTATCATACTATTTATGTAAATTCTATATCTCCACTTTAGTTTTCTAACTGTTTTATTTAATATATACGTTAACGAAAAAGTACTCACTTAACCGAGTAAAAAAATCGACTTATAACAACCCGAAAAAAGAAATAGTTTAACGATATATATCGAGATCTAGAAAACCTCCACTTTCATGCTTATTATATTTGGTTTCTTTTGTTTATGCACTATCGAACCAAGCTCGAATTTCTTAAAATACTATTCTCTTAAGTTCTAACCATAATAATTAAAATATATTTTAGCAAAGAAAATAAGAGAATAGACAGAGAACGCAACTTGCTCCAAAAGCTACCACTTTAGCAAATCACTCATTTATTATATATATCACATCTATTCACATCAAAACCTTAAAAGAAAATTCATATATATCCAAAACTAAGTACACTTAGCTCTACGAATTGTTGTTGTTTTTCGAAAAAGCGAAAGGAGTTGCATTACTGTAACCAACGTTATATATTGACTTTGGTACCTGAACTCTTCAACTAACATTAAAATTCACATTAAACCCAAAAAAAACATTAAAAAACATTAAAAAAACAACTAAATAACACAAAATATAGACGTTTAAAATTCCATAATTTGTTATAGTAAAATGGTCTAATCTATATACAAGTTTTTATTAGATTGTTTTTTCATTACATTGATCTTTTTTATTTTCATAAAGGTTTACCTATATAACATATTTTACTATACGCATACTATTAATTAAATTAGTTAAACTGTTATAGCTTCAGTGGAATTTTAATTCGAGTTAAATACTACTTCTGTTAGAAACAATTAAATTATATGAATCTGCTACAAATATCATCAAATGTTAATCCAAACTTCTGAGCCAAAATCATTTAACTTCTAATTATAAAAATTAAATTCTAAAAATTCGGTATTGGCTCCTATTTTTAATTATAAATTTGTAGCAACCTCAACTTTTAAACTAGGAATATGCGACCAAAGAAAAGAAAAAAAACAAACTAGGAATAAAAAAAATTCGGAATGATGTGGCAGGTGAATTACAAGGACGAAGCTCTTTCACTCTTTAAGAGGAAGTTTATAAATTGACCACACATTAACTCTATTATCATCATTACATGTTATTAAGACTTGACAAACTTGTCTTTCTCACACCAAACCCTCTTTTCCTCTGTTTCTCAAATCTCTCCTCTGTTTTTTTTCTTTCCCACAAGCCCCTAAATGACAAACCATAATGCCTTAATCTCCGATGGTAGCATCGGAGTTGCGGTTAGGGTTCCAGTATCAAACCAATCTCTGTTTTCTCCGGGTGGTGGCCGATACATCAGCATTCCCCGGAAGAAACTTGTACAGAAGCTAGAAGCCGACCCGAGTCAAACCCGAATCAACACTTGGATCGAAGCTATGAGAGCTTCTTCCCCAACCCGAACCCGACCGGGAAACATTTCTTCCCTCCCGGAGTCTGATGAGGAGGATGAAGACTCTTCTTGGATAGGTCAACATCCTTCAGCTTTGAAAATGTTTGAAGAGATCGCTGAATCTTCAAAAGGGAAACAAATCGTTATGTTTCTTGATTATGACGGTACATTATCACCCATTGTAGAAGATCCAGATCGTGCTTACATGACTGAAGAGGTTTCATTTTCTTCTTACTTATCATTTCTATGTTTTTAAGGTTTTTCATGTTTTCTAACAATTCTTGATTCTCAGATGAGAGATGCAGTGAAAGGTGTGGCTAGATATTTCCCGACCGCGATTGTCACCGGACGGTGCCAAGACAAGGTACGATTTAAATTTTTTTTTTTTTTTTTTGATAAAACGTTTTAACATTTGTTTCTCAATCTATTATTATATGAAATAAATAACAAAGATTAATCTTGGTTTCGGATATATATCTTTTTTTATTAAAAAAATACATTTATTAGTATAAATCTGCAAAAGTGAATTTCTAACGTTTAAAACTCACGTTTTCGTTCGTTTTTATATTTTGTAGGTTCGTAGATTTGTGAAACTCTCTGGACTTTACTATGCCGGTAGCCATGGAATGGACATTAAAGGACCTTCCAAGAAAACCGAAGATAACAAGGTATTATACATAAATATTTATCTATTTTATTTATATATGTAGATTGAGAAGGAGATCCATATTAACTAGGGCTTAATTTTTTTTTTACAGAACAATAAAGGTGTTCTTTTCCAAGCGGCGAATGAGTTCTTGCCCATGATTGACCAGGTCTCCTATCTTTTTAAATACTTCTCCATATGATTGATTACTTAGAAATATGAATCTTTATTAATAAATATGCGTCAAAATTAAGCCACATAATATAACATGTACGAATCTGTTAAACAGGTCTCCAAGTCTCTAGTGGAGAAAATGAAAGACGTAGTAGGAGCAAGCGTCGAGAACAACAAGTTTTGTGTCTCCGTACATTACCGCTGTGTTGATCAAAAGGTAAAGAACCAAATATTTTCTTCATTTTTTTGTCCATTTTTAGTCTATAAAGTAATTATTAACGTATGGTTGAATTGTAATGATAGGATTGGGGAGTAGTAGCGGAACACGTGACATCCATATTGAGTGAGTATCCTAAACTGAGGTTAACACAAGGAAGAAAAGTTATCGAGATTCGACCAACCATCAAATGGGATAAAGGCAAAGCTCTTGAGTTCTTGCTTGAGTCCTTAGGATTTGCTGACTCTAACAATGTTTTACCTATTTATATTGGAGATGATCGTACGGATGAGGATGCTTTTAAGGTATATATTTACCATTTGTAACACAAAAATTTTAAGCTTAATTATGGGGTTAATTTTATTCATATTTTTAAATGTTTAGATTTTTTTTTTGTAGATTTAGTAGATTATTTAATGAAAGTATTGGTCTGGTGTAGGTACTTAGAGAGAAAGGACAAGGCTTTGGTATAGTTGTGTCCAAAGTTCCAAAGGAAACGAGTGCTACGTATTCTCTACAAGAACCTTCCGAGGTAATATTAATTATCTGTTGCTTTAAATTTAATTTTATCATTCTTGTATTTTTCTGGAGGAATAACTTTTTTTTTTATAATAATGTTTTGAGCAGGTAGGAGAATTTTTGCGACGACTGGTGGAATGGAAACAAATGTCACTCGGAGGAAGATAGCCAATTTCCTGACATTATTTTCTTTTCTCTTTAATAAATGAGTTATTAGTTTTCACATGCAACAAAATTGTTGTATGATTGATGTTCTCTTGTTTTCTTGTTCTCTTTTCTATTTATGGTTTAATGATTTTCCTCTTACTTAACAAATGTAAGTTTATAGAAAATTTCTTAAACAGAAAACAAAAATGTAAGTTTGCAAGTACTATATTTATTTCAATCATCCTTCTATATGTACCCATTCGAATTACATAGATAATAAATCAGACATTTTATTCGGAAAAACCAAAATAATCCTGAAATCAAATTATCTAATAAACTTTAGTTTCAGATGACTTATATAATTAAGTGTTTATATTAATGTACAATTAATGATAGTGTATTTTAACAGATTTTTTCCGTTTGTTCCTAAAAGTGTTAAAATAATTGTTCAACAATAATTCAATGGTGATTCTGCTATTTCCAAACTAACATTTTAATTGAATTTGGACTCCACAAAACTAAAATATACCAACTTAAAATTGATGAAAATGTACCCTACCATACACAATATCATGTGGAGGTACACTTTGGAACCTAAAGGAACGCGACTTTCTTAAGAAATATTTTATTAAATATTTATCATAAAAATAATGTTGGTACCGGGTTTAGCACTCTACCTTAGACCCGACCCAAATCAAAACCGATTTCTCTCAAATCCCAATCAAATTGGCCCCTGGAGACTTAGACCGATCTCATCTGCTCAGAAAAGGAAACGGACTCAAAAAAAAAATCAACTCAGAAAAGAAAAACTTGGACGAGAAGGCAAACCTAATTCAAGAAAGAAAAAGAAGCCCTAAACCTCCTCAAATCACTATAAACAAGAAGCTCTCTCCTCTACAGAAAATCATCTACAAATCATCACAAAACATCTAGAAATCATCACAAGAGATCCAGTAATCTCGAAACACACCAAAACACACCCCAAATCTCCGTGAACTACGAATGGCTTGATCTTTTCTCAAAAATACGTAGGCAGCCTTTCCCAAAGGTGCAGCTATAACACCAAAAACCCTAATTGAACTTCTATGGTTCAACAATTGGCGCCGTCTGTGGGGATTCTTACAAAAAATTCTTGTTCAAAGATGGTTGGAGTAGAAGATATCATTCGACCTGAAGATCAAATTCCACCTGAAGATCAAAGCCCATAACAATTAACAGATCCGAGCTGCCTCATTGCGAGGCAATTTGCCGACAAAGAACGTCGATCCAGGTGATGCATAATATATTAATCGAAGCCCCCAAGAGTCATCTTTCCATAGAATCAAACTTTGAATTTGATGTGAACCAGCCTCGCTTTGTCTCTTGTGTAATCCGAACTATTTAGCCGAGCCTAATCTCGTATAAGCTCGTTTCTATGTAAACCGAGCCTAGTCTCGTATTATATGTCAGTCAAGTTTTAAACTTGTATTATTTTTAAAGGGATAAATCGTCTTCTTGGCCAGTTGTTCGTTCCCCTAATAAAGCCGAGGGCAGGCCTCGCACACCAAGTCACCCGAGATAAATAAGTCGACATCTCGCATAATCGGGGTCTGAATTTACGAATATTAAAGGGGAGGTATAAGTCGAGGTCGCAACTCGCATCAATAACCTAAAAAGCTGAGCCAAGTCTCGCACTTACCGCTCCAAGTCACTTGAGACAAATAAGTCGATCATCTCGCACAATCAGATAATGGCATGGACATAAAAAAAGGGATGCAAGTATAAGCCAAGCTTTTAGTTTGCATCTTTAACCCGCAAAAGCCGAGTCATCTCGCAAATAACCGAGCTTAGGTGCTCACTACAAAAACACAAGTGTAAGTTTATCTAAGGTAAGCGGGGAGACGTCCCGCCCAAGGATAAAACTCTACCATTATTTTGCTAACTTTAGCTTCGTAGTGTAAGCCAACCTCATCGCATCATAAGATGATCTCCTCCAAGCAGTATAAGCCGACCTCAATGTCGCATCATAAGCCGAGCTTTGCCTCGCTTTTATAGCCAGTCTCATCAACGTATTATAAGCCAAACTCAGTTTCGCATCATCAAGGAAGCCGAGCTCAGTCTCGCAATCACCAAGAAAGTCTCAAAGCCAAGCTCAAATATTCGTAATTATACAAACAAGTCATTCTATAAGCCGAGCTCTACACTTGCATCCATCGGCAATATTCAAGAAGCCGAGCTCCGCACTCATAATTATAAGAGAAAGTCAAAGGATCATCAAGACTACTTAACTCCCAAGTCATCAAAACAGGTCATCACACTAATCTCTTCGACATCAAATATTTCATCTCGTAGACATCATTTCTTTAGACGGGGTAAGTCGAGCTCCAGATCGCACCTAGTCTAGAGTAATTGATCAAGTCTCCAAAGCTGAGCTCAGCATCACATTAAATCTCTACGCATCGTCAAGTTCAACCTCACATGAAGTCAATTTCAATTTACATAAGGTCATTTTCTCTTTCTTTGTCAAAAATCAACATTAGTTCTAATGAACTGGGGGGACTAACTATTGGTACCAGATTTAGCACCCTACCATAGACCCGACCCAAATTAAGACCGACTTCTCTCAAAGCCCAATCAAATTGCCCCCTGAAGACTTAGACCGACCTAATCAGCTTAGAAAAGGAAACCGACTCGAAATAGGAAATCAAATTGGAAAAGAAAAGTTTAGACGAAAAGGAAAACCTAATTCAAGAAGGAAAAGGAAGCCCTAAACCTCCTCAAATCACTATAAATAAGAAGCTCTCTCCTCTACAGAAAATCATCTACAAATCATCACAAGACATCTAGAAATCATCACAAGAGATCCAATAATCTTGAAACACACCAAAATACACCCCCAAATCTCCATTAACTACGAATGCCTTGATCCCTTCTCAAGGGTACGTAGGCAGCCTTTCCCAAAGGTGCAACTATAACATCAAAAACCCTAATTGAACTTCTATGGTTCAACAAACAACAAGATTTTTAATAGATAAACAACATAAAGTACATGTAAAAAACTCGAATTGAAAATTTGGGATTCTGGTTTGGTGATTTATTATGGGTTTTGAATATTTTAGTTTGGTGTTTAGAAGCTGTTAAAAAAAAAATACAATAACGTAAATAAATATCCAATAATTCAAACTGTTCACTAATATTTTATTTCAAGAAACCGACAAAAACACACAAGCAACATTGTTTAGCAAAAAGAAAACTAATAGTCCTAAGAAGTTCCACCAGTTGCAACATAAGACACTATATATATCTTAAAGTAGATACTACCAAAGTATTAGATTTGATGAGAAAATTATGTTGGCTGAGTGGTAGCCACTGTCTTATGTTTTTCCTTGGTCTTTTTTGAAGTTCTTTAGATGGGTTTGGTACCGCTTCACGCATGCATGAGCGTCTGTTGTGTCCAACTTGGTGACAGTTTTTGCAAATCTGCAAATTTTGTTGTATCTATGAAAAGTCTTGTTGTATGTATGAAAAATCTGGTTGTACCTATGAAAAATCTTATTGTTTTTATGATAAATACAAACGTCTCGACGTTTTATGTTATTCAAAACAATCTTCCATCTTTCTAGACTAAACTTTTTAACGAGGTCCAAATATATTAACTGATTAATAATTAAAGGATTTTTTGCTATAAAAATAGTTGAGGGTTTAAAAATGGATGTGCAAAAAATTTGAGAGTTTTTTTCATTAAATTCTATTTAATTTATAGCTCATCATTTATCTATTTTCATAATTATATTTCTTAGTGAGTTTATAAGTTCCGATCAATATTCGCTATGATTAATTCGTACAATTATGAAGGAAACGCTAATTTTTATGTGAGAGACCAAATTTCAACCAAGTAGAGGAGACAAAATCAACAACCTAAAGTTCATATATATATATATATATATATATCGTCTGGCATCCATAGCGGAGATGCATGACTTCCGTCTGACAGTGTCCGACTTCTATTGGTGGCATTGGGTGAGTTATCTTCCGGCGTGGATGGTTTCCTAAACATCTTCGGCCGGCTATCATCTACAGATTCATCTTTGGCGAGTTATGCAACCTCTTACTCCGAAAGTTTATTCCGGTTTTTTTCTCTTTTCTCTTTTCGTCTCTTTCGATTATTTTGGTTCGAGTTCTATTTCTATTATTTGATATATTTTCTTAGATCTAGTTGTGTAATTCTCCGAGCCTCCTTTCTCTAAGTGGTTTAATTCGAGTTTCATGCTTACCGGGTTTGTATTTTTAAAGTTCGGATTAAGTTGTGGATTGGAGTTTATGTTGGTTTCTTTAGTTTGAATTTCTGAGGATGTTTGGATCGATCAATCTTTTGTCAGTTTTAGTGGTGTTTCTTTCAAGGCGGAAGTTTCCGGATCTTAATCTTGGAGGTAAAACATGTTGAGTCTTTAATTCAAGAAGTTTCTTGCGATTAGGAGTTTTTCTGAAGCGAAAAAGCAACCGGCGTATGGTCGTCCCTGTTCTTCTTCTTGATTGCATGTGTCTTTGGTTTTAATTTTTGTGTGATGCGTGTTCTTGGAGTTAGATATTGTTTCAACCCAATTCTTCTCTAACGGATATTGTTTTTAGGTTTGGGTTGAGCTTTCGTTGGACTATTTTCTTACCTTTATATGATTTAGTTTTTTTTATCTTATTAATAAAATGAAATGTAAAAAAAAAAGGTTCATATACACATATATAAGTATGATTCTTGAAGAATCTATTGTATAAACAAAAGATTTTAAAATGATTTAAAAATCAATTCATAACAAAAGTTTAAGATACTTTTATCACATGTGTAAAGGTAAACCAACGAAAAAAGAGAGAGGAAATTGCCACCACTTTAAAACCCACATCATTGATTTCTTTACTTGAAATAAACTAAGTGCCATCAACTCCAATTATTGATTGAAAATATAGACTTTTGGCACGATTTTTGGAAGTTCACGGGGGCACCTACACATTCATATAAACCGTTCCTACTCTTATAGCTATTTTCTTTGCCTTTCCAAGTCATTTCATGGGTTCACATTGTTTCCTTCACCACTAAACCCTACCAAAATCTGCCTTTACAATATAAACATATATAGGTTCTCTAGGAATGCACATGTTATTTAGTCTTTGCAAATACATGCATAAATAAAGATATTGCTGTAGCTATGTATGTACCATTTAGTAGATATTGATTGGATGGTCCTAAGTTTGCTTTGTTATAAATTTTCTATTAGTATATTGGTGGTCCATAAATTAAACATCACATGTACGAAAAGTTGATTCTAATTTCTAGGGCTATGCACTAATCTCACAAATCTTTCATTCCAGAAACATGTATCCAAGTTACCAGCATCTTATTAAAGTGCCTGCACTAATCAAGGGATCACAACTTATGAATATTTATTTTGGAAAAGTGAAAGTCGATTATTGATTATTGAAAACAAAAATTAACTCCAAATTATCCAGATTTCTTTTCATGAAATTGGGTTTTAATCTAAATGTAGTATCCAGATACAATAAATAGGAGACAAATAATATATGGTGCATTTGCATCCAAATGGTGAATCTGAACTCGTATATGAATAGACGGTAAATTTATAAATATTGTCTCCATATACTCCAAAATACACGGAAATGCCTTTATTCAAGTAGTTAACACTTAACAGACCATTTCTGTAGCTTTTTCATCAGAGTTTGACTTCAATAGATCGCGTTATCCCGTAAAATAAAGTTTGAACTATGGATCCAATCTTGTCGATCCAAATGAAGTCAATAAAAATATACTACAAAACACACTATATAATTTGTTTGAAATTCATTACCAGGTTGACATTTTAATCCGCTAAACAAATACTAGATTACCAACAATTAACATATCATTTATCACCTCTAATATGTTCAAAACCCGTATATAATTAACTAGTTGAATAAAGTTTATATAGATGATAATGTTTTGTATAACAAGTTGTATAGTTTAATTTCAATCTAGAAAGTATAAATTTGACATATCAATAACTAGTAAGCTCCAATACCTCGAATCAATGGACGTAAAACATAAGTGGCATAATTAACTAGTGATATTTGAATCACCAGACAGCCAATAAATTTGAGATGATACAAATATTCATGTCATGTGTATAATATCTTCTTTTAAAATGGTTTGGAGTTGATTCCAATGAACTCAAGTTTGGTTAGGATTCTTAATTCCTGTTATAAAATAATCAAAAGTAATTATAGAGATTAGTGGAACAAATCAGAGCTTCCAAAGTTGTGTCTGTGGAGAGATCACTTAGAAAGAATATACACGTGTCAGACTTAAGGATGGTCCCCTCCTCCTCCCACATCGGAGCTTTCGTCGATTATGTCTCTAATTTTTCTATTCAGATATGGTACAAAACATGTAATCACCTAATAATATTTTATACG